>JAMJFZ010000020.1:2287500-2860841 GCA_026225945.1 Cricetomys ansorgei
GTTCCCACATCTCCTTTTTTATAAATTTCACAACCAGTCAGTGACTGTTTTACTCCCAAATCTTCCAGTGGTGAGCTTGAACCTTAGCTGTACTCATACTTCACTTTTCTGAAGCTTGATTTCATTGATAGAAAATCTTTTTTCTTTTTTCATCCAAACCAATGCTTTTTCCTTCTTTTCATGGCCACTTGTAATTCCAGCCATATCTCTGGTTCTGAAGGATAAATACCTTCTTTGTGAACCAGAAAATTACATAATTGACAGTGGCTAAAGAAAATATAGAACCTTGTTATGATCTGAATATTAAATACTTCCCCAAAGGCTCATGTGTAAAATATTGTGGTTGCCAGCTGATGGACATGTGATTGAATCATGAGAGTTCTGTCTTAACCAAGTTGGACTTTGAGGAGATGCCAATGATTTGAGAAAGTAGGCCATAGAAAGAGTGTCTTTGAAGACTGTTTTGTTGCAGACCCTTCCTCTCTATCTTTGTCTGCTTCTTAGCTGCCATGATGTGAGAAACTTTCCTCCACTGTGTGCTTCATGACGATGCTTTTGCCTGCCACAGGCCTAAGAGCAATGGAACCAACTAATCATGGATCAATGCCTCTAAGATCATGAGCCAAAATAATTTGTTTTGTCACTTGGTGATCTCTTATCCAAAATATAATAAATTTTCAGCAGATCATTATATTAAATACAGGACCCTTCTGAGAGCAGGGCCCAATGTTACTGAACAAGAGGTCACACACCTAAGAGGATTCATGAACTTGCGGAGCATCTTTCAAGACTATATCTAAGACAACTCTCCACCACCCAAGGTACAAAAATATGCAAAGTTCTCAAAATTACTAGCTCTTATGACCACTATTTAATTTTTTTGAAGTATTTCATTTGTGTATATGTTCAGAATCCTTGATAATTTGTGTTCAAGAGTAAAGTTTTTGGAACTGTTTCCTGGTTACATCATTAAGCTGGAGATACAGCAGCAGATTCTGACCTATCAGCTCTCTGCTTCTGGTGTATGGTTATGTGTTGTTATTTTGCAAAACTTTTATAATTTTCCTGAACTTAAGTTCTGCCAGTAAAGGAAGGTTAATAAAATATAAACAAGTAATCAACGCCACACTTTGCATAGTGATATGATAATGTATTGATGAAGGGCTTTGAGCTACCAGTGCTAGAGATGTCATAGAAATTGCTATCCTTTATTAAATTGCCTAACATAGGCTTTCTGGTACCCTCCCCAGAGAATCATCTAAATTTTAGATGACTAAAGTGACTGTTGAAATTTGCTGTCAATCTACCAAGTCTATTAAATTAGAATGATCAGATATAACAAATACAGGAGCTACTCCATAGCTAGTGTTATAGTATATATGTCTCCATCAGAAGATACCTAAGGGTGACATCCAAGAAGGCCACATATTTATCAGCATGCAGACCATTAACATGCTAGTGAGTATCTTCTGATTTCCGAGTGATATTGATTTCTTTGTGACCCAGTCAGATCTTCTATACAAATTGCATTTGCTTAATAATGTAATAATTTGGGCAGGTTTGACATTTAGAAGTAAAAGAAAAGTCTATTAGTCTATCAGTTTCTTTCATGTAATTTTAGTGTTTGTCATGTATAAGATGACATAGTCATATTTATATTTAATGCCACATAACACACCATGGAAAGAACTAAATACAGTACAGGTCTTTGGAAATCTGAGGGCTCTGAGACACCTAAAAATTAATTGGAAGATTCCTTGAACCTCTGGTTTCTACAATAGTGGTTTTCATTATATAAAGATCACTGTAGACATTTTAAAGGACTGGGGACAGCTTAGTGCTAGATCACTTGCCTAGAATGTAAAAGGGCTCTGGTTCCATCCCCAGTATGAGGAAGACAGATTGGCACTTTTTAAAGAATGAAATTATTGTAGAATTATTTTTAGTTGTCTTTAAAATAATTGTTTGTGTTCACTGTTGGAAAAAGGGATGCATAGGCCTTGGCATTTTGTATTGTCTGCAGGTGTTAGATTTCTGTGGGGGATGTTTGATTGTGTATTATCTGTACCTGAGGTGTTCTGAATCAATAAAGACACCCGACCTCAGTCAGTTCCACTCTATGGCACTGGCCAGGATGGTGGTTCCCTCTGCTGAGGTCTGGCAGGGTTTGCACATATGAAAATGCTACCATCTCTTCTTTGATGAGCCATCCCAGCAGCAGCACACTACTATAAATGGTACATCAACATGAGGCATGACATCACACCAGCTAATTCAATGTGGAGACAAGTAGGAATGAAGAAGAAACTCCAGATCTTGCAGAGTCTGGTAAAGTAAGCTCAGGGAAGCTCCTAGAGGACAGACATTATATATATATATATGTATGGAAAAATAGTGAGTAGAAGTCTCCTAAAAGAGGAGAGTGAGGAAGGAAATAAGCCTTTATGAAGAGAAAAGGCTGTGAAATAAATAAATAAATAAATAAATAAATAAATAAATAAATAAATAAATAAATAAGGAAAATACTCCAAAGTGAGAGTCACAGAATGGAGGCTTATATAGATAAAGAATTCAGTTGGGAGCAGATAAAAGCAAGGTTCTTACTGCTTTTTCTGATCATGGAGCTGATACTCCCTCATATGCTCTCTCTTGCCTGGTGGTAGCATACTGTTTCACAAACTGAGTTTTCTTATACCTTTTTTTTTTGTGGGCATGAAGCTCAAGACACAAGCTCTTGTGTTTGAAATCTATAAAGAAGGTTTCATGTTTCTCCATAGCATCGGCAGAGGATGGTGATGAGAACTCCACCCATGAGGGAATCCTTCCTGCAGACAAGGACTAGTTATTTTTCCTGCAAACAGACTCTATCTTAAAATATGGAGAGTATTTCTTCAGGGTCAGCACATAGAAGCTATCTTCCAAAACTGGCTGAGGTTGTATCTTGTGCTGGTAGCAGAAGTTGGTACTATAAGAGTTACCCAGGTGGTGCATGAAGAGGACATGGAAAGCAACTGAGGCTTGGCACCATGAAGAGAGCCCAGTAGAGGCTATTGGTGAAAGTACAGCCCAGTTGCAGCAGAAGACCCCAGCCTTCTGAAGATGCCAGTGCCATTGGGCAACCACCAAGAACAGCTGCAGGAGTGGAGTGTAGCCAGCCAGAGCCTGGAGGACAAGCTGTGTGTGCTGTAGAGGATAGAGCTAGAGAAGTGACCCAAGCCCTTCAGAAGAGCCCAAAAGATTGTGACTGGATTTCAGATAATTGGACATTGTTAATGTTTTTCTGCTGCCCAAAGACATTGTGAAAAGCTTGATAGATGATTGGTATCATTTGGCCATATGTAGTAGAAGCCTCATAATTATTCCTCTTGTAGTTTTGCTAGTTTTGTGCTAAATTGTGTTGTAAAGGTAATTTTTTATAGACAAAAGGAGAAATGTTATGGAAGTTTATTTTTAGCTGTGTTTAAAATAAATGTTTCTGTGCACTGTTGGAAAAGGGGATCCATTGGCCTTGGCGTTTTGTATTGACTGCAGGTGTTGAATTTCTGTGGAGGATGTTTGATTGCTTATGATCTGTACCTGAGGTGTTCTGAATCAATAAAAACACCTGATTTCAGACACTCAGGGTTCAACTGTATGGCACTGGCTAGGATGGTGGTTCTCTCTGCTGAGGACTGGCAGGCTTTGAACATATGAAAATGCTACCATCTCTTTTTTGGTGAGCCACCCCCGCAGTAGCATACTACTACAGGACATTGTTTTTTATTGTTTTCAGACTCTCCTTTTCAAATCAAAGTTCACACCTCTCCCCACCCTTTTCTTCCCCCTGAAAACTCTTGTAACATTTAAGTTGTATGTTTGGTCAGTTTCCCAAGTTTCTTAAGAGCTAGTGTGCTATTAGTAAAAAATAACTCAAGGACAAAACTTTGCTCACCAATTCTTTTTAAAAATTCAGGATAACTAAAAGGTACATCAGAAAGCCCGTGTCCCAAATTAAGTAGATAACAGATGGACTTTTTGACATCTGATTATTCCAGAAAAACACACATCAAGACTTCTCTAGACACTGTTTGAAAACAAATGTTGCTTTGGATAGCAGCTGCCCTTGAGTAAAACTGCAAGAAAACACAGAGTCTTGATAAGTGTGGCTGTGCTCTTTGCCATCCTGGATAAATAAGCCTCATTCCCTGCACTGGGCATACTCTTGCCTCTGCCACTCTAGTCCAGATCGTCTGTCTGTCCTATTCCACTGCTAATCTAGATTTAGGAAATAGTGCTGTAGTATGTGTACTGAAAAACTGAAGCAGGAAGAATTGAAGGCAGCTGTTGGGAGCAGCCTGGAGCTCAGTTGGGAAAGCGCAAGAGTTTTCAGAGTGGATCTCAGCCTGAGCCTCCCACAAACACTTCATTGGACAACATTGCTTCACATTCTTGGACACAATGCCAGACTTTGTACAGCAGAAACACTGAGGTGAGCCCAGTAGACTGTATTTGATTAGACCTGCAGATGAATCTGGTACATAGGATTAAAAAAAAAAAAAAAAACAGATTGAGGGACAGTGGATGATTGGGGTGACTAGTCAGAAGGATGAATCTACATAGAACTACAGGAAATAACTCTGTGACTGTGTTCCCATGATGCTATGATCCTGCAACAAGGAGCTTGCATAACTCCTGAAGAGTTATGATTCTTCTGTAATATTAATATAACTGCTCAAGGCCATGTGGGTGCTTCCCTGTGAGTAAGGACTTCTTGTTTTATTTCAATAGGTTAGATTTTTTTTTAACTTATGTTATTTACTTCAAAGGAATCTCTGAATGTAAATTGTCCTTTGTTGTCTCCCCCCACCCATTAGAAACAAAAGAGCTCAGACAGATAGTAAAATTGTTTTTTTTTTTTTTTCATTTAAAATGTGCTTTATCTTTCTGGAAATTCTTTTCAATTGAAAGACCTATTTTTTGTTTTTTGGGTTTTTTTTTGTTGTTGTTAATTAGAGTTTGCTAAATTTTGCTGAAGAACTTGGGCTCTGTTTTTTTCTTTTGGCTTTTCCAGACAGAGTTTCTCTGTTGTAACTCTGGCTGTTCTGGAACTCTCTTTGTAAACTAGGCTGGCCTTGAATTCACAGAGATCTGCCTGCCTTTTGAATGCTGGGATAAAAGGCATGTGCCACCACCACCCGGCTTTTTTTTTTTTTTTTTAAGATTTATTTTTGTGTGTGTGTGTGAGTGCTTGTATGTCTGTGTATCCTGTACATGCCTGGTACTTGTGGAAGCCATAAGAGGGCATCAGACCTCTGCAATTGGAGTCACAGACAGTTATGTGCTGGAATCAAAACCATGTCCTCTGGAAGAGCAACCAGTGCTCTTAACCACTGAGCCATCTCTCCAGCCCATCAAGGACTTTCAGCTTTAGACATCATACTTGGTAAAATCCAACTACAGAATTTTTAAAGGGTTACCAAGAAACTTGAGGACTCAAAGAAATTTGCATAGTGCACAATTCAATTTTGTCACTCAAATTTTTCAAAGTAATTTCCCTTATCAGAGAAAAACTTGTTATTGGACCATTTAGGTTTTTAAGTATGCTACATTTTAAGACATTTTTGCCTCTTTTGTGTCTTGGAAACTGCCCATCCTTCTTCCCTCCCTTCCTTCCTTCCTTCCTTCCTTCCTTCCTTCCTTCCTTCCTTCCTTCTTTCTTTCTTTCTTTCTTTCTTTCTTTCTTTCTTTCTTTCTTTCTTTCTTTCTTTCTTTCTTTCTTTCTTTCTTTCTTTCTTTCTTTCTTCCTTCCTTCCTTCCTTTCTTTCTTCTCTCTTTTTCTTTTTCCTTTTCTTCCTTCCTTCCATCCATCCTTCCTTCCTTCTCTCTCTCTCTCTTTCTTTCCTTCCCTTCTTTCTTCTTCATTGCCCCCTCACATACTTTATAAACCCAGCAAATGCTTTTAATTTCTTTTTTTAAGTCTTTTTTTTTCTTTCAGTCATATCTTTCTTGATACCTTACTTTGGCTTGGAACTCACTGTGTAATCTAGGCTCCAAACAATCTCACTGCCTCAACTTCTTAAGTCCTGCTATTAAAGGAATGAATACCAACTTCTGGAGAACAAGCAAAAAGAAAGAAGAAAGAAGAAAAAAGAAGAAACAGAAAAAAGAAAGGAAGAGAGAGAGAGACAGAGGAAGGAGGAAGGAAGGAAGGAAGGAAGGAAGGAAGGAAGGAAGGAAGGAAGGAAGGAAATAAAAAGAGGAAGAACTTCGAAAGATAAATCAATAACTTAAAAAGATTATACCAAATAGAAAGGTCAACTTGAAAGACTTCTGGCCAACACTTTAGGAGGAAAAAGAAGAAAGACTTGCTGGAATGTAGACTGGAAGGTTGGCCAGTTTTAAGATGCAGCACTGGTAACTTTGAAACAGAGAAAACGGAATCTTGTGTGACAGGCTGTGTGTGTTGGCTGTCACATTAGGAAGAAAGGTTTTCTGTGTCACTCACTTGCGTTTAGAGTCAGTCATATTGCTGTTACTTGGGCTTGAAAAAAAATTCGTGTATATGTTTGGGTGTTTTGCCTGCATGTGTCTTTGCACCATGTGTATGCAGTGCCTTCAGAGGCAAGAAGAAGAAGGTGTTAGGTGCCCTAGAACTAAAGTTACAAGTGGCTGGGAGCAACTATGAATGTGTTGGGATTGGAAACTGTGTCTTCTGGAAGAACAGCAAATGTTTTAAACACAGTCATCTCTCTAGCCCTTTGAGACTTATTTTTTTCCCACTGAAAATCAGACTTTTAAGCATTTGCTTAAAATGCTTAAAAAGCATTTGTTCTTTCAGGGAACAAAATAAATCTGTATATAACACTAATTGCATCTTACTCAGGAATGGGAACATGCAACATAATGTTTACACTTTTAACTGTAATTCATGTCTTCACTGTTGAACAGTACTCTGTTATTTTAAAATACCACAATTTTTTATACAATAAAAATATTTTGTTTAAATTCAGTTTGTATTTACATGATTAATAAACAATCATGTTTAATCTTTTTAAAATTATATTTCTTTTATTTTTGAGATTGTAATATAATTACATTTTTCCCTTCCTTGTCTTCCCTTCAAGTCCTCACATATACCCCCTTCCTTGCTCTCTTTCAAATTCATGGACTCATTTTTTATTAATTGTTGTCATATACATGCACACACATTCCTAAATACACAAATATACCATGCTCAGTCTGTATAATAATACTTGTATGCATGTTTTCATGGATGACCATTTGATACTGGGTTATCAATTGGTGTACTCTTCCATGGGGAAGAATATTTCTCTAGAGCTCAGCCTTCTGTAGTTGTCTGTGGAGTTTTAGAAAAGTCACTGAATAGAATTGGAATCCCTAGGTACCAGGCTATGAATGTCCTTGCAGATCTTTCCAGATGCGCTTTCAAGTCGTTGTATATGGTAATACTTGCACTGGAGTATATACAATTTCTTTTTTACTAGGCTTTCTGTTTAGGTGACCATACTGGTGAGATTTCACAAGTAAAGTTTCCTTGTGATATGCAACGGACACTATCTCAAAGTATAGTTCCTGATCCTCTCTGACTCTTACAATCTTTCTACTCACTCTTTTGAAATGTTTTCTGAGACTTAGGAGTAGGAGTTGTGTTGTAGATGTAACTATTGTGGGTGGGTACTCCATAGTCGTTCTCTGCATTTTGACCAGTTGTGGCTTTCTATAATTATCTATGTCTGCTGCAGAAATAAACATCTTTGATGAAGGGTGAAAGCTTCACTTATCTGTGGGTATAAGGATGAGTATTTAGAATGCAGTTAGAAATTATACTGGTTTAGGAAAAGTGGCAGTAGCAGGTTCTCCTCTGGGGTCATAGGCTTCAGAAGGTTAGGTTTACAGCTTCTGGCATGATTACCCTCTTATTAAGCAGGCTTTAAATCCAATTATATGACTGTCGGTTATCCTCAGCACCACTATCCACTGTTACACCTTTTGGAACATCTTAGGCTGGTTCTAGTGATTGTTGTGTTACATAGGCATTCAATTGGGAAGGACTATTTATTGTTTTTTTCCCCCTTGGCAGTGTGAATAGGTCCTTGTGGCACTATGAGGACTAATATTGAGGGAGGAGGCTTCCAGATAAGATCCAGCTCAATTTCAATCCTGTCTGAAGTGTCTGTTATCTTCAGCAGCAGATCTTACCTTCAATTTCAAGAAGGCAACTAAGGGCAATAGTATATATTGTTAGTGTGTTATTTGGTCTTCTTTGACCAACAACTCGAAAGAGGTTTCCCATGGACTGGCACTGGGGTTTTGTTAGATAGTTTATGACTTTTGGATGAGCATTGTCACTCTAAGTGGCATAACATCATTTAAGATATATATGTATAATGGTCCCTTTGGCCTTTTCAAACAGCTTTAGTATTATCAATCTCCCTTCTCCCTTTGTGTTGCCCTCCCTCCCCCATATCCAGGTCAGTCCCCTCCCCCATTTTTTCCATTTCTTTCCTCATAGCATCTGTAGTGAGTGCCTTTAATCCCAAAATTAGGAGGCAGATACGGATGGATCTCTTTGACTTCAATGCCAGTCTGATTTACACAGTGAGTTCCAGGTCAGCCAGGGCTATAGAGGAAGACACTGGAGAGGAGGAGAGGGTATTAATGGTTAATTTTTTACATGGATAACCAATAATTCATGGCTTCTACATTACTCTTCATTGCTGCCTCAGTCAGTTAGATATCAAGGTTTTGTATGAGTGTAAAACTGCTTCTGGGATCTTAACTTTGCATTGTTGGTATATTTCTGTTCTGATTTCACAATGTATTACTTAGTACACATTTATAATAAATGCTGCTAGCTGGTAGGCTGTGAACACTATCATGTTCCTTTTCTGGATTAAGCATTTGCAAAGGCAAAATTTTTTTTGTTTGCTTGTTTTTTCAGGACAGGGTTTCTCTGTTGTAACTCTGGCTGTCCTGGAACTCACTCTCTAGACCAGGCTGGTTTCAAACTCACAGAGATCTGCCTGACTCTGCCTCCTGAGTGCTGGGATTAAAAGCTTACACCACCACCTAGCTCAAAAACATGTTTTAAGACATCATGCTTCAAAAACAGTATGATAATATTGATTTTTCCAGTAAAAATAAAAGGAAGCTATAAAAATACATACACACACACACACACATATATATATAATTTTTCTTGGTATTGTATTATATGTATATAAGGATTTGGGAGAGAATTTTCAGATTCCTTATATTTAATTTTCTAGTCATCAGAGCTTATTTATTTATCAAAGTATCAGATTATTATTCTTTTTCTTATCTTTGAGACTTTCATTGATTATTTTATATTGACTCAGTAATGAATGCATTTCCAGAGTAAATTCTTTGTTTTGGATTAAACTATAATTGGCAGAGACCTATATATATATATTCTTACATGAAGTATTCTGTTTAAATATGAGTGACTGTTTTTAGATTGTTTCCTCTGCCAACTTACTTATTTGTGCTTACAGTAAATATGCCCCTGTTTGCTTTGTAGGTGGCAAAATGCTAATCAGTGAGAGAGCCTAGTGTTGGTCAAGAAGAATTGCTTGAAGTAGATCCGAAGGAAATTTAGTTGACATGGAAACCCCCGTGCTCTCAAAAAATCACACTATTACAGGTACAAGAATTTATAACATGATAAATTATAAATTTATTTTATAATTTTATATTTTATATTTATATAATTTTATATTTTATAAATGAAATCAATTTCCAGTACATATTGAATGTTTGCCTCTAAAAAGTGCTATAGAGATTTACAAAATTATCAAGTACAAGTAGTATCACATAATAGACTATTGTGAAAGAGAAATTTTTCTTAAGAAAGTATACAAATAAAGACTAGAGAGATGCCTTGGAGGGTAAAAATGTTTGCCACTTAAGCAGAAAAACAAAGCTTTGTTTTGCTAGTATACATTAAAAAGCCAGGCAGGGGTGTATTTGTAGTGCCAGCAATAGGATATCAGAGCCAGGGAGATACATGGAGCTTACTGCCCAATAAGTAATCAATGAGTTCCAGTTTCAATGAAAGATCCTATCTCAGAAAACAAGGTGAAGTATGATTTAGGAAGACACCTGATGTTGACTTCTGGCCTCCACAAATATACACTCACACACACTTATGCACCACATACACAAACACACACACGCACACACACACACAAATAAAGTACACTCACAGATTGCAATAAATATCATAAAGAGGCAGAGATTCATTAATAAATGA
Organism: Cricetomys ansorgei; assembly: GCA_026225945.1. Classification (NCBI taxonomy): domain Eukaryota; kingdom Metazoa; phylum Chordata; class Mammalia; order Rodentia; family Nesomyidae; genus Cricetomys; species Cricetomys ansorgei. Next base: position 2,297,774 of record JAMJFZ010000020.1, read on the forward strand.
ATAATATGCCATGCAAATATTATAAACTTGAGGGGAATGGAGACAGAGATTGAAGCAGTGTAATATTCTTTTTTCCCCCACTTTTTTGTTTTTGTTTTTATTCTGTTTTGTTTTGTTTTTTCAAGACAGGGTTTCCTTATTGTAATTCTGTGTTGTAACTCTGGCTGTCCTGGAACTCACTCTGTGGACCAGGCTGTCATCCAACTCACAGAGATCCTCCTGCTTCTGCCTCCCAAGTGCTGGAATTAAAGGCGTGCACCACCACTGCTCACCTGCACCATAATATTCTTAGTGAAGCAAAATCAATTGACCTGATACTCAGAGGAAAACATGAGTTTTGAGAAAGTTTTGGTAGATATATTGAATATTTGTGTTAATAAAAGAAACTATTTCTGATTTTCAAAATTCATATTATACCTTTCGTAAGTAGCATAACTCATTTAAATCAAGATAAAAATTTTACAAATACTAGGAAAATGTCTAACAATTTTCTGAAATTCTTTTTTCTAGAGAACTTCAGAAAACTCAGTTGTCAATGATAGATTTCATTGTCTCTAAAGCAGTATCAAATATACAAAGTCCTCATGTTTGTGACTAGTGTATTCTATGCAAGAGCCAAAAAGAAAGAAAAAGAAACCAAAAGAAAAAGAAAAAACAAACAAACAAACAAATGCCACTCTAAACAGAAGATGACTTTGATGCTATGGGCTAACTTGAGAATGTTTTCATGCACTCTACAGTGCTTTTTAGAGGGATAATAAAGTGTTTCTGTTTCTTGTGGGAATCCCATCCTTACCATTACAACCTCACAAAAGTCCAGTGAATTCCTGTAGGCAGTAAATTCACTGGCACTCTGTTTTTTAATGTGTCTTTTACACACATGCAAATATAATGTTAAATTTGTTAATTTAATTTAGAAGACTGCCTTCAAAATTATTTCAATTGTATATAGATATGTTTGACATTTAATAGATAATTATTTGAAAAGAATCAAAATAATCATGAGCTTACCAGCTCAATGTTTAGAAAAACGTGAATGTTGGATGTTTTTCCACTTTACTTTATGTAAATGAAGCATAAAATAGTAAGGTATAACTTTATGCTATTATATACAAACGTGTTAAAGACACCATTAGTGTGTTGTTATATGTAATGAGCTGCTGTACTCAACATTCAATACTCTATACTTCATGGAAACTTAAGATAAAATTAATGTACCTATACTCAAAGTAACTTGATATAAAATTCCCCTTTCCTCATTATAAACAAATGGACATAATTTACTATTGAACTTGTGGTGGACAACAGACTGAAGATCAAAAATTAAAACCTAAATTAAGTTTTGAATTTTTAAGGTATGAATAAATTAATCATGGCTGCATCTCATACTCCCACTTAATTTTCTCTTTCCTTTGCTTTTTTTTTTTCTTTTTTTATTTAAAACAATAATCATGCCAAGGGCGAGGCTTGTCTCACAACCGGCCAGATGCTTCTGCTCTCCACGGTGATAGTGCTGCCAAAGTTACTAATCCTTTCTGGAATGAACTGTCTGCCTCGAACCCATTTCTGGATGACATCACTCAGCTAAGAAATAATCAAAAGAAAGATAATATGTCCATCTTGAAGGAAGATCCTTTTCTTTTTGTAAGACAAATAGAATCAGAAAATTGTTTTGATTCCTCTGGTGATGAACTTGACATGTATCAGGTGCTTAGGCCATCTTTCTCAAAGAAGTCAGGAAGATCTAAGAGTGTTTCAGAACTCCTGGAAATCTTAGATGATACAACACACATTCATCAAAGTATACATATCTCTGATCAGATCCTAATGCAAGACTTAGAATGGCTTCAAAATGACCGAGAAGCATATAAAATGGCTTGGCTAAGTCAACGTCAGCTGGCCCGCTCTTGCCTGGATCTGAATACAATTAATCAGAGTCCTGGATGGGCTCAAACACAAATTGCAGAGACCATTGCATTTTGTAAATTAAACTACCAAGGTGGGTCAGTCCAGTTACCTGACTCAGATATCACTGTTCATGTACCCCAAGGACATGTAGCTGAAGGAGAATTCCAGGAGGTATCTTTGAGAGCATTTCTGGATCCTCCACCAAAGCTAAATCATGACCTCTCCTGCACTGTAAGCCCTCTGTTGGAAGTCAGATTAAGCAACCTGAATACCAAGGGAGCTATTTTGCTAGAGATGAAAATTGGAGTAGAAGTGAAAAAAGACCCTCTGAGCCAAGTCATGACAAAAATGGTGTGTTTGCACAGCCTGGAAAGAGAAGGGCCTTTCCAAGCACTAAATAACTGCTATGTCTATAAAGACACCATCCAAGCAAAGCTTCTTGATCTGAGCCAGGTAATGTACATAGTCATAGCTGCCCAAGCTAAGGCCATTCAGCCACCAGCTGCTACTATTTGGGATTATATCCACAAAACCATCTCCATTGGAATTTATGGACCCAAATATATCCATCCAAGTTTTACTGCTATCTTCACAGTTTGCGGACACAACTATGTACCAGGAAAGTTCACCGTCTCTGACATCAGAAAGAGTGGAAGAAACATCTCTCCAGTTGTATTTCATCTCTGGGGGAAGCATTCATTTTTACTTGACAAGTCAAAAGATTTAATTATTTCAGCTTTTTCATGTGATTCTGATTTTGAAGTAAAGATGGAAGGAGGAAGGAAAGTAATTACACAAAGACAAATGGAAGCAGGTGAAATAGTTCATCAAAAAGGTTTCTTTTCTTCAGTTTGCCACAGAGAGGTTCACTTGTTTGTTTTCCGGGTTCAGGTGGAAGCTTCCAGTGGAAAAGCAGTAACACAGTTCTTTGTCACTTCACCTAATCCAGCCCCAAACCTAAAAAGGCTCTCACATCTGCCAAACTATTTCCAGAAGGAGAGAGAAGGCAGGAGAGTGCCTTTATTATCATCAGAGCTTGTTAAGTATCCCACTTTCCAAGATAAAAAATTGAACTTTACCAATTATGGGGTCACACTGAAGACAATATTGAGGCAAAGTAAGATTGACTATTTACTTGAGTATTTAAAAGGGGACACAATTGCCCTTCTTGGAGAAAGTACAATAAGAGCCATTGGACAGTCCAAAGTGAAAGAATGGTATGTAGGAGTCCTCCGAGGTAAGATCGGACTCGTGCACTGCAAAAATGTCAAGGTGATTTCCAAAGAACAAGTAATGTCTATGTCTGATGTCATTTTGACAACCAAGAATCTTCTGGAACAAATTGCCTTGCCTTTTAAAAACCTGACTTATATATACTCTGTAGTATTGACCCCTGGTGTCAGAAAAAGTTCATGACTGGAAAGTTTTAGCTAATATCCTGGGCTATTCACATCTGGCACAGGAAGATTTTGATCGAACTGAAGTGGACAAGGAACCAGAAAGGGTTTCTTATATTGTCAAGAAGTTAAAGGAAGACTGCCATGAAGACAGAAATACCAGGAAGTTTCTTTATGAACTGGTTGTGGTGAGTATTGGGAGATAATAATAATTCATTTTAGAGAACTTTATAATCTTGATGATATTTATAACAAACATGAAAGTTGAAGTGAAAAACTAGTAGTCTCAAATACATTGAAGCCACTGAACAGAAACTTTTCCTACAAAGTCATAGCATTGTATTCATGATTTGAGAGTCAATTGTGATTTTTCTCAGAAAATAGATCCTTAAGTATCATCTTCTAAATAGGATTTAAAAGTTGTATTTCTGATGGGCCTTTTCTTTTAAAGTTAAGAGATTATTTCTTCAGTTCTCAAATATTTAGACAGCTCTTCAAATATCACAGAAGCTCCATAACATGAAAGTAAAGAAGAATATACTTAAAATAAGAAGAACAAACTTAAACAGAAATATCCAAACTTATACAATACATCCTGACTGTCCTCTTCCCCTCCCTCCACCCCAGCTTCTCCAGTCTCCCCTCTATCTATCCCCCCATCACCACCCACAAACATCTCCTCTACTTCTCCCTGGAAAAGAACTATTCCCTCACCAGGAAGCATGACATAGCAAAATGGGACAAGGTCAGGCACCAATCCCTACATCATGGATGGGCCAGGCAACCTGGCAGAAGCAAAAGGGTCTCAAGGACAGGTAAAATGGTCAGAGAAATCCCCACTCCAACCTGTAGGAATTTTTTAAGAGCACCAATCCAGACAGCCATAAGATATATTTAGGGGATCCTGCAGGTTCATGTCTTTGGCTTTAGTCTCTGTGAAACCATAAAAGTGCTAGTCAGTTGACAATGTGGGGCTTGTTCTCCTGGTATCCTCGACCCCTCTGGTCTCCACCATCCCTCCTCTTCCTCTTCCATGGGGTTCCCTAATCTTTGCAGAATGTTTGGCTGCAGGCCCCTCCATATGTTCCTATCAGCTGCTGGAGAGGGCCTCTCTGGTGAGGACTGGCCTAGATGCCGATCTATGAACAGAGCATGACATCATGAGAAATTGTTTCTGTGTCATCTAGCAGTCTCTAGTTCCTGGCCTGCTTGCAGTTTTAGGCAGGGGTTCCCTCCTTTCGCATGGGATTTTGCCCTTCCATTGTCAAGGAGAATATTGCAGGGAGGATAGGCATTATGTCTATGGTTTTGTGGCTGGGATGGTACCCCAGTCTTATCACTGGAAGCCTTGTCTGGCCACATGAGATTGCCTGTTAAGGCCTCTTTTGAGAATTCTTTATTTAGATCTATTCCCCATTTTAAGATGGATTATTTGTTTTGTTGATGTCTAGTTTCTTGAGTTCTTTATATATTTTGGATATTGTTGATTCTTTTGTCCACTCTCCTCCCTAAGAGGTAGCTCTCCAAGAGGAGAGCTCAGGGCTACATGTCACATGTCCAAGCAGGTCTTTGGTCAGAGGCTAAGAATTGAGCCAGAAATAATCTCTGAGGAGGTTGTTTTCAGTGAATATAGCCCCATTTATTGAAGCAAGAGGAGCTACATTTATAGGGTAAAGAGGGAAAGGCCATTGGTTAAGGCAGTGTTACTGGGGCAGCCCCATTTGCATGTGGGAGGCTCACAACCAGTCCTAGGTGGTCATGTTGTCATTAGCTGAGGCCAAAGTTCTGAGGGAGGCTCTTCTGCATGGGCAGTTGTCACAGAGGGGCCAGCAGAAGACACCTTATAAGGAGAGGAGTCCAGCCCAAGGCCTTTCAGCCACAGCAGTCAGATAAGCATCAATCAGTCCACATTCCTTGAAGAGATAGGATCTTATCAGTGGCATGCTATGAAGCACTGCAGCATTGGAGACAGCTGGGATTTGTCAGAGTAAGAAAGGGGACCAGCTGAATGCCTTCTGCTCTCAGGGTGAGAATTCCTGGATTCAAAGTATGCTTCAACCTCTTAGCTCTAAGACAGCCCCACAGGATATTAGCCGCTATCCAAAGTGGGGTTGGTAAAGATTTTTCCCATTGTGTAGGCTGCTGTTTTGTCATAAATGATAGTGTCCTTTGCTTTTCAGCTTCATGAGGTCCCATTTATTAATCAATGATCTTAGTGCTTGAGCTATTATTGATGTTTTGTTCAGAAAGTTGTCTCCTGTGCTAATGTATTCAAGGCTATTTTCCACTTTCTCTTCTATAATGTTCAGTGTATCTGGTTTTATGTTGAGGTCCTTCTTCCACTTGAACTTTCCATCTTCTGAGATCTTCAGTTTCTCTCTTCAAGACTTGAAGTTTTTGTCCTACAGGTCTTTCACTTACTTGGTTAGAGTTACCTCAAGATATTTTGTAATTTGTGAAGGGAGTTGTTTTCCTGATTTCTTTCTCAATCTATTTGTCGTTTGTACATAGGAGGACTGCTGATTTTTTTGAGGTGATCTTGTATACTGAGACTTTGCTGAAGTTGCTTTATCAGCAGTAGGAGTTCCCTGGTAGAATTATTGGAGTCACTTATATTATACTATCATACCATCTGCAAATAATTATACTTTGACTTCTTCCTTTACAATTTGTATCCCCTTGAATCCTTTAGTTGTCTTATTGCTTTAGCTAGGACTTCAAGTACTATATTGAATAGGTATGAAGTGAGGGGACAGCCTTGTCTTGTACCTGACTTTAGTGGAATTGCTTTGAGATTCTTTCCATTTAATTTTATGTTGGCTGTGGGCTTCCTGTAAATTCCCTTTCTTATGTTTAGGTATCTTCCTTCTATCTCTAATCTCTCCAAGACTTTGATTATGAAAGGGTGTTGGATTCTGTGAAAGGTTTTTTGAAGCATCTAATGAGATAATCATTTTTTCTTTCAATTTGTTTATATGGTAGATTACATGACTGGTTTTTGTATGTTGACTCATCTCTGCATCTCTGGGATAAAGCCCACCTTATCTTCATGTGAACAAAGGGTCAATCAAAGCTTCCTAAAAATGTTACATTTCACACAAGAGAGTAACCTACACACACTAAGGTGTGGAATTAATTTTATCCCATTCCAAAAGTATGCTCCCACTGTGGAAAATCAGAAATGAATCTTTAGTCATCTCTTCATCAAAAGTGGTAAACCTGGTCTTTGTACTCAAAGACAGTTTGTTAAGCAGACTGTGGAAGCAGAGGTAGAACCAGCTTCCTGTAGCCACAGACCACTACCTTGAATATAGCTAAAATAAGCATAAAAAATTATCCAAGTCACAGTTCACTATATGAAAGAGAAAAGTTCACCACACTGGTATTTTAAAGGAAGCTGTCAAAAATAAAAATTCAATAATATAAGTCATACTGATGGGAATGCATCGAGCTATACCAGTCACTAGCTTGGCCTGTGTGAGTCTCTACTAACAAGGACAGAGTGGTGGAGCAAAGAGCCACTGTAGTAGTTTACAGCACTCTACAAGTGTTCTCAGGGGCATGGCACACTCCAGTGAAGCTGCATTATTCATTTTTTCTTTTCCTTTTGCTTGAGAAGCTTGTTTATCTCCTTTTTGGTGATTCCGGCATAGTTCAAAATGATTCTGTGTTGGTTTAGTTCAGGAAGCAACCACACAAAAGTCACAATCAGGTAGGTGAGAAGCAAGTTACAGACTTGCTGTCCTACGTAAACAATCACAGCAAGAGAAATGATGAAATACATTTTACCTTTTCTTCCTTTAGCGTAAAGAGGAGTTTCCACCAGCCCACAGCTCTATGTTGAGTTTTTACTAGATTACTGCAAATTTCATGAAATATTTGCTGTTGTTCAGTGGTCCATTTATTAGAGGCCCAAATCTTTGGTGCTAGAATGGGAACAAGGTGGTCAGCCAGATACAAAGATATAATGAAACAGAAAACACCAGACAACACAGATGGATCAAGATAATAGATAATCAGGAACAGCAGGGAAACCATACCCATGATGGTAGATGGAAACCAGGCTCTTTCCCATCAAAGGACTTTTTCAGCCACCAGTGTCACCTCTCCCCATTGCAGTCTCCAAGGCCAGCATACAGTTGCTGCTGCAGTCATCCAGTTCCATCATAGTCTTGTGTGTTTGGTCTCAAGGAACACAAAATACTCTTCACTAATATCTGCACAGCAAACTGAGCCTATATGTAATATTCTAATAAGACTCCCAAGGGTCAATTCTTTTCAGCATGTATTGACCCCAGTTGAAAGCCTTGTGGAGAGTTATAAAAAATTAGATTTAAAACAGAAATTCAATGTTCTAGTAATACAATTTCAAGATGGTATTTCTTAAGCGGATTAAAAAATATGCATGAATATAGATAATAATTCATAAATGTTAACACCCTCTTCAGATTGTGTGTGTGTGCTTATATGTGTGTGAAGGGCATAAAATACTTTATAAGTACATGCTAGTAAGTGTACACTTACTTAGTAAAATATGGATGAAAATAGAGTCCTCTGGGAGATAATTGAGACAGAGAAGTTTTAATAAGGCTAGAAACACCAAGAAGAAAAAATGGTGGATGAATTCAATTTGTGACATTAATAATAATTTACATGTTAAAAAATGATTCTACAATAAAACCAGGAACAGTTAAAACTTGAGACTTACAATGTCTAGTTGGCAAGTGAGCAGTTTTATTATGAGATGCTGTATCCTCAGAGAATGTGGATTCAGATGACTAAACTCTAGAAAGTAACCTGCTCAGTATAAACCACACATTCACTTTATAATAGCTTCTTTTTGTAACTCAGATATTCAGCGCAGACCCACAAAACTATAAACAAAAAGTTACTTTCTGTTCTTAGAATAAGTTAGCTTGGCCTAATTGTCTGAAAGTTCGGGTCTGATCATACGAGTAGTTTGGGGGTGCATAGTAAATAATAGAATGCCTTGGTTCGACAATGATGGCATTCAGAAGAATGAGCCCTAAGGGGCCCCAGAACTAGTACTAAGCCTCAGTGGTGCCATCAAGACATTCTTCTGGAAGGGGCTTAGACTTGGCCATCTGTTAACAAAGCAATTGGTCCTTTTGTGGTGTAGAGTTGTGTCTTCAAACATTTTTTGCATAACTATAAATTTTTCTCTGCCCTGTGTTTTGATGGGCCAAGTTGAGAAGTTAACAGTGAATACCTTTGTTTACTTAATATGTGACATTTCTGAAAGCCCTTAAACATGTGATTTTATAATTCTAGAAAATTAGGCAGAGTGGTATTGTCACCCTATCCATTATAAAAAGCATTATAAAGTTATACCAAATATTTCTTGTGAAATTGTACTTTGCAGGGGTATATCCATGGCATGCAAATTCAAGTATACTTTGCAGGTCTGATGACCTGGTAGTGCTTCATAATGGGGCCACCACTGATTAATATAATAGAGTGGTCTACAGGACCTATGTCTAGACTCCATGAATTGTTTATCTTAACTCTATAGTCCACATGGTGGACTTTAGTTGGTGCTTTTTTTAAATTAATTTAATTTTATTTACTCTTTCATGTGTGTAGGTAAGCCCCTAGGTACTCCTGTATAATGAAGAACTCCCAAGCATGCTTACAGGTTCATTTACACATATATATGTAATATGTGTGTGTGTGTGTGTGTATGTATGTATATATATATATATATATTTTTTTTTTTAAATATACTCAAAGAATAAAATAAACTCATAGATTTGCCTGAAACACATAGTAAGAGAGAAATTTCAAGTGTGCAATAAATGAAGAAAGGGAGTCTAGTAGCATTCCACTTTCACATTGTAGGAAGCTGACCTTATTACCTGGTGGTTTATAGTAACAGAATCACATTAGTAGTAAGGAAGGCAGATGATTTAATTCAGACACTTATGCAGTTTTGTTCAAATTTAAAAGAGCATCATATGCTTATTCGATAAACATGGTTCTGGGAAAAATTTAAATCATATATTGCTGAAATAATGCTCACCCTCCTGAATAATCTCTTTAAAAAATTCTGTGTTAATCCTCTAGTAAGGCAAGGCATACGTTTTGGGGGAATGAGTAATTACTTCTAGATTCAGAGATTATCAACTGCTGGAGCCTTGGGTACTGACAGAAGGGTTGATATTGTTCAATTAGCAGTTAAAGAGATTAAGACACATGTTAGTAAAATGGATTATATATGATTCCATAGTTAAATATTGAGTTTATAATAACACTCACTTAGTTCTAGTGTAGCTATGATCACTATGGTTACTTGCTGAATTTTCTTAAATGTGAATCAGTGTACTAAGTTTTAAAACCTCAACTATATGAGTGGCAGGAAAAGGGATTCCAATTTCTAGAATACATAATGTAAATTATAGTTTAAAGGAAAAAGTCAATGAGTGGTTTCTAAGTATATACATGTTTGATGATGCAGGCTCTGCTAAAGATGGATTGCCAAGGGTTAGTGGCACATCTTATCCAAGAGGCTGTTATTCTGACTTCAGCTGTAAAGCTTGGAAGAAGCTGGAGGGAACTTGCTGAGAAGTCTGCAGGATTCACTAAGCATCAAATGCAGGCGTTTGAAATTCTTCACAGAGGAAAATCTGGTGATGTTTCAGCTGAGGTGAGATTTTCATATGTTCCATACAATAGTGACAAACTGCAACCAAGAAAAGAAAATGTAATTTAGTTTTCTCCATATTGAGGAATTAATTGGAGGAGCATTTAGGGAGATCTACTAACTAAAGTTACTATCTTGTTAATCCCAGATAATATATGTTGAAAATATCTGAAATATATATATATATGTGTGTGTGTGTGTGTGTGTGTGTATATATATATATATATATATATATATATATATATATATAGTATTTGTAAAAAATGCATTCATGTTTCTCTTATTGGATTTTATATTAACATGGCTTTTGTTCAGATTAATACATTAAATTGAGACATGAGAAACAAGACTACAAAAACATAAAGCATGGAACATAGGTAAACATAAAGCAAAGGAAAATTGGGAGCCAAGGAATAGTATTGATCAAGTAAGGTTGCAGAAGATGTACTAATCAGTAGTAGTATACACATTTAATCATTTGTGACAAGTAATGAATAAATGTTTGATGACGAATACTCGGAGGGGTAGATGATGTGGGACCAACTGGAAATGGCAGATAACAATATCAAAAAGAGCCATGTCATCTGTTTTGGAATTCTTTGTACAGTAAGAATATTAAATATCATACATAGAATAAAAGCATTTACTACAATGATATTTATCATAAAACCTACTTGTGTCAGTAGTATTACTACATGTATTCTTCTATGCACATAGCATATACATATTTCTTCAGATTGCCATAAAAGCAATGTTGATCCAATTTTCATTGAATTAAATAAAAATATTTTTCAGAGATGAGCATATGTTAGGTGTCCTGTATCTTTAAACAAATTAAAATTTTCAAGGTATTTAAGTTAAGATCAATATTCTGTTTTGAGATGGTGACATTATAAGTACAAACTACATGTTCTGCTCCAGTTTGAGTCATAGAAATGAACATTTACTTTTGAGATTCCTCTTCTAAGTGTGAATCAATAATTCTGTTGGGCGACCAGGTTACAGTCTTTCCACAGAGTTTAGTCAGTCAAATCAGTTGACTCCAGATAGAGCAAGTATCAGTGACACAGTGTCTTAATCTTTGAAACCCACTCACAGGCAATGACTTCTAAACAGACTCTAACCAGGAACAGCCAGGGTCTGGACACTTACGCCACTTATTGGCTACACTTAGTTCCATAAACCTACAAGGTAATTGCAGCCTATCAATGAGCAGACTGTAGTGTGAGCATAGTACATGAGTGTTTTCTGAGTGAACTGAAAGATCAGGAACCTTGAGGAGGAAAAGAGTATTGTGAAAATTGTGCTGTTGTGTTCCTGACATTTTAATTAACCAGTTTAAAAGCTTTCTAATTGAAAGCTTGACTTGTTTTATCTACGATAGGGCCTTGTTTTTAAGAGTTTTGTTCAGACTTATTGAGTGCTGTTTATCCTGCCAGCCTTCCTAAGCATCTGGATTATCTCTAATTGTGTTTATTGTGTGTGTTCCGTAAATCTTGATGCAGGATAACACACAGCCTATTTTTCCATTATTTACTTTCACATAGCCCAAAATAAGTGACTAAGTCTGTGTCTGAGGCTGATAAAATCTCAGAAGCATAAAGGAAAGCCCCTAGATGTTTTCTAGAGGCAACCGTCATTGCAATTAATACTAACAGTCAGTATTTGGCCCATGTTATCACTTAGGAATGCTCCAAGACATTTTGGCATGAAGCCATTCCAAATGTCCTATAGCAAATTTTACCTGTTAGGCCACTTAAAGGGACAATGTATGCTAATTTCCATATCCCTAAAATATTGTTGTAGAATTTATTCTCCTTGTAAAGAGATGGATCTTGAACATGACTAAGTCAGGAAGTTGATTTATAAACAGTTTTTAGTGAGGGCGCAGTGGGAAGGAACTGGATTCTGGGTGAGAACATACAAATTTAGTGTTCCTTGGCTGTGCTGTCTTTGTTTCTTTCATGTCAATATGTATCAATGACTACTAAAGTTAGCATTCCCAGAATCAATTTCACAGCAAAGATTTTTGACTTCAAGATTGAGCATTAAACTTTGAATACCTCTCCAAATCCAACATGGTGGCCATGCTACACAGCACTCAGGGCTAGAGGTTTAGGCTATTCACTTCATTTTTCCTTTGTCCTTTCTCAAGACATGTTACTGTGGCAGGAACTTATAAAATTATCATATGAAAGAAGTCAGTTTATAGAAATTCTGGAAACCCCTCCCATTGGCCATACAGCCTATGTGAGAGAAAAAAAAAAACAAAAAACAGTCTTCAAATGTGGGAGGAGGGTGCTATGTCAATGATTTCCATTACCCAGGGCTTTCACTTTTCCTAACATTCTGGTCTACTTCCCTTCTTGAGATTACCTTTCTATTAATAAATGTCTCTATTTCTACCAGTATACCTATGCCCCTGGTATAGTTCTTTCTTCTGGGACACAGGAACCTAGGAATCTCAGCAGGTTCTTTCAGGACTCTGCTGGACAACTATGACATTTTGTTGCTTCCAAAGTTTTCCTGATCATCTTCATCAAGGCGCAAGCTGATTGAAGAATGGGGATACTAAATGTGTCTTTCATATCTATTTTAATACTTTTGACCACTTAGTATTCTTTTCTAAGTGAAGGAAAAGTCTTCTTTTAGAGAATTCTGAGAATTTCACTTTTTGAAATAAGCACCTTCTCAAATTATATTTAAGTTAGTACAAATATTACATTAGAACAAAACTATAATATTTGGAACCAATCATATGCGTATAAGGAAAACACATTTTAAAAATTATTTCTCTAAGCTTTAAAAACCTATTTATTTTTCTTTTACACATATTGGTATTTTGCCTGTATGCATATCTGTGTACCACATGCATATCTGTTGCCTGTGGAGGCCACATTTGTTATCAGATTCCCTGGAACAGGAGTTACAGACAATTGTCAACTCCATGTAGGTACTGAGAATTGAACCTTGTCCTCTGTAAGAGAACTCAGTGATCTTAACTGCTGAGCCATTTCTCAAGACCATGCAAAACACATTTAAAAGAAAATGTTTCTTTCATAATATATGTTTATGCTATACAAAGATGTTAGTAATGCCATTTTTCTTCTGTGAAAGTTAGTATAAATTGCTTTGTAGTGTTTCTGAGGATATTTTGAGATTTAACTTAAAAATACAAGAATAAATACAATCCTAGAAAAATAACATAATTTTTAAAGTTTAATTTTACAGGAAGAAGAGTTGGGGATTTCAAGGCTAACATATTCATAGGCCTGGGGTAGATTCTCAGTCAGCCTTCTAGAATGACAAAAATAATTTCTCTGTGGCTTTCTTCCATGGATTCACTCTCTAACAATAAATTCCAGGCTCCTCCTTTCCTAGTCACTGAAGACCATAAGGGTTCATTTTACATTTTAAATTACCTCTGCCTACTTGTCTCCCCTCTAGTACAGGTACCAGCAGACCTTTGGCAGGTAGTTCCTTTGGCATGCCACACTGAGCTACTGTCTTCTTGGAGACATAGTGAAGCTAAGATTTTTAATCACCATCTGTTTCTCATCTCTGAAACTATTCACATGTACAACAGTTCAGCCAGCCAAGAATATCACAATTCTTATTGCAGTAATCTCTTAGTGAAGGTCTAATTCTTTTTTGTATCCTCAGAGCAGTCTTTGTTACCCCCCTTTTCTGACTTACATCTAGAGTGCTAAAAGCATTTTTCCTGTATGTAGATTAAAAATGATAATGTAAAACTATTGTGATATCTAGTTAAAGTGCTTAGTGTACAAGCATAAGGACCCTAGTTAGGTTTCCAGAGCCCATTGTAGAAAGCCAAGCACAGAAGTGGAGACAGGTAGATCCCTAGGGACCTCTGGTCAGCCAACCTAGCCTAACTGGTGAGTTCAGCCAACGAGAAACCCTTTCTCAAAAAACAAATCAGAGGATTGGAAAGATGACTCAATGTGCTAACAGTGCTTGCTGTACAAGTATGAAACTCTGAGCTCAGATCTCAGCACTCATATAAAAAGCAGGACATGGCCAGGTAGCTTTGTTTACCTGTAATTTCAGAGCTGTGAGGTACAGAGACAGGAGACTCATTTGTTCTTGATGACTGACAGTCAAGCTCCAGGGTGAGTGAGAGACTATGTCTTAAGGTAATAAGTAGTAGAATGTACATGGGCATATACTCCCTCCCTCCACATGACTATAAACCATACAGACAGACAAACAGACAGACCGACTGACAGATACACACACACACACACACACACACACACACACACACCACACACACAACCAGGTGGATAGTCAGGCTTGTTCTCTGACCTTCAAATATACATTGTGTCTATGTTCACTCACAAGCACAACATTTGGTAGGACAGTTAGTGATTTTCAAATAGCTAGTTCTCTCAGTTTTTTGTAAGTGAATGAAAGGTTTTATATAGAATTCACCCCTATTTGGTATCTTTCCCATTTATCCTTTCCTTCAGTGTTTTATTCATCTATACACTTAACGAGATTTCTGAGTCAATCAGTTCTTTCTTAGCATTGTCTCAAAAAATTCAAAGCACATAAACAGAAATAAAATAACTTTTTAGCTGGGCAGTGGTAGCCTTATTTAATCCAAGTACTTGGGATTAGAGGCAAAAGGATCTCTGTGAGTTCGAGGCCAGCCTGGTGTACAGAATGAGTTCCAGGACAGCTAGAGTTACAACAGAGAAACCCTGTCTCCAAAATAATAATGATCATAATAAAATTAAATTAAATTTAAAAATAAAACAAAATACTTTTGTTTATTTTGAAACCTAACACTTATATTGGTTTGAAATTAGGATAAACCATTAATTTTTAAGTAAAAAGCATTTTAAAGAAGCAAATGATTTTTTTGTGTGTATGTATGGTCCTGAGAATTGATCCAGGACCTACATGCTAGGCAAGGGCTCCACTACTAAACTACATCTCCATCTGAAAGTACATTAGGACATAAGAATGAAAACGGTTGTATGTCAGTCATTATGAGAATCTTCACACATTTCATTAATTTCAACAAGTGGCAAGCAAAGCATTAGAATTATCTGCTTTCTGACACACATGCACCCTGAATATTAGTGCATTTATGTAACATCCAGAGTGGCATGGGGAGTGACAGAACAAGAGTTTGAATCTTGTTTGTCTTACTCATGGTCCTAACCACTAATCAAGACAGAAGATGAACCTTTACAGAATTGATTGATTAAACAAAGATCAAAGTGATTAAGAGAAATCGGGAGATGCCTCCTAATGCCAAAGAAAAAGTAGGATTTCAGTTACTGAGAGGATCTGAAGTAGACTCTCATTAGCTGTAAGGTGTAGTGAGCACTGATGAGAAATCATATGTGGAGAGAGATGCAGAGTTTCACCTGTTACGATTCATAGTCAAGACTTTTGAGGTAAAGCCCCCTTGCCTGGATTTCTGTTCCACTGTCCATTCATTAGCCCTATAATTTTGGAACAGTTATTTGGCTTTTCTAAGAATTTTTTAAGTGAGTCATATAGCATTATCTTTTCAGGTGTTTAGATGGTCAGATGAAATAACATATATAAAATATTTGAGATTTTTGATGACAGTTGTCATCATGAAAAACATAGTATCTATTATTTTGTTAAAGAGGAGAATTGGATTTGACAAATATATGACCTCAAGTGACTTTTTTTGAAAAAATTAAATAAAATACAACCATTTTTAGCTATGTAACTGAGAAAGAATGAACACAAGGAAAATATCAAGGTTTCTGTGTTGAGAAATTGGCAGGGTGTTAACACATAGAAATAAATGAGAAAAATTCTTGGCAAATCAGCTTTTCCTTATGGGCTTAACATTTAATTTTCCTTGGAAAATATCTCTGACAAAGTACAAGGGACATCTTCAGACTTTTTGAGTTATTTGGTTTATAGGACAATGCCAGGATTTTGTTTCTAAGGGTGCTCTGTTGCCTCCTTATTTATGTGAGCCTGGATCTGTTGAAGCCTTGTTATGTAAATCTTTGTTGTTCTGCAGTGAGACATGCATTTATTCTTTCTTAAAGGGAAAAGTATTCAATGGAAAGTCACCTACCAGTGACAGTATAGAATATTCTCTTAGATCTTCAATGTTTGAACTAGAGACTTAGCACTGTCATATTTTTTTTTTATCATATCTTTAGTATTTCACTTACTGTGGCAGCTGAGCAAGGATACATGGAGGCATATTCATTGGTGCAAACACTTGCAGACCTCAGAAGAGTGAACCATCATCATGGCAAGGACCAAACTGGTCGGTGGAATCCCGAGCATCTGAGATCAGGTGTTTTTATTGATACAGAGCTCCTCAGGTGTTCTACTGATAGCATGTGCAGATCATGAGCAATCAAACATATCCCACATAAATCTAACACCTGTAAATAATATAAAAATGCAAAGACATAATCAGCCCCTCACCCAACAGTGCACAATTACTTTATACATAACTAAAAAATAAATTTCTATAATTCCCCTTTAATGTATAAGCCAATAAAAATTGCTTTATCTCTATAACAATTTAACACTACACCAGCAAAACTATTGACAAGAGGAACAATCACAAGTGTTGCTAACACACAGGACCAAATGAAATCAAACATCTATCAAGCTTTTTACAATGTCTTTGGACAGCAGGAAAACATTATCAATGTCCAATTATCTAGAATTTACTCACGATCTTCTGAGCTCCTCCAAAGGGCCTGGGTCACTTCTCAGGCTCTGACCTCTGCAGCACACACAGCTTGTCCTCCAAGCTCTAACTGGCTTCACTCCACTGTTGCTGCTGTTCTTGGTGGGTGTCCTAAAGCACTGGCATCTTCAGAACACTGGGGTATTCTGTTGCAACTAGGCTGCACTTTCACCAATAGCCTCTCCTGAGCTCGCTTCATAGTGCCAAGCCTCATTTTCTCTACATGCAAGCCTTCAAAACAGCACTACCTGGGTTACTCTTACAGTACTAAGTTCCGCTACCACCTTCATCCAGTTCTGGAAGATAGCTTCTGTCTGCTGACCCTGAGGAAACACTTTCCAGAAAAATAACTGGTAACCTTGTTTGCAGGAAGAGTTCTCTCAGGGGGTGGAGTTCTCATAGCAGATGTTTTTTTTTGTCAGGAACGCTTCACCTCACCAGTATCTAGACAGGTTTTCAAAAAACAAAACAAAATGGACTTTGGGAGGTTTGGAATTTCTTTCTCATTCTACCTTGTCTCTACATTGGACACACCTGGTGTGATGTCAGTACCTCTCATTGGTATGCCGTTTGTAGTAGTAAACTGCTGTGTAGCTCTACAATAAAGACAAGGAGGCATTTTCATAGGTGCAAACTCTGACAGACTTCAGCAGAGAGAACTAACAAGAGAACCAGCAAGCAAGTGCCATGCTGGACAGTGGAGCATCCCAGCTCAGGTGTTTTTATTGATTCAGAACTCCTCAGGTGTTCTATTGATAGCACATGTGATCATGACCAATCCAACACATAAATAAATTCCCCCACATAAACCCAACATCTGCAGACAATACAAAACTCCAAGGCCTAGGTAGCCTTTCCCCCAACAGTGCACAAATAATTATTTTGTACACAACTAAAAATAAACTTCTACAATGCATATCTTTTCTTTTTAAGGCAGGGTGTCACATAGACCAGGTTGCTCACAAACTCACTATGCAGCTGAGAATGACCTTGAATTTGTATTCTCCCACCTTCCACCTGCAGGCATGCTCCCACCCATACACATGTTTATATGATGGTGAATACTGAACTCAGAGCTTCATGTTTGATAGTCAAGCATTCTATGGATTAAGTTACATTCCCCAGACCTGATTTTAAGGGTTTTTTTTTGTTGTTGTTTTTGTTCTTTGTTTGTTTTTATCAAGTCCGTTATTAGAGGGAAAAGGGTCTGTGGTTTTAGAAAACAAAACCCAGCTAAGAATAAGACCCAACATCAGTGTTTTTTTTTTTTTTTAAAGCACTTGATAATAAAATACCAAATTGACAAATCTGTGTCAATCCTTTAGTGAAATAGTGCTGGACTTACAAGTCATAGACCTGGATCTTGTGTGGACATGTGACTGTGATTTTCTTATTAAGCTTCAAACTCAACAGTAATTACCTGTGACCAAACACCTATGTGTGTGAGGAATTTTTAGTTTTTGTTTTATGTGCTTTTATGACTTCTTGTTCACTTCAGTTTTTTGTAAACAGAAAAAGGTAAAAGCTCAGAGAACAATGCATAATTTGTCGAAGATCCTGAAGCTGCTCAGTTAAGAGGCTAACTTCTAACATAGCTTGTACATCTTTAAGTCCTTGTCATAATATTTCCTAGAATTTGCTTTAATATTAACATAGGAAAGTGGATTGGAGAAGCTTAATTTTTCCAAATTTTGACATTCAGATGTTTGTGTTTGTGGTGAAGAGTGAGAGAAGCTATTAGGGAGAAGACAATATGAGTCCCCCTAACTAGGAAGAGATGAGAATGGCTTATCCAGCAGGTTTCCATCTCATGCTGGACTCATTTAAGCAAATGATTTGGAAGGAATAGGTCCACTATCTCTGTCTGCTTCATGATTAATCTTAGAAGTTCCAAGTGATTATTCTTACTGCAAAGATAGCTGGGTACCCCAAAACTAAGATTTCTCTTTTCTAAGAGAATCTTACATCAAATTTTAACCAAACATTGTTGTCTGTTTTGAGTCAGCTTTCTTGCTCTTGAGAAGACAACAGCCACATGTTTTTACTGTATTTATGTATTACTGATCAGAGATGATGTAAAGTCTACCTGGATATTATACATGATATGCTGAACACAGATTACATATAATAATTATTAGGAAGGCAAACATGCTTTAATAGTTCTGCAGCTAATGGTACTTAAAATGAAATGCTGCTTCTATAATTTTATGAGGTATAAGTAGGTGGATTATTAATCTTTAAATGTGTCAAAATGCAATTATCTAAAGGTAGTTAAAATCAATTACATTCTTTATGTTATTTTTATTTTATGAGCTAAAAAAGACTGACTGTAATGTTCAGTTCTAAAATGTTCCAGCTCTTGCTGCATTTTACCATCTAGTGCATCATCTAATGAGTCTATTGGATTCCAGGGATAGATTTCTAAAACTGGAAAACTTTATTGTTCTTGTCTCTATTTCTGTTTCATTTCATTTGGAATCCCACATGTTACATTGTCATTGTTCCTTTACTTTTACGGTGTCCACTAATACTGAGAAGATAAATGAAAGGAAAAATATATTTCTCCCATACAGATACTGAGACTTTGAAATACCGCTTATCTTAATAGATTAAATGCTTTGATCCTTTGATCCTGCTCTGTGTATAAGGAGAGGGATCATATAGATGAAAAATGAAGAGCACTGTGCTTCCATTAGTCTCTTGTTTCCTATTCCAGGATGAGCACATAATTGCCAAGAAGTTAACATTAAAAAATCTAAAGGGCTGGGGAGATGGCTTAGTGGGTAAAGCTTGAGAACTAGAATTCTTAAATGACCTCAGCTTCCATAAAAATGACAAATGAGCATGAGAGCTGCCTACAACCTTAGCAGTTACAAGACAGAAAAGGGGGATCCCTGGAGCAAGATGATTAGCTAGACTAGGTGAATAGATGAGAGAACTGTCTTGATATTCAAAGTTGGAGCCATTGATCACAACTTCTGGCTTCCACACACAGGTGCACATATATATGCATACCCCAACATACATGAACACAAATACATACCACATATATGTACCCACAGAAAAGGAAATCTGAGAACGGAGAAGTAAGAATTGAGCTATGCATCAAATGTTTGTGACAGAGATGAAAAGGCTGAGGGAATTTGCTCTGTGGTTAAGACCAACTCAATAAAACCAAAGTCTCAGCAGCATGCTTCCTTTTTGATATTCATAGCTTAAGAAGATAGTGTTTGCATGTCTTGCCTTAGTCTTAACATTAAATAAAACAAAGAAAACCATTTTTAAAGCATGGATTAAATATATGTTAAGAGAAATGTGGAGGAAGTCTTCTTAGTCTATAATTCGGTGTTTAATCGGGTTGTTCTGAAACGAAAATTATTGATTTAACATGGTATTCCTTCCATCATTTCCAGGGATGAAGACTTTTCTCTGTGCTTTTTTATAAAATGTGAATACTTTGTGAATTTCCATGGTCTATATTGTATTTTAATATAGAATTTCACACAATTAATACATGCCAGCCACCTTCTATATTTTTGTCTTTGATATATCTTCATTTTATAAACAAGTATAAATAAATTATAAAATCTGAAAGTTAAATGTGGACTTATTGAAGGACTTGAATCAAATACCATGCATCTTCTCCATAAAGCACAAAAACTGATTGGACCATTCATTTCACTGAAGAAATCTGGCTTTGTGAAAGAAAAATTTAATATAGAAAAGTTATATTTAGCATACCTTATATTTCTTTACTGAGAAATAACATTTCTTATATTTTATTATTTCAGTATATACATTTTATAGCTGCTGACAGAACTGTGTACTTTCTCAAATTTATTATTACTTGTCCCTTTAATTTTTGTAGTCATTTAAATTGGGAGTTCCCCCATAGGCTCATATATTTGAGCACATTGATCCCCAGTGGCTGGTGCTGGTTAGGGAGCTTGTAGAGCTTTTAGGACATGAAGCCTTTCTGAAGGAAGTTCATCTCTGGAGGCTCTGAGAGCTCATAGTCTTGTTTCACTTTGAGCTTGCTTTCTCTACTTCCCCCGTGAGGTTGAACTATGAACTCTCAACTTCTTGTTCCAGCTGCCTGCTGGTATGTCTCCTCAATTCTTATGGACATTTAGCCCTCTGGAACCTTAGCTAAAATAGACTCTTTCTTCAGTAAGATGGTTTTGGCCATGCATTTTATCATACCAACAGAAAAGCAACACATACAATTATTGGTCTTTTCAAAATGATTTGAGCATCCTTCTGTTTTTATGTTCATGGCTAGTGAAAGTTAATTCATCTTCTTGGATATTTTAGAAGGGTTATCTCTTCAGTCCTCAATAATCTTAAATTATCTATCTGGAAATGTTAGTATTTAAACTAAAATTTGTCTTCCTTTACAGAGTGTTAATTTTTTTTTTTTTTACATTTTCCTTTTAGAAATTCACCCATTTCCTACTGATTATTCCCCTGGTTATATTTCTCTTCTTCCAGCACTCAGATTCCATATATGATCCATTTGTTTGTTGGCTTTTGTCTCTTTGCACTTCCTCACAAATGGAGAATGTCCCCCTGTATGCACTTCATACTGACACCCACAGGTGGGCGTAGTGTCCACATCCTTGCTTTCCTGTGCTACATGTTTCACACCATCACCATTGCTGTAGGATATGAGGGAGGTGATAGACAAGGTTGCCCTCTGTGGCATGGTGATGAAAATTTAACAACCAGTTTTGCAAGAGGGGAACCCCCTCAATCATTGCTTTTTCTAATTTCCATGATGTAAATACTCCCAACCTGGGTTATTTTAATCTACTAATTTAATACTAAACACACACACACACACACACACACACACACACACACACACATGAATATATAATGTTTGCCTGTCTGCCTTGTTCCTATCCGTAAGCTGCTAAAAAGCTAGCACCATGCTTATTCTTCATTTTATGACTTGCTATAACAAAAATTCTTGCAGAGATATGAACTTGGTGAATCTTGACATAGCAAAAAAGTAATTAGTGGACAAAGATGAATTTACCATATTTATACTGTGGGTGATCATATTTTTCTATCATCTGGGTTGAAAGCCATTAGTGATTTTGTGTATAACAAATCAGATTTTGTACTAAAGAAATATGCAGATTTAGTTTGCTGTATTGAAAAACAAAAACTGGATGGGAAATCTATTCATATTTTAGTTCAAATCAATTAGGTTATCTATGCCCTGATGTTTTCATTCTAACACTCTCATATCCATTTCAGACTTCAACAGACAATCCATATTTCTCTGAATTACCAGGGCTGGTTGCACTATTCTGTGCTCTGTACAAACTGGTTAGTGTGAGAGGGATATCTAGTACTCTGCAGAGTGCATAAAGAAATGTAGGTTCTAATTTATGTATCATATATGTATATTTCCAATCTCCCAATAGAAAAGAGAAGTTGAATTATGTCTGAGTACACCTCAGGCCTTTTCTGTAAATGCTAACTTACTGTGCTGCAGCAAGGCATGCCATGCAGAGCTTGTCTGCCTTGGAAAGTTAGTGAGATGATTTAACTGTCCATGAGTATAAAGGCTTGGATGTACTTGGATGTACAGCATCATAAAGAACTCCAAAATTACCCATTTGAAATCCCCAACAGATACCTGCTTTCTCTGTTGTTTTATGCTAATCTTCTGTGTTATCACCTGTGACTCACTGCTGTCAGTTACTGCCTATTATAAATATTTCTAAATACATTTCCTTTCCAACTCAGTCACAAAGAGACTTAGAATAGCCTGAGGGGCCTTTAAATATACATACCATCGTGTTAAATAATACATGACAAATTGAAAAGTTTTATATAGCTAGTTAGTATTGATAACTGAGTAGATTTGATGTAGAATAGAAGTCTCAGAGCATGTATAGACAGGGTATAGCCATACAGATTAATCTATCTGTTGAGTGCATCTCTGTATCTAAGTTGCAGTGACAGCTGAGATAGAGCCTGATGTAAGGTCCTATAATGTGGCTCAGTTTATCTTCTTTGCTAAACTACTACTAGTGACACCTGTAGTGTGGATAGTTTATGTTCAACAGAAACCTTTAAGAAAAAAAGACACTCCAGAAACGAAATTGGTGAGAGTAATATTTATATGCAAAACTCTAAGGTGATATCTGCTTCTGTGTCATGTATCTTATCATGACACAACTTTGATAATTATACTTCATTCTTTATTTTGCAGAATTAGTATTTGGAAGAGAGGTGAGGGAATAGGAGTTCATATGCCTCAAGAAATGCCAACTTGAACAAATAACATCATATTACCCTCTGAGCATTTTTATGTGCAGTGAAGCAAAGCATAATGGTATTTCTTAGAGATTTAATTCTTCCTACTTTAATTATAGACTGTATGGGTGATAGTGGGAGCAAGTGGAAAAATTATATCCAATTACATAGAATATTGATATTAATGGAAGTGCTATTTTAAGAAAGCAATTCTGTGCAATATTTAGCTCAAAGTCTGTGTTCTTAACATTTTACAAGTGGTAGAATTACAAGTAAATCAATTTGGTTAGCCCAAATAAGTGGTGAGTACTAAAGTTTACATTCCAAATATTCTAATCATATGTGTATGGCTTGTTATTTTATTAGAATAAATTCATGTTAACCTGCATGTGTGTCTGTATTCTTGGATTTGTCTTATTTGTTTTGCCTTCATTTCATTCCCTCTGAGCCTGTTGCCTTGGTAACCATTATGTACGAATGTATGTGCTTGTATGTGAAGCTCTCCTTTGATGTACATTTATTTCTATGGAAACACTGATATCATTGGTGTGAGTAGGTGCTCATGAGAAGCAAAGTAAAGAAACAGAATATTACTCTTTCTTTAGGTCATGAAATGTAGCACAAAAAAGTAAATTTTTGAGTTAAAGAATTATATTTTTGTTACTATTTTGATTTGGCCGTAAGTTACAATTTTTCCTTATATATAGATTTGCTGGAATAGAATGAATTAAAAGTGCAAAACATATTTGATAGCACATTGTTATGATGTCCAGTATCATAAAACAGCACAAATACATATATGTAACAACTTTAATCTATAATCTTCAAAGTCAGAGAGTTAAAAGTTTATCACAATAATATTTGCTATTATATAAAATTATGGTGTTCACAAGATAGCTCAATAGATAAAGGAACTGGCTATGGAAGCTTGAGGATTGGGTTTGACCCTTGGGACCTACATGGTAGGAAAGAATCGACTCCAGCAAGTTAACCTCTGACTTCTACATTCATATGTGGTATGCATTCACCCTCATACATAAAATAAATACATACATAAATAAAGTATAAAATTTTAATTATGCAAGAAATTTTATATTAATATCTGGACAATGTAGAATAGATAGTGGATCAAGGGGAAAGGTCCATACTTATAGCTATTATATTTCTTTAAAATTATCCTAGTTTTAAAAACACAGGGATATAAGAAATAGCAATTATTTTTTTTGCAACATCAAAAAGTTCACATAATAGACATTCCAGGAGAGCCAGAGTTACAACAGAGAAACCCTCTCTTTAAAAAACCACACAAAAAATCTCTCTGTCTCTGTCTGTCTCTCTGTCTGTCTCGCTGTCTCTCCCCTCTCTCTCTCTCTCTCTCTCTCTCTCTCTTTCTACTATTTGTCTGTTATTCACTTCAGTCTGTTCTCTTTCCTTTATAGACAATGTGGAAACCCGCCTATGAATTTCTCTATGCATGGAGTGCTCATTATGGAAATAGCTACAGAGATGTGTTACAAGACCTCCAATCAGCTTTGGACAGAATGAAAAACCCTATTACCAAACAGTGGAGAGACTTAACTGGAATTTTAATACTAGTAAATTCGTTAGAAGTTTTTAGAGTAACTGCATTCTCTACTCAGGAAATATAGAATAAAGCAAGTTTGGGATCAAGAAGAATGGTAAGGGGAAAGTGTGTGTGTTAGAGACAAAGAGGGGATGAACTCATAAAAATATCCTACTTACTTTTTTAGTTTGGAAAACTATTTTTTATCTTGTGAAACAAAGCCTGGAACTCCTATCAAGACTCAGTTTTGTAATCAAACCTCTTTTTGTGTGTATTGCAAAGGTAAAGTGTTCTATTTTTGAGATGATTTCCATTAGTTTCTTTAAATCTAAGGAGATGAATATTTGAAAAATAACATCAAGCAGATACTTCAATAAATTGGAGGCTTTAGTATGGGCAGCTGGAGTTTACCATGAGACAGGGAAACAGGAGAAATGAAGACACTGACTCATCAAGAACTGAATGCCCTCCATATAGGTCTATATTGCTTAGTGGAGTCAGTCAGCTTTGCTCCCATGTTTTATGTGCAAAAATAAAACATTGAAGAAGATCCACAAAGCCAGTGTAAAGTAGGTTTTCTGCTCTTAAAGACTAGTTCTAATTTTTGAAAAATCATACCACATTGCAGAATAGTAAAAAGGACAAAAAATAAAAATGCAAACTGAAAAATGAAGCTTGCTCCTCTTTTTCAACATCTCTTGAATACTTATCAGAAGGAAAATATGACACCATCAGAAAAAGTTGTCTTCAAACATGGACTAGGATATTTAGTGATATTACTATCGCTAAAACATGTTCAGCCCTAAAATACTAACATCTTTGTGTCTGTGCTCACATGAAGACATGCACTGTGTGTGGGGGGGTGGGGGCAGGGGGATTGTAAGCATATCCCAGAGTGGATTTCAAAGCTTGTAGAAGACAAGGCTAATATGAGACGTTGAATCAATATAGATGTTAATGATTGACAGAGTTGACAGAAAGAAAATGATCTCTCTCCAATCATCCAATGGCTTCTAATGTTTATGTGTTCGGACATGTACACAGGTGCATGAGATGTAAGAAAATAAAAAAGAGGACTGCATGATTTCTGGCTTTAGTGTTACTAATGATAGGGATGGGTAATAAAAAATAATGACACCATTAAATATAAAATGACATCTACAATGACAGCTCTAATGGAGAAACTGTGATGCTAAAGTAGAAGCCAAAATATGAATGGGGAAGGGAGTGGATTCAGTAAAATTGAGAAACAAATGATAAGCTTGAAGAGGCTTAAGCATTGCACTTGGTGTCAGGGTGGGAAGGGAGGGAGCTAGAAATCAGTGGATCCTCCAGACAGTAGGGAATAGAGCAGAGCAGCAGAGAGACAAGTGAAGTGATGCAGTGAAGAGGTAAAAGTGAAAGGAAAAGAGTGAGAGTAGAGGAGGAGGCTGTGTTCTGGTCACTAAAACCTTTAGTACTTAGAAAGGAACGATATACCTCCAAAGTAATTTGGATAAGCTGAATAGGGTTTTTGTTTGTGGGTTTCTGAATAAAACATGTCCATTTGGCTAAAAACTAAAAGATTTGGACTAGTGTTTAGAACGTTCTTACATATTTTCACTACTTATTTGATGATAAGAGAACACAGTCTGACCAAGGCTGATAGACACATATTCAAGGACAAAATTTGATTTTAATTGAAGATAAATTCAAGGAGACGTGTAGTAGGTAATATTTTGGTTTCTTTAAAAACACAAAATGTCGTTTGACTATGTTTTTGTTCCCATCCCAGGTATAGTAGATGATAATGAGTTTGACTTAAACTGTTTGTTGTCAGTGGCTGTGATTTGTTTGCATGCAACTTTTTTTCCATGTGTATCTTGTCCTTATGATTGCATACTGTTTAGAATTCTGGGAACTTAGCCTAGAGTATATATTGTATATATTGGTTGGGTTGAGTGGTTATTGGTTGTGGGTGGATTGGTTTGTTGGTTGGTTGGTTGGTTGGTTGGTTATTGCTTAGAGGAACTTTGGTTGGAGAAATTAGGTTCAGGGATATTGTGCTGAGACACTAGTCCATGCCAGGGCCGGCCTGGCAAGTCGGACAGTACCTGGATGGAGAGTGGGACTGAAGGGTTTTATGAGGAGAGGGGAAAAGAGACGCGAGGGAAAAGAAGTAGGCCAGACACACAGCATCATTGAGCTCAGATGGAATGGAGCCGAAATTTTATCTTTCTCTCCAAACTTATACCCTTTTCATCAGGGGGGCTATGTGCAGTTACAGGGATTAGAACCAAGGTGTTAATTACAGGGTGAGACAGTGCATAGGTAAAAACATCCTGAAGCCCAGATAGGTATCAGAACAAAGCATCTTCCCTGCTGAGGTGGGATGCTTACCTAGGGGAGATAGCCTCTCTCCAGTGGAGTTAGATGCTTAGGACAATAGCTTCTCCGGATGAAGTTAAATGTTTA
Organism: Cricetomys ansorgei; assembly: GCA_026225945.1. Taxonomy (NCBI): domain Eukaryota; kingdom Metazoa; phylum Chordata; class Mammalia; order Rodentia; family Nesomyidae; genus Cricetomys; species Cricetomys ansorgei. Next base: position 2,324,758 of record JAMJFZ010000020.1, read on the forward strand.
GCCAGAGAAGAAGTATCCCTTTAGGGGGCTTTGGCTTCCCTGTAAACAAGCCGCTCTCGGGCAGTCATTAATATTTTCATGACTCAGTTTTGCTCAAAAGATCTCCCGATAGCCAGAGGCTCACAGCAGGGTCTAGGCCCAGAGTCTGAAGGGCTCACCACAAGTCCAGCTCACTATCTGCTTCTACTTTCCAAGTTTTAGACAGGCAAAAGGGGCTGTGAATATTATTTCCTCCCTTCCTTTCTTTCTCTCTTTCCAGGCTGCTTACAAAGGTAGTGAAGATTTCTTTCTTTTTATCCTTATTTCTTCTTTCCTGATCTTGAGACTAAAAAAGCATGGTAGCAACCTACTACATAGAGGAAGAAAAATAATCAGCCAATGTGTTAGCTTAGGACACAGTGACTTGAAATGGTGACTTTGCTTCCTTTAGAACATTCTTGGAATCTTATTAATGTGTTAGCAAATTTGAGAATTTGAGGAAGGGATGGCAAGGATTTAGTAACTGGGTTTTTCCAGGTTTTAGGGTCTGAAAAGGCAGAGAGCTTGTTAGCTCATCAGTGTAATAAGATTAAAAAAATAAATGAATAATAATAAAAATGAAAAGAAAAACACTTTAGTTTTGTACCTCATCATGCTTTGAGATTGTGGTTGTGAATTTTAAGCAGAGTTTAAAAAAATGAAAAATATTTTGATAATTTAAGGTTGGAATAGTGGTTTAAATATTAACACACACATAAAACTTATGATCTCTTATTGTATCCTTCAGGGGAATTTTAAACTCATGTCCACTCTGTCCTTATAAATGTGTTCTTATATATTTTTGTGAATTGTTCCTACTTTTTGGCATTTTATAATTTCCTTGTTGTGATGAATTTTTCTAATCAGAAAAGATTAGGTCAGTAATCACAAATTGCCTTTTCTACTTGGTAGGAAGTCAATGGAATTAATAAGGCACTTATAGCCTCTGTTTGACATCATTAAAGCATCAAAATTATTAATCTAAAACTTCTCCAAGCATTGCAAAAATGAAAAGAGATTAGACAGTCCTTTCAATTTCTCAGGATTTTCATTTAATGATGCACAAATTAGCATCATTAAGGGTTTAGTTCAGTCTTTAGCTTTGAATGTAACAATTGTTCTTTGTAATTCCCAGATTCTTGGCTTTTTTCTTCAGAGAGCTTCACATAAATCTACCAGGGGATTCCTTAGCTGTTTATACCAATCACAGACACAGCACAATTTTGTGTCACAATACTGTGTAAGTTGTGAACTTGTAGATAGCTAAATTAGTAGAATAATTGTGGGGCTGGCCTGGAACTGAAGTGGAGTAGAAGAAGCATGCTTGGAACCCCAGAATTCTCATTCTGAGAGAGGAAGGCTTTTGTGTTCCCCTTCCCCCTGCTCTGACAAACCACAAGCTATGCTGCCTGCTTTCACACCACCCCCTCAAAGGTATGTGACCTGGCATATTGTTTACCTGGAGCTGTAACTTTTTTTCCTTATATGACCATATATGGTCTCTCCCCAGGAAAAAATACCTAGCTAGGTCCAGGTTGTGAGCCCCAACACATAAATGGGGCTGTCAAACCTCTGTTGTCCTAACCAATGAGCTCTCCACAATGTCCCTGGTATCTCACTATAAATGTGACACGGTTCCACAATAAACCAAGTAACACCCTCTGCAGTGTGCTCCTGGCAATTCTGTATGTTCCAGCAGCTCTCAGATTCTCTGATCAAGGACCACATAGGACTCATAGACCCATGCCCTATGGTTTCTCACTGGAGCTGCACCGCTGGCCATTACAGAGCTATATCCCTGGGATGGAAGCTGCCAAGAACAAATCCTACAAATAATGAATCATTGGATGCTACTGAACTGAGAAAAGGTACTAATAAGCTTTGAATGTGTGGCATGAGATTCTAAACCTAAATTTTTAGGCCAAACTACTATACATAAAATATCTGGTAACTTTTTGATGCCTAAAGAATATTTGAGGTAATATAAGAGAAAAGTCAAAGCTTAGGTCAGTGTAGGTTTTTGAAATTAAAATGGATTTTCTGCTGATTATACAAACACAATTAGCTCCTTGTCCTAGATGACTCATGCGACCTTGTGCTGCTATATGGAACACTGGGAAGTGATATATACCCACATGACACAAAGTCTACACAACATTATTGTACTGGGTGGGAGAACACAAAGACAGTTTTCAAAATAAATAATATATTGAAGTCTGGTTTCTTGAATGCATGTTTACTGGTTCATAGAATATGAAGTGATTGCTTATATATAAAATATCGAGTTTCCACAGGTCTAGCATCTGATATACACCTGATATCTAATGTGTGTTAATATTGATTTCAGAATTTCACTGGATATTGCTACAAAACACATATAATTTTACATTTTGCACAATACATTTTACATTGATCATATATATATATATATATATATATATATATATATATATATATATATATATTTAAAGTTAATAATTAGTTTTTCTATTTTGATTAGTAGTTTCAGTTTATAGAGAGAATAGGGTGAAAGATCAACATTGGATAATAAGTAGTAAAATCATAGAGAAAAAAATACAGCAGCATAGACAGCTTCCTCTGCAAGTCGATAGTCCAGAAATAGTGTACTGTGGCTTCTAATCTTTGTCCATTAGTCTAACTAATTAGAGCTGTCACTCAGTCTTCTGGGCTTTGGTTACTCAGTAGTAAAAGAAGCTAAAACCAGGTAACTGCAATTATTATTAACTACTATTTAATATTATATAATCAATGGTTATAATATCATTTAATAATACAATATATCATTAAATATAATATATCAATTATTTATTTACTGTTTACATGCTAGGTAACATAATGCAATATATAATTTGTGTATTAATTATCTACTAATTGCTATATATTAAATAGCATATAGTCTTACAAAAATAGAATTAGGATGTTATGGCTTTTAAAGTGTTTATAATAAGATGAGCACATTTTAGATGCATTTGTTTTGTTAGGAGGGAGAATGTGAAGAACAATAATTTGAATATAAACATCCACATCAAAATAATAGCCATATGCATAATAGATTGCACATATACAGCACAATGTATTGGACTTTCCATCACTGAAATAAATAATTAATAGAAAAACTGTGAGAAAGGAAAGATGCTAGACTGAAACTTATAAACTTACTTACTTCCTCCATGCATTAAATCCCTGGGTTTAATCCCAAGAACCATAAAAATGAGTTGGTCATAATTTATTTTGTATATACTTCGTATAACCCACCACATCTTATTTATTAGTTTTTTTGAAAACTCTATGAAGATATCATGATCATATTCACCTCTCCACAAGGATTCCTGAACATTGAGTAGAGTAGGTATGCTATAGATGTCCAATTTGGGGCTGAACATTCTATATTCTCTTATTCTCTGTCCCTTGACTGATTGGAGGTCTGTATGAATTACCACCTAATTTAAAAAGAACCTTCTCTCATGCCGTTTGAGAGATGTATTAACCTATGGGCATAGAAGTAAACCATTAGAAGTCAATTTAATTCTATGTCAATTTAACATAACAATAATGGTAGTTTCAGTCCCAGGACTTGTTTATCTACAGGTTCTTGGCCCAACAATGGTGCTATATATTGGTTTCATCTTGTGTTGTGGGACTTAAATACAGCCAGAAAGTAGTTTATTTTCTTGATGTTTATGCCACTTTTGTACTCGTGGACATGGATTTACAGGATTAACATCTGGGTGAGACTCATGATTAATCTTCTCCTGTAGTATTATGATAGCTACATAGTAAGGATGAAGCTTCCAGGCCAGTATTACTCTTGGTAGCTCCATGTTCTATGACTCTAAGATATAACTACATGGTGTGTTCAGTAATAAGGTCTAACCTCAAGCTTTAGAGAGTAACCAAGTGCGTTAGCAAAATAACCTGTAACATTTGAGGCCTATGGGACCTCGTTGGCCAACAACTCAACACCAAAAAGAAATTTCGACAGCAATAAGTTTTCATATGACTTTTTCAAAGATGTTTAGTGTCTGTTTTTCTTCTCCATAATCATTCTGCTCTTTTATCCCCAACCCTAAACCCATTTAACTCTTCTGATTCCATTATTTCCTTTTAGCTCATTATATCACAGTGTTCTGTCTCCTTCCCTTGAAAGTCCCCCTTCTCATGACCCCCTTTCTTACTTACTGTTCCATTGCTATAAAAAGATACCATGACTAAAGCAGCTTATAAAAGAAAACATTTAATTGGGGGTTTGCTTAGTTTCAGAGAGTTAGTCCATGATCATTGTGGTAGGAAGTATGGTGGCAGGCATGTAGGTAAGATTCTAGAGAAAAAGTAGGTGAGAACTTGCATCCTGATTCAGAGACAAGAGGCCTTTAAGTATTGAAACTGAATTTGAAGTGTGGGCTTTTGAACCTCAAAGCCTACCTTCCCAGTCACACCTTTTTCAGCAAGCCACACTTCCTAAAACTTCCTAAGTAGTCCACCAACTGGGAATCAAACATTCAAATGTATGAGCCTATTCTCATTCAAATCATTACATTTTATACCCAGAACCCATAGACTTATAGCAGTATCATAATGCAAACTGTATTGAGTTCAACTTCAAAAGTCCCTATTGTCTTTCAGTCTCAACATTATTTAAAAATCTAATGTCTCTCCTAAGGTTCAAGGCAATCTTACTTGTAATCATCTATAAAGCAAAAACTCAAATTATATACTTCCAACATACAATGGCACATAACATACATTGTCATTCCAAAACGAAGGAAAGGGTAAAATGAGGAAATTCTGGACCAAGACTAGACTGAAAACCAGTAAGACAAACTCCAAATCCTACAATTTCAAGTCTGATGTTAAATTAGATGTTTATTAGCTGGCTCTTCTCTTCCAGTTTTGCTGACTGCAGCACATTTCTCTCTGTTGGGGTGGTTCAATTTCCTGTATGCATCTCTCCTTGGCAGGTATTCCACATCCCTGGCATATCCAACACCTTGGAGTCTCCAACTCAAGCCAGGCTTCACTTTCACAGCTTCACTTAATGGCCTTTCCAGGCCTCCAAGCAGAGATTCCTGTTAATAATCGTTCTTTGTTGTTCTTATTAACATTATTTATTAACACATTATATTACAAATCTCAGGGGTCCAATACCCAGGCGGCTCAGGCAGAGAGCTCACTCCAAGGCTTCCTCACCCCATGATCTCCTCTTGGTTCTCCTCCAATTCTCCTCATACTCCTGCTCTGCCTCTTTCTCCCTCCTCCCTCCTTGCTCCACCCCTCAATCCCCCAGGTGTTTTCTTCCTCTTTTGGACTAATATCGCTGGCAAAGGAAATTTCAAGATACCCACGGTGTCATAGGGTTGATCACTTTTATGCATCTGCCCTGTACTCATTTCCTGACCACTATAGGTATGCCAAGTGAAGTACATAAATCTGAAGATAAAATAAAAGAAAATACTGTATGTGTTTCTGCATTTGTGCTACCTCACTCAGAATGATTGCCTCCAGATCCATCCATTTACCTGTGAAATTTAGTTTTCTTAACCACTGAGAAATATTTCATTGTGTAAATTTGCCACATTTTCATTATCTGTTTGTCAGTTGATGGACATCTATATTATTTTCATTTCCTGGCTATTGTGAATAGAGTAGCAATGAACATGGATGAATAGATATTTCTGTAGTAGGAAACAGAGCCCTTTGAGTATATGCCTAACAGTGCTATAGCTGGACCTGTGAACCAGTTAGAAGGTATATTTTGAGCTTTTTGAAGAGCCTACACACTAATTTCCATAGTGATTTCTACCAGTTTACAATCCCACAAGCAATGAATAAGTATTCCCCTCTCTTCCTCATCCATACCAGTATATATATATATCCTTTCAAAATAATTTTACTTGAACTTCCTGAACAGTCTCCTGATAGTGCAATCATTAAGGCTGTACATTTTTCTGATGACTAAGGGTGTTAAAAATTTCATAAATGATTTTACCCATTTGTATTCATCTTTTAAGAACCTTGTTTAGTTCTACACCCCCATATTTTACAATTTTTATGCTTAGTTACTTTAGTTCTTTTTATATTCTAGATACTAATCCTCTTTGTCAGATGTATACCTCCTGAAGATTATTTCCCCCATTCTTTAGTCTATCTCGTCATTCAAATGACAGTGTTCTTTGTTGTACAGAAGCTTTAGATTAATGAAGTCCCATTTACTAATTGTTGGTCTTAATACTTGCACTATTGGTGATCCTATTCAGAAAACCTTTCTATTGCCAGTGAATCCAAGAATATTGCCTAACTTCTCCTTATCAGGGTGTGCTGGTGTGAATGAAAATGGCCTCCAGAGACTCACACAGTTGAGTGCCTGGTCCTTAGTTATTAGAACTGTTTGGGAAAGAATAGAAGTTGTGTCTATGTCAGAGAAAATGTATCACTCTGAGAGGGTTTTGAGGTTTCAAAATCGCTATCTGTCCCAGTCTGTCTCTCTTCCTCTATCTGCCATCAACTTATGGATTGGATGTAAACTGTCAGCTACTGTTCTAGCATCATGCTAGAACATGCCTGCCTGATGTCATGATCCTTACTACAATGATCATGAACTCTCCCTCTGAAACTGTAAGCAAGTTACAATTAAATGCTTCCTTTTATAAGCTGCCTTGGTCATAGTATTTCTTCAGAGCAATAGAAAAATAACTAAGTTACAGGGTATCATATCTTACTTTAAGGTCATTGATCAGTTTGAAATTGAGTTTTGTGTACTATAAGAAACAACGTTCTAGTTCATTCTTCTACAAGCTTCCTCAAGTTAACCAGCACCATTTGTTGAAGATGCTGTCTTTTCTATAATGTGCATTATTGGTCTCTTTGGAAAAAAATCAGGTGGATGCAGGAGTCTGAGTTTACATGTGGGCTTCAATTTTTTTTTCAAAAATTTTGAAGAAAACTAAAAATCATTTTATAGAGTAGTTCTAAGTATTTGCAGAAAATTATAGTTTGAATTACTAAAAATCTAAAGGTAAATTTTAATTATTGAACTAATTAAGATAATTAAAAATTGTGTGTCATCTGAAATATATTAGATCAATTTTCCCTGTGTTTGTACTGGCTTGCTGAAAAATGGAAGGTATCTCATTTTTCCTCTTTATTGTATCAGAAAGGTAGAAATTTAGTGTTTAGATTTCTCCAGGATGAATTTGATAGACCTAACTTCTTTTCTGCACTGTGAAGAAACTCCATGTGGTCATTTGAATATGAATAACCTCAAAGGCTCATATTTTAGAATGCTTAGTTGCCAAGGAGTGGCACTATTTGAAAGTATTAGAAGAGGAAGTAAGTCACTGAGGGTGAGCTTTGAGGTCACCAGGTGGAAACAGGATCATTTCCTAGAAACTCAAAGAAGTAGATGTACGGCAGTCAGTTTTTCTGCTAATATTTCTTTTAAAAATATGGTATGAGGTTAACCTTGGCAATCTTTCTTCTTCAATTAGAATTGAAGAAGAAACTCATCTTTTGAGTTCTATTCTTGATATTGGGCAATAGGCTGGCTTCTTTTGTAGTGGGATCATTTTGATCCAATTATACCCATATGCAATTTGTTGAAAGAAAGGAAAATTTTATTGAATTCAAGCATAAAAAGAAAAAAAGGAAAGAGAAAGAAAGAAAGATGAAGAGAGGAAGGAGGAAAGAAAGAAAAAGAAAGCTGGACTGGCCAGGGACATAGTTTGATATGAAAGTTCAGAGCTATAATCCTGACTCAAATTTTTATAAACTATTGAAGCTTGAAAACCATAAACATTTCTTGTCAACATAAGCAAAAGTTAGTCAAAATTTTTAACCAATGAGAAAATCACTAACTATCATGGTCAGAGTCACCATAATGCAGAAATGACACATCTCAGTTTCCAAAACAAGTACCTGACAACCATTTTGTTTTGGCTTTAGAGACTTTTCTCATTTTCCTGGGAACCTGAACTTTGTCTCTGTTTTAAATGGAATTCCACAGACCATTTCTGCCCTCTTTATGCCAGCTTATAAACTGTCCATTATAGAACAGAGTCATCTGAAACCTCTCAGAGGATTCAGGTGTCTTTGGCTTGGGAGATTAGAAGTAGATCTCCTGTTACTTTGCAGGCCCTATTACTATGTAGACAGATTTCACCTGCTGTTAAAAAGAAACTGCTAGGAAGAGAGGGAGTGGGAGGCACGCCCAGAATACCAGCTCAGAAAATGCAAAATTAGGATCAAGTATCTTGAAGTCAGTTAGAACATCTCACAGATCCCATGGAACATTTCCTGAAAGAAATTAGGGAACAGATCCAAAGCCATTTGTTTTTATCCACTGTTCTTAGCCATTTGATATTTCACTTGAGATGCTTATCACCTCTTTTGAATAGGTAATAACTCTAAATACTATCCTAGTAACAAGTAGTGTGGGACTGTCATGGAGCTAAAGAGCAGGTTGAAGCAGCTAGGAACCACCGTACCATCCCAGGAGGTGAAAGCAATAGGTGTTCAGGTGTTCCTCACCTTTAGCCCTGGCCAGCTAAATATTAAATATTGCCTGCTTCGCAGAAGCAAAAGGAATGTGACTTGGTAGGTGCTTATCTGTCCTGTAACTAGAAACCTAGGGTTGGGTTGGGCCTTCCTCCTTTTCTCTGTGAGACCATGCCTTGTGCAGGGGATGCCTTTGCAGGGCCCTGGCGCCTAGACCTGAGGCCCACATGCAAATAAGGCTATCCCAATGTCCTTGTCTGGCCAATGGATGTCCCCTCCTACCCTCCCACCCTGGTACCAAGGACCCTCCCCTGCTTTTAGCCCCAGATATATGTAACAGACACCCCATATTAAAGTGATCTCTGCTTCCACCATAAGAGGGGCCCAAGGCCTGATTCATTGCATCTCATTAGTTTGGTTCTCTGTGCTGAGATTTGGATCTTGGGGTCAGTCAGAGTCCTTCCTCCTTTCCTGATTCTCTTCTCCAACTCCCATTCCCATCCCCCCTTTGTGCCTGGCCAGAGCAAGGTGGGTGGGAGTAGAGAGGGAGAGGTAGAAACACCGGGCAGGAATTCAACAAAGTAGAATAGGAATAATGACTAAAAGAATTAGTCGGTCTTATGATATCATTGAAAAATACAGACGAAGGTGATTTTTATTTTCATATACATGTCAGCTTTATTAAGATGTAATTCACATATCATTTAATCCATATTTTTGAAGCCCATAGTCATTTTCTTTTGCATGTTATGCTTTTCTATGTTGAATTGGATACTATGAAATAACAGAATAGTTGGTCAAAGTCATTCATGAGAGAACAGGAGTAAACACAGCTACTGTATTTTGAAAGATATTTTAATACTTTTAATAATCTCAGCTCTACTTTTCACACTCTTAGACAACTGTAGTATTTCTTTCCATTTGGATTTCAAAGAACTTACTGTGTGCTAAAATCAAGTTCTAAGCTCAGTGCTATAAGTCCACTGAAAGTAGCAGATCTGCTCACCCTTGCTTTCTACTTCAAGCCAGGTTTTAAATCCATGTTTAAGGAAAGCCATGTTTTGACCAATTAGTAAATTTATTTATGTTTATTTATGAAAATATTGTGTTAGTTTGATATGGTTACCATATCAAAGTACCATAGATTGGGTCACTGAAGCAACAAAAAATTATATCCTCCATATTCTAGGAGTGAGAAATAAGAAGGTTGTGTCAAGGCTTGTTTTTCCTGAGGGTGTGAGAGAAGAATTTGCTCTGGGTCTTTTCTTTTTCCTTTCCATAGCCTTCATTCTATGGTGCCATGGCCTAACTTTTTTTTTAAGGGACACCATTGTCCTGGATTAGGGTTGGCTCTGTGTTCATCCTGATCTAATTATCTAACAAAAGTGAGTTCTCTATCTCTAAGACTATCACATTTTTAGGATCAAGAAAAATGTACCATGTGAATACAGAGCACAGTTCAGCCCCAACAAAAATGATTTGGAAGAATTTGCATTTGTTTGTTTTAGTTACTACTTTATTTATTTTAATTTAATTTTATTTAATTTAATTTTATTTTATTTTATTTTTTAGTTAACTACTTTGGTCAAATGAATTTTACTGCAAGTAAGCACTATGATGATGATGATATTATGCTTCTTTTTTATAGCTAGGAAGCCAACAGTACTGAGGAATGGAGGGTTACTCAGAACTCCAGAATGACAGACTTAGCTAATCTCAACAGCTGGAACTTTATCTGCATCAGTTTTTAACCTCTAGCATGTTGTCTACTCAGTTTCTGCTTATTAGAACCAGTGGAAAGCCACAACAGTTTAGGTGATGCATGTTTGTAGGTGATGTCTAATGGCTTCTTTGTTGTTCTGTTAGAATATGAGTGCTGTAGAAAAGCAGTGGCTTATTGAATTTTTTGCGTTGTTTTAAGATGAGATTTCTATGCTGCCCAGGCTCTACTCAAACACTGCTAGGAGCCAGCTCTGGCAATACAAAAGGATTCAGAGAGGAGATAAGGAATTAGGTAAAGGAAGGAATGAGTTAGCGCCTCTGACTGGTAGAATCTTGCAGCTGTGACTGACTGCTGGTACTGCCTGACTGACAGTCAGGGTGCTTCTTTATTTATACAGATTTCACAAGACAAAAATAAATGCATGATCTCCAAGGGGATACAAATCATATCATTTTGTAAACATCTGAGACAGTTTAGGTAAGTCCCCAAGTCTTCTATAATATATAATACAAGTTTGTTGGTTTAAAGTATTACTTATAAGTTAGCTTTCTTAAGCCTAAAAGCTTCTGCAATTAACTTGATTTTATGATCCCCCTCTCTCTCTTCCTCCCTCTCTGTCTCTCTCTGTCTCTGTCTCTCTCTCTCTCTCTCTCTCTCTCTATATATATATATACATATATATATATATATATATATATATATATAATATAGGAAAATTCCTTTTGTTTCCTAGTTAAACAACATCATGTAAAACCTAGTGTAAGCTTTATTAGTTATATAATAAGACTTTACTATAAATGGCAAATCTTTATGTCTAATTCTTTTTTCTTTTATGTCATATATACTATGTAAGTTAAAGATTTTTTTAGCCATCTTAACTTTGTTTCTTTTTCTCTGGGGCATGACATGTACAGACCCCCATCTTAATAAGCTATATAACCAGGAAACTCTAAGTGTATGTGGTGGGGAGACCACTTCTCCTGGCTAGCTGAGGCTTATCAGCTTTTCTCTAATGGCCTGATTGCCTCAGAGTTTATGAGCTATTCTCAAGTTATATTGTCCGGATTACCTCAGTCCTGAGTTTGTTCATTGGTAAACATGCCAAGATCCTGAAGCCACTGAAAGGATGTAAGAAATATGAAGCCTAGGAATGCAGTCACATATAGGGGGAAATGCCTCCTATTGAGAAATGCCTTCCCAAGTACAGCCATTAACAGTACTCTTAAGCAGGATTTTCCTTCCCGGGCACCACCCTGTCCCAAGGGGCTAGTCCAAGGGCACAGGTTGACTACACCCCCCCCCCATCCTGCATGCGCATGTGCGCGCGCGAAACTCCCAACCAATTAGTCTAACATAGAGAGCTCAGAGCCAATCAGCTGCACGAGCCCCCATCCCCAGACCCCTTTCCCCTGAACCCGATAAAAGGGCTGGGGGGGAAGGGATCGGGGCCGGCCATGCTCATCTCCTGCGTGGGATAGGTGGGACCCGGAACGCGCCGGTTTCAAATAAATGCCTCATGTATGTTGCAGCGATTCCTGTCTCGTGGTTCCTTAGAAACCCGCTCGGCTTGCCTAACACCACAGCTTCATAAAAAAAACTTCCTAGGATTTTGTGCTTATCACAATCCCCAAGATTTAAGAAAGATTCTTGAATGACTTCCTGAAAGCAGAAGAGACTGTAATAAGGACTTTTCCTAAAGAAACAGAAATAATTTTCTCAGGTAAAAACTTAAATGAATAATCATGTAAATGTTCCTTTAACACTGCCACATCAATCAGAAAGAAATCAGAAGTTGGGGACAGCATGGCAATGCAACATTCAGCTAAGCTTTGCTGGGCAGTGTCAAATAGCTGTGCTGGGTTCATGACTTCCATTGTTTCCATTGGTCATGGCTATGCCATCTTCCCGTCTATTGTTTGTAAAAATAAAGGTTTGTAGATCTTATTGTGTGGCATACACATCACTTCTTAATGCTTGGAAGATGACTGGAAGAATAAGAATCACAATTAAAACAACATCCAGAATTAATTCCAAATTAATAATGAAAGATCAGATGCCTTGCCATGAGACAAAGGATCTTAGAGACTATAAAAATTTATTTGTGACTTCTGAAACTGAAGTAGATACTGTTTGAGCTGAATTTATAGCTATAATTTGTTGATGTAAAAACTCTATATTTACTGTCAAACAAGAATTATTCCATAAGCCAAGGAGATGGGATCTAACTTGTCTCTGTATCACCTCTGATGAATTAAACAGAAGTAGAGCAATGGATATCTATTTATTATTGTGAATGACAGGAAACAGTTAATCTAACCTTAATATTTTGAATCTGTGTATCTATAAATAGGACTGCTTCTTCAAATGCATTTATGCTGCCTATGAAATTTTTATCTATATTTTCCTGTGTAATGAGTGCTAAGGAGACATTCTTGAAAAACTGGTCAACATGCTTTGTAGTATGTACTTGTTGAACCATCACAGTAAAAGAGGTTGTAACAGATACTAGAATTTCAATTAAAGCAGTAATTGCTACTATGAGAGCAGCAACAAATTTCTAGTAAGAGGATTGGTGATTATAGCTAAAGCGTGAATTACTGGGTCATCAAACCAAGTCTGCTTCAAATTTACAGGTAATAAAATGTAAGAAAGCTGATATAACATAACAAAAGTTCTCTTATCAGTGAGGAATTAATACAGTATAACAGCATAAAATGAGCACTTTACAGTGAAACTTACAAGTAGAGGTGGGAAGATTTGGGGAGAACGTTTAGGTCGTTTGGTTTGATACGTTAAATAGGTATCTCGGCCAGCAGTTTGTGAGTTTGAGACCTCACATTCCAAAGTTTTTGTTGATAATTAAAGGTAAGGGGTGATGTAATCATCTATGACTACTTCCTGCTGACATGAGGGCATCATTGAGGACCCCAAAAAAAGTTGGAATGTTGGCCAAGGTGGGGATGAACAGTCTGTTTCCCTTGCTGTCCAGGCACTGATAGGGGCCTACCCTGGAGCTGTCTGTGAGGCTGGACCACTGGGGCTAGCAGCTTTGAATGTGTCAGAGATGTAGATTTTGAGGGAACATCTGGAGTTGGTCAGATGTTGGAGCAATCTGTAGTTGACTTGAAATCTGCTGAGACAGACAGTCTAGGTAAAGTTAACAAGTTTAGGGGATAATTTTTTATCTTGGTGTATGTTTGAAACTTTTAGGCCTATAATATTGGTAGTTTGGAGAGGGGGGAGTCCGAAGATCAGGGAAACGGGAAGAGATCCCTCCCTTAAGAATAGGTGGAGAAATGTAGGCTGTTGATTGACAGCAATTCTTCTCTGCAGTCCATTTGACCTGTAAAAAGCGCATCCAAGTTGACTTCCCGAAAATTACAAGAACTTTTATGTTTCATTTGTGTTTGGCCTCTACAGGCACTGTCTCTTTAAAATTTAAGTTCTCAGTTGGTCCATACCATGTTGTCAACTTAGGATTGTGGTTAAGTGAAGTGGCATGAATCCTTTAACCTTAGTTAAAATGGCTGCCGACCATGTGATTGGTGTTTAAAATATTAGCTCTGTTTTTAAACAAGAGTTGAATCTAAGTTATATAAAGAGCATATTCTAAACAAGAGTTGAATCACATATATAATAACTTGTAGCAACTTAAGACTACCCATGTATAGATTTTTACTCTAGTTTTTTGTTATAGGATTCAAGCCAAATTTTTGCAGTTTTTATTACCACACTCAATGAACTTAAATGTATAACCATACCCAGTAGAATTCAAAATCGTGAAATAAAGTCTATAGTATAGTCGTAAGGTTTTTGGGAGGAAAGAGTGAAGAAATCATATAGATAAAATAATTTAAATTTGAGATAAGAAATTTTCGGAAGTGTAGATTAAAGCAAGATAAGAGATTTGTGGGATCATGTGTGCAGTAGCAATTTGTAAGAATTTGAACTCAAATGTGTCAATCTTTGGCCATTGATATATATGGAGGGCAAGCTGTCTACAATAAGGAAGCAAGGCATTAAGAAAATCTCTGAGTCTGGAGAGAAAAGAAAGGGTTTAGAACTTGCAGAGACCATAAGGATTTAGAGAAGCTTCAGGGATTTTGAGAGGGAGCAGAGAGGCAGGTGGGCATGATCTCGAGAGGCCCAAACCAGACTAAGGAAGCTAAAGGGATTAGCAGAGAGACAGATGGGCAGACTGCAGATCTGCCCCTGGGAGCCCACTGCTGGCCAGATGAGCTACCTCTTGGGACCAGGAAGCCACTGTGGGATATATTTACAGTACAGGAGTTTACTGGGGGTGGTGCCACTCCTGGGCAAGCGATATTGAATTGTGTAAGAAGACAAGTTTAGGAACAAGCTAGCAAACAGTGTTCCTACATGGTCTCTGCTTCAATTCCTTCCTCTAAATTCCTTCTACGAGTCCCTGCTTTGACTTCCTTCAACCAACTGTGGAACAAGGTACAGAAGCCAAATCAATTCTTTTCTCCGCAAGTTGCTTTTAGTCATAAGTTTGGACAGTAGCAACAGAAACTCTAATTTAGACAGAGCTGAGATTTTCAGTAGGAAAACCACCAAAGTCCCAAACAAACCAAAATGCTGATAAAATTGTAAAAGTCAAAGGGCCGCCTGGAAAGGATGTTATCTTAAAATGCTAGCAGGCACTTTCTAATAATTACCATTATAACCCCTGGAAGGAGAATCTTTTATCTTTGAAGACAAAGAGAATCAAGAAAACCCTACAAGATGTCAAGCATATACAATATGCAACACTTGATAGTAAAACAAATAAAAACACTAAAATTCTGGCTGACACCATGACCTGAAAGAGCTTCTGGCCTTCCCAGGTGGACAGTCCTCATAAGGAGAATGAGAATTTATTACTCAATTGCCCTCTTGTTTGACTACACAGCACAGAATTATTAATTATTAAAAGAGCAAACAGACATAGCAATGAAAAACAGTTCATGGCTTCAAATAAGCCTAAGAGTAAGTTTATGGGAAAGACATTGTTAACATATTATTTTGACTTGTAAAAACAGCATTAAACATTCTCTTAGGCATATGAAAATTGTAAAATGGAAAAAACATATGTATTAGTTATTTTTCTCATTCGAAGGGATACAGTTCATGGTGGGAAAGCACGATGGGTGGTGGTGGCTCCATGGTGATAAAGG
The DNA here is from genome assembly GCA_026225945.1 of Cricetomys ansorgei. Classification (NCBI taxonomy): domain Eukaryota; kingdom Metazoa; phylum Chordata; class Mammalia; order Rodentia; family Nesomyidae; genus Cricetomys; species Cricetomys ansorgei. The sequence continues at coordinate 2,340,187 of JAMJFZ010000020.1, forward strand.
GATATGGTACCCGACTGTGTGTGTGGGGTTACAGAGAGAGAGAGAGAGAGAGAGAGAGGGAACACAGAGAGAGAGGAAGAGAGAAAGGGAGAGAGACAGAGATAGAGACAGAGACAGAAAGATTGATTCATGTAGCATAGTGTATCCTTGTATGGTACTGGCCCTGAACTCTTGACCCTTTTGACTATATCTATCTCCAGAGTGCCATGTTCCTCAGCTTTTGTTTCTTCCTCTTTCCCTTCTCATGTCTCCTCCTCTGCTTCTTCCTTTACTTGTTTCTCAGTAGTGTGGAAATCTGGGGGTAGACCATAGAATAACATTTGAAGTAATTTTTCATGAGCAAATAACTTTCTTTAGACCTATTATGTTTGAAGCACAGTCCATGGTTTGAGACATGACAGAAATATACATTTTTAAGATATTTTTAATCTAGGAGAGAAGGTAAGTATTGAATAAATAATTATGGATATGACAGAAAGAGGAATTGTTCATCGGTGGTATAATTTATGTATATAGAGAGGCCCTGAAATAATGTTCCATCTCCTAAGCTTTATAAAACATACTAACTATGAAATGTGTTGAGACCTGATGCCATTATTGCAGCTCAGTTCTGTTACCGCCTTGTGGTTTTGTGGCATAACAGTAGATATGCTCAAGTTACACATAAATTCTTGTTTTCATATTTGCATTTAGGTAGTTTAAAAGCTTCTTTGGCTGACAGTTTCAACTGTTGCAGTGAGTAGAAAGAACAAACTTAACTTTTTCCTTCCTTCTCAACTTCTTCAATTCCATTTTCCTATGTCCTGGGATTGCAGCCTAAGCACAATGACCAGCTTATTGCCTTCTCAGCCCTATTTATTTTTTTATATCTTCTGTATTATTAAGGATCAGGACACACCTTCAAGCAGAAAGTTTCTAAAACTCTATGTAAGGTTCCTCATTAAATATTACAGCCAGAGCTACATTAGCTCACTCCTTGACTTCCTTGGGATCAAAGGACAGTTGGAACACAACATTTAAGCTCTGTATAAGTTCAGGAATCTGTCAGTGAGTCCTGACTCAACAGAAATAACCCAAGTTTATGGGCAGGGTTTATACATTAATAAAGGAGATTGTATTTCCACAGCATTCCAGTCATTGAAGGAGTCTTAAAATAACTTTAATCCTGAGTAAAAAAAAAAATGCTCGAGGAGCAGTTTTACCACTGAATACTTTAAGCTAGAAAAGATCTTGAAAGATGCCCAATTAGTACTAACTATGAAGACATGACTTTGACAAGGCTCCTTCTGTGTTATTAAAATAATAAATGTTTCAATGACTGTAGATAGAAAAATATATGTATTAGAGGTAAAATGATTAGAAAAAAAAATTTGGAGTACTAAAGATTTTAGCAGATTTCTGTCTCTTGCAAACATACCAACCCATAAATCTGTAGAGTATTAAGGCATATCTATGAAAAGCATTTTCTAAAATTAGATATGTGTGGGATCATTTGCATAGAAAAGCTCTTTCCAACCAATCCATTTACTACAATTTTTTAAAAGAAATCTAAAATACAAGATGTTTTAAAAATGTTTTTGTGTATTTTTATAAAAGTCTTGTTAAACAAAGAAAACATTGTTCAAGGCATTTTATTTAACACGTAATAGAATGCCTACTGTGAGTCCTTTTGTGGTCATTTTTACTTTCTTTTAACAGTAATGACAGATTGATATAGCCAATTTTGTGTTTCTTTTCTGGTGGTCCTATATCAATACCACTATTACCAAAGTAATGGTTAGATAACTTCCCTGGTAAAGCAATTTGTCACACTCATGTTGGATATATATTTTTAGAACTAAAATATCCATAAAATAGTGATTCTACACAAGTCCATTTCTAATCAGAATATCTTGTGATTAAGAAGCCCATCTGATAGTTTCAGTAATTTACATACTAAAGAACCTATAGTCATGTCACTCAGGTTTTGAACATTTCTCCTCTGATACAAATCTGCCTTTTGTACCCATTCTTTCAGGAATTCATCATTTAATATACATCAGAATAATCTGTGTCATATATCCTCCTGGGGGTGAAATGATATAATAAGATAATTTTTCTACTTTCATGGGTTTTGAAGTTTTGAGAAGAAACTGCTTTTGAATGCTTCCTTCATACATTTGGAGATAATTATTCTCTCAAATGTTTAAGCAGCTTAATGAGGCTGTACATCCAAAAAGCCTCTTTATTCAAATAAAGTTATGATTCTTCACTGCTGCATGCCTTTCCCTGTGACTTTTTCATATTCCTCTTGAGTATATGCCAAGAACTAAATCTTACTTTACCTGGAGCACACCAATCTGTTCAGTCATTTACTTAGAAAGCTTATTTAGTCTTTATTACATGTTACACAACTATGAATCCAATCATGTTTTAGAGGAATTTTTTGCTATGGTAAACACTTAAGAAAAATAGTTTAGAGTGGGGAAAGATTTTTCTCATAATGTCAGAGGTTACTGATGATGTTCAACGGATTCCATTATTTCTCTGTCTGTGGTAAGACTGAATTGAGCATCATGGTGTTTCAACATCATCTTTCAGTAGTGCCATCAAATTGTGACTCCATCATTGGATGAACTCATACTCACTTGACCCAGTCACCTCCAAAAAGCCTATCAACCTAGCAAATGACGTTTGAATACACAAGTCTTTTGGGGGAATTTTCTGATTCAAACCAAAACAACATAATTCCTGATCTGCGAGGCTCATGTTCCAAGGGAAGTTTCAGAATGACTGAGCAAGACAATTGTTTCCCTAATTGTGGTATTCGTGTGCTCTGCAAATAAGGAAATAGATCATCAGAGGTTTATGATCTAACTTTGTATTTTAAGTTAACAGGTTGTAGCTCCAGATACAGGATAAATATAGCAAGTTCATTGAGTTAAGCAAGCAGTCTGTAATAGAAGACCTTGAGAAGCAGCACAAGATGCAACAAAATAAGTTTTTAAAACAGGAGAAATATAAGTTTGGCATGATGCCACACACCTTTAAGCCAAGTACATGGGAGGCAGAGGCAGGTGGACCTCTGTCAGTGTAAGGCCAGCCTGGTCTGTAGCAATTCCAGGACAGCCAGATCTGTACAGTGAGGCACTGACTCAAGACCCAAAGTAAATGAACAAAAACAGCCACAACAACAACAACAAAGCAACAATCAGGAGATATTCAATGATTGCAACACAAACTTTTATGGAACTGAGGTAAGATACATCATACTGACATGTTTCTAATCACTACTAGTCTGAAAAAAATCAAGTATTTGTGTCATAAGCAAGTAGATTTACATGTTGTCAGCATTAGGAGGTAAGAGTGTTTTGTCTCAGTTTCTCCCTCCTTTTCCTCTTCCCAGAAGTGTTCTGGGCTTGTGACCCAGTCTTCTCAGCAATGTCTTAGATACAAATAATCACTTCTCTATCATTTTAATCTCCTCAACCTGGAGAACTCTCCTTTCTGTCCTGTGCACCATGCTAAATAAAGCATTTACTTTTAAGAATAGCTCATATTTGGACTACAAAGATATTGTGGTTTGAATGGGCAAAGTTCCCCTATGGGTTCGTGTAGTTGAACACTTGGTCCCCAGGTGAAGGTACTACTTGGGATCATTTTGGAGCTATTAGAAGTAGAGCTTTGCTGGGGAAAATGTGTTACTGAAGGAGGTCTTTGAAGATTTATAACCTTATTCCACTTGCTGTATTCTTTCCATGTAGTTTCTGTGTTCAAATGAAAATGTGATCAGCCAACTTCTTGCTTCTGCTACACGCCATGGATTCACTGCAGTAATGAATGGACTTTATCCCTCTACAACCTTAAGCCAAAATAAATTCTTTCTTTCAGATGCTGCTTTTGGTCAAGGTTATCACAGCAACAAAAAAAGTGAATAATGCAAAAGGGACTTAATTATCAAAATAGCTTTAGTTATTTTCTTACTCATACATCCATTCATTTTATTTATTCATTAAACTTTTAAAATAAATGTAATGCTTAGCTCAACCATGGACTTAACTTTTGTAGATGAACTGAATAAATAGGTCAGGTCAGAGCCTGATCGTCTAATCTTATCTCTCCATAGGATAGGTTATTCATTGTTTCATAGGCAGGAAGATAACTGGGATAATTATAGCTGGACGAACCTATATTATGTGATGGAGAGATAATTCCAAGAGTGTAGGAGGGTTGATGTTCAGTACTCTATCTGTTCACCATTCCAGTTGGGATTCTGGCTTCTCAAGTGGGTAGCAAGTCCATGATGTTATACTAAGAAAGCTAGGGCCACAGAAGATATTTGGTAAATTTCAGTGTTTTTTGAGTCTATCTCATGGTCATTTTGCAGATATTTCATTACTACTTCTTATTTTTTAGTAATCAAGTGTTAAACATAAACTGCACCGAGATCTTCTTTAGCTCACCTATCATTACAATGTCACTTCCTTCAAAAAGTTTATCATGATTCTTCAGTATTCCCACCAGGATGGAGGAAAAGTCACAGGTATGTAGGTTGGTAAGTAGTGTTGTCATGCTGATAATAGGCAGCTGTCATTTTCAGTATGATAATAAGTACAGTGCCTGCTATGTAAGATGAAAAGTTCTCATAGATATCCCTTTCTAAGTGTTCTTGAATACATTCTGTGGAAGTTCATAAGCAGAGGTTGAGAAGGTCCAGACAGGGAAGTGATAAGTCCCCAGAGGAAATGTGAAGTGGAAAATAGAAACCAAAGGAGGAAGAATACAGAGAGGACTGAAATGAAAGCTTGACTGGTTATATCCAGTGCCTTGCTGAGATAAAACTGGAAGTCAGAGTCATTTCAGAAACTTGATGTAAGCATATATTTCTCTGTCAAATTGAACTTCATGGTACTGTGAGGGAGATAGGAAGAAATACTTCAAACTTCTTGAAGAAACTAAAATGTGTCATGTGTCAAAGTTCAGAAAATGAGAAAGATTTTTTTTATCAATATAAAGCAGTAAAGAGTTGATAATAACTGCACTGAACAATGAAATATTGAAGATCTTTTAAGAAGAGGTAAAGTTTTATGTTGAGCATTTAAGAACCCTTTAGGATCTTTAGCTATTGTGTCTTCAGAAAAGTCCATTAGTTTCTTTCCTGTTGCTGGGATAAAATACTCTGACAAAAGCAGTATAAGGAATGGTTTATTTTGGCTCACAGTACTAGGGTATATATTCCATCATGTTGAGGAAGGAATGGCAGCAGGAGTTTGAGCAGATAACTCTCATATTGATTCCATAGTCAGAAGGTAGAGAGTGATTGATACTAGAGCTAGTGATCAGCTATCTATCTATCTATCTATCTATCTATCTATCTATCTATCTATCTATAGTCTTTGGTCTGAATATATTTTAATTAAAATAGAATTATATCAGTGTTGTTTATTAATATATCCCTATGTGAGTCATTTGTCTTTAAAGGTGTGGTGCTTCACAAGAGAGCTTCTGAGACAGGTGGTGGTCTTGTGAGGAAAATTTGTGGACTGTCACATTTCAGGGAAAAGGATGACATTTTTTTCTGTCAGGGCTCCAGTGGGGCTGAGAGATGAGCCTTGGAAGATGAGGTTTGTAAGCCTGCGCATAAGGCAGTGACCCTGTCTGAGCAGGATCATGGCTGAGGATGTTTGGGGTTCTTTACTTTCTCTGGTAATGACATGAGCAAAAAGCTTTACCTTGTTCCTTTGTCCCAGATTCTCATAATATTTTACAGTCTGGTATTCAGTTTCTAATACATGGCATTATTTGTAGCTCCATTTATTTCATTTTATCATTTTCTATCTTTATTTATGGTATATGTCACCTGCATTAAAGATAATAAAGTGTCCTAAGATACACAAAGGACTGCCTTAAGAAGATGTTACTTAATATATTTTTCCTTTGTTATTGTATTTTATGGTTATATTTGTCATAAGCCTTAGCAACCTATGGATGGAACTAATAATGTACCCAAAGAGAGTACTTTGTAACTAAAAATAATAACAAAATCATAATGCTGAGTAAGAATGTCAGGTGAACATGGGTTCATGTAATAGGTAGCCCTTCATGAATCTTTTTAAGCACTCAAAATTATTGTATATTACCAGTTATCACAGAATACATATGTGGTAAAGGTATGAAAGACATGTGCTCTGGAAATATACTGCAGTTTCATATATAGAGAGGAAATAGTGGGACATTACCAGTTTTATAACACTTATGTAATTTTTAAAACTTTTCTTTAGAAACATTTGTGGCAAATATTAATATTTGTTTAATGGTTTTTTGCAAATGAGTCTTTGGATGAGTGATATTTAATATTGAACATATATTTAATATGCTTTGTTAAAATATGTTATAGCATAGAGTTCATACCATCTGTTTCTGGTAGGGATGTTCTCATCCATTCCACCCCTCATGAAAAAAAAAAAAAGAAAGAAAGAAAAAGTCAAATCATTTACTATCCTTAGCTAATCTCACCATTAATAGTTTGAAAATATTTTTTCATCTGAGACATAAGGATACAACCTTTAGAACAATGCTATATGGAAAATATTTTATAAAGGATAACTCCTATGCCAAAAATATAATATGCAATGAAAATTGAAATCACTGTATTTTTTCTATAAAATGTTTAAATTGTGCAAAAGTTATAAGGGGAATTATCTCTCATACAAGGAGATACATTTGGTCTCGTTATCTCATACATTTGGTCAAAATATTCTGGAATAAGGGTTGGAAGACTGGATTCTGACTTAGTTTAGCTTAACCATGAGTGAGCCAGATGATCTCTCTGCATCTTTATGTCTTTGGAATAAAAGGAGCACTTCATTTGTCAACATTTTATCTCCGAGTGGATCATGCTTCCCTAGCACATGTTCTTCTGTTCTGACTAGTTTAATGTTGACTTGACACAAACTAGAGTCATCTGAACAAAGAGAGACACAATTGACAAAATGCCTCCATAAAATAGGTCTATAGGCCGGCCTGAGGTACATTTTCTTAATTAGTGATTGATGTGGGACAACCCAGACTATTGTGAGTGGTTTCATCCCTGGGCAGATAGTCCTAGGTTCTTTAAGAAAGTAGGCTGAATAAGACACAAGGAGCAAGTCAGTAAGCAGCACTGCTCCATGGCCTCTGCATCAGTTCTTACCTCCAGGTTCCCATCAGGTTTGAGTTCCTGCTTTAGCTTTCCTCAATGGACTGTGATTCCTGGTATACAATGCAAATAATTCCTTTCCTCCTCAAGTTGTTCTGATCATGGTGTTTAATTACAGCAATAACAATCTCATTTAAGAAACTTTTCAACTGCTAACCCCCACCTCCACTTTGTTTTTATTCAAATTTCTTGTATTATTTATTGTGAAAGGATTCTCTGAGTGAAGAGCCTCATTTTCACTACATCAGGTGATCTTAGAAATCAGATTCAGAACCCAAACTGAGTTAGTGTTCGCTTTTTGCTTTTATACTATCATTTTCCCACCTCAGCTGTCTCACTAGTCGCAATACCAATCAAATCACTGAAACTCTTTTGTGCTGTGTTTCAGAAGGAAGCAGAAACAAAGAGTATTATTTTTGACTGAAAGGAAGCCACATCATGGGACTAACAGTGACTTCTGTTTTTACATCAAGGATCTGTCTATATCATCAATGAATTTGAGAAAAGGGAGTGCCAAAGAGCTCTTCTGAGACAGCTCTGAGCCCTGATAGCATTCCCATTAGTGATGGCATTTCTGGAACTCAGTTTTCTTCTGTTTTCCTAATTTGGCTTAATTTTTTTTTCCCAGACTGCTTTCTAAAATGACCCAGATGAAACAGCCTATAGCTGAGGAGAAAGGGGATGTGATTCTGTAATCTCTCATTTGTTATTATCACTAAGTGAAATGAGAACAGATTCCGTTGGGATTTTCCATTTTTCCCTTAAGTCTTGTCTTCTGCATACGTAATTATCTTAATCATAGAAATAACTGACTTGTTAATATTAGCTGTGGTCCAGGTTCTTTATACCAAGAACTTTAACATAAGCAGACAGCTCAGGGTGACACAGCTTCCAAGGTAAAATGATCAGTCAACTCTGAGTACTTGGGTACAACACCAACAGAACCACACTTGTAGAGTGTACTTATGAGGATATGTTCTTTGTTAAAGATGCTACTTTCAGATGCCATTTTCTCTGGGTATGGACAAGATGGTTTGGACAGGGTCTGCACACTAAGGTATAGACTTCATTTTTGACCATTCTTACCTCAGCTCTGAGCACTTCACTTGTTTTAACTTATAACTGATCCCACCAGCTTTCTCCAAACATTGCAATGCTGGAGTGACTTTAAGAAAAAAAAAAAACAGATAATATTAAACTATTGACTAAGGGCCATAATAAGTTTGTTCTCTTAATGTAGTTAAAAAAAACCCTCCATATCCTGTGCTAGATATGTATGCTATTGCAATGGTCCATTAATTTTCTTAAAGTTTTGATCTTTTAGGAAAAGTTAAAACAAGTGTCTACAGTAAATATTTCTGTTATACTCTTTTTAATGTATAGATTTATTGAATATGTAGAAATACAGACAAATGCTTGTTTTTGTTTTGGTGTTAAAAATGAACAAGTTGGTGGTGGTGGCACATGCTATTAATTCCAGCACTCAGGTGGCAAAGGGAGGTCTCCCTCACAGTATCTCTTTGAGTTTGAGGCCAGCCTGGTCTACAGAGTGAGTTATAGGACAGCAAGAGTTACAACAGAAAAACCCTGTCTCAGAAAACAAAAAACAAAAGCAAACAAACAAAAATAATAAGTTTAAGGACTTAATTCAGAGAAATAAGTTGTAGATAAGTAGATCACAATGGATAAATAAAAAAGGAGAGTATACTTAGAAGATGTATTTAGAGCTATAGGTATAATGAGAACTAATTTCTACTACTATTTTGTAATAAATAGAGAAAAAAATGAATTTTCCAGCTATGGCTCAAAGGAGGTAAACAATGATGTCAATTCAAAACCAGGGAGTATCTATTTAATGGAAATAGAGACCATGACTTCCTTATTGGGTATAATTTTTCCTCTTATTGTGACAAGAACTATATTGAGATGTATTAACTTTTAAATAAAATCTTTTTTTAATCTTTTTAAATTTAAAATTTAAAATCTTTATAAGTTTAAATCTTTCATGAATAAAGAAAGCCTATTCATATATACATGTGTGTGTGTGTGTGTGTGTGTGTGTGTGTGTGATTGTGTGTATTATATATAATATAAAACTTTAAAATAAAGTAATACTATATTTTTCTAGAACTGTGTAATTGTTCCACAGAAGCTTAATCTGTTCAGATAAAATATTTCCTACTTTTTATAAATCATCCCTTTCATAGTTTTAAACATTTCTCTCATTCTCTAAGAACATATTATAAAATTTCTTTCCTCTGCATACTAAGTTTACACATAATAAAACCATTTCTGAAAATTTATATCACCTTGCATTGTATCTTTTTATAGAGTTTTAAATTATTCTGAATCATTCTTATTGTGTTGTGTCTATTTTTCTACACTCACTGATAATCAGGACTTCTCTAGCAAACAACCTTTTCCTTAAGTCATCCTTTCTCATCTATGATAAACAGAAATTGAATAATAATTCTCAAATTAAGGCCAATGAACTTAAGTCTTTCTTAGTGGCATTGATTTCAGTTTATTTGTGAATGTATTTCATGCCATTCTTTAGTCAATATTCTGCATTTTTGGCATTTGCAGACATACCTATTCTGACTTTTAAATCACAACGGTAGAAGAAGAGATAAGGTAGAGATGAGGTTTCCACATGGCCTAAGCAACATTAATAGGAGGAGCAAGCATGGGTGTAAAGGGGGTATGTTATGAAAACAAGTCAGTTGGAAAGCTGTGGCTTTAACTATAAGAAAGAGGAACATGTGATCTAGGCTCAATAACCACAAAGTACAATAAGCAACTGAAACAACAAATACTTTTATATTTCACTCTAAGGTGTTTTTGAGCTACAGGTTATTGTTGGCATTTAGAATTTGGAGCATCATGATCGGACTTGCTCCATTACTGTGACAGCTATTTCACAAACAACATTCCTAACACACCACTTTCAAATGCTCTAGCCATGGAAGGAACTCATTTATGCTCCATCTTAGATGGCAACATTAGTTTCAAAACTGGAACAGTAAAAATGAAGTCTATTTAGTTTTTTTAATATGATTTCTCATTTCATCTCTGAAAGACAATAAGCTAAAACAAAAATATCTAAATAATAGCTATTATTTCATATGAGACAGTGAGAAATGAAATTACTCATGTTCTATGGGCCTCTTCAGAAAGTTCTAGAGCCCTCTGTTGTACATAGCAGGAGAGCCTGGAGACAGGTCAGAGCTCTTCACAACATAACACTATGTTGATTGGGAATGAAAGCAAAGGTGATGTATATGGAAAGTTGAGTAAAAGATGTCAAAAGTGCCAATTATGAACTTAATTTTTCATCATTATTGTTAATAAATATTTATGGAGTAACCATAATCTTAACTTTTAAGTGATAGAAGAGATGTCAAGGAGGAAGATGACCTTCTTAAAGATAAATATGTAAGGTAGATCTTTCCAATATTCACTTTTCTCATTCTTGTGACCAAATGTCTGACAAAAGCAACTTAAGTGAAGAAAGCTTCATTTTATCTGTTTCTCCATCATGGTGGGAAAGGCATGGTAGAGTTGGCAATGGGAGTATTCTGCTGGTGTTCCTCACATTTGCGGTCAGATAAGAAACACAAAACTTAGGAAGGGAGTGAGGCCTATTATAACCTCCAAAGGCGTATCCCCAGTCACCCACCTCTTCCAGCCAGTCTTCTCACCTCAAAGGTTCCACAGTTCTCCTAAACACTGAACCAACTGGAGACCAAGCGTTTAAACACACACCAGTGGGGGTGGGAGTAGGTGACTCATTTCTGATTCAAACCAAAATGATGTTCACATGAAGCTATGTGAGAATTTAGCAGTAAGAGTTGAATTGTTCCCTTAGGACTGTCAGTGCCTATCCTTAAGTATGCTAAACATCCTTCTCTGAGATGGACCCTTTATTGTGATGAGCAAAACCCTAATGAGGATGGTAATGGGTATGATTTCTTTGCTCTAGTGGCAGCTCTGCATCTCTTGTTTTAGAGCCCTGATAAATCTTAGTAAATAAAATGTAGGGAAGACAAAGTAGAAGATGTTCATTTCAGTCTGTTAACTATTTACAAAACTTGAGGAAAATACTTAATATTATACTTTTAACTTTATTGATAGGAAATTGAAGCTCTGAAGAAGTCAAAGAGCCACTTATGTGGGTGTGGTCACAAAGCTGCACATGGAGGATACTTCATGCACTTCAGAATTCAGCACATGTTTTTTCATATATTGGATGCTCCTAAAATGATTTAGCCCTCATAACTCAGTCCCTAAATCGATAAGGACAATGAGAAGAAGTAATACCATGGACATTCACTCCTAGACAAATTGCTTCTTTGGTAGCTGTATTAACAGGCTGAGGTAGGGTGATATTAATTATTTTTAGAAGGGAACAAAATTCAGGTTTCAGCTAAACAACTCTATTTCTGCTTTACTGCCAGGATGATAGGACACAGTTCAAACAGCCAGGACTAACCAGTGCCATTTATGCTTTCACCTAGGTGTGTGTTTCCTTAGATGATTAGATGATTTCAGTGCTTGACTAAGCATCGTTAAATCTCAAATACAATTAAATTTGATTACTCTATAGTAATAGTGGTCTATAACAGTGTCTTAGTCTTAGATTTTTGTCAGGTTGGTATCAGTAATTCGATACAAAAATATTTGATTTTACCCTTTGATTGTATTTTTTTCATTAGCCTGTTCATTTTCAGCCAAAAATAGAACTTTCTTTCTGGCTTAGTCTTGAACTATTCTTTTGCAATAGAATTAGTTTGTTTTATTTTAGTAAGTTTAGAATGTTCTTTTTTTCTGAACTAATAAAAAATTCCCTAAAAATACACAGGTGATTAAATAGTACAACTTTTCTGAAAATTATATGAATAGTTAGGATATGCCTGAGAATCTGCAGAAAATGACTCAAAGTAAAAAATGTATGACCATCTATGGAATCCACCTGAGAACAGCTATGGTAGAATGCATTCTCTTAGCTAAAAGAGGAGTGGACTCAATATTATAAACTGTAACATGAAAGGTTTATGTATAAGAAGACTTATGAGATTCTCTTAGGACCTTGTTTTCAGGAGATGCCTGAATGGTGAGTATAGAAGCATTCTGCCAAGAGGAAACCAAGAAAGCTAAGTCGGTTTCATTCTAAACCATCATTGTCTGTGACCTTGGAACAAATCTATAGAAGTTATTCAGTTTGTCTTTGGGACATGTAGTTAATTCAACTTTCTAATTCAAATCAGTTTGTATATATTGATCCTTCAGTATGTGCTTGGAATACAAGTGTTTAACTTTCTTGTCCTCTGGTAACCCACTATTCAGATAGGAAGCCACATAGTACACATCAAATCCTAATATAAAATTCAGTTGTTATCATTAAATAAATAAAGGAACATTCATGATGGCTGAAGGTTGGTTGAAGCTGGAGGGAAGGGAGATTGGCTCCACAAAGAAGCCATCATTTAAGCCAGATAAAGAACAGTTTTCTTTCCTGCATTCTAAGAAGATGCTCATTAATGTTTTGAATAATATGTCTTTTCTTTCTCACTGACCAAAATTTCTTGATATATAAACTTCATGCAGTGAAGAATTAATCAGCTAAACTGGCTTTTAAAATGTAAGCACCTTGTTTTGTATGTATCTTTGAAAACCAGAGTTGGAAGTAGACATTCTTATTTTTCAAATGGAAGATGTGAGTGAAAAAAATTATTCAATGGAAAACTAAAAGAGATTTGACATTTTTGTTTTGTTTTGTTTTGCTGTTTTTTCTAGATAGGGTTTCTCTTTTGTAACTCTGGCTATCCTGGAACTCACTCTATAGACCAGGATGACCCTGAACTCACAGAAATCTGCCTACCTCTGCCACCCAAGTGCTGTGATTAAAGGCGTGTTCCAACACTGCTGGGCAAGAAATTGACACTTTTATCTGTATGGTCTACATAGTAAATTCCAGGACAGCTAGAGTTATAACAGAGAAACCATGTCTGGAAAACAAATTAAAATAAAATAAAATAAAACAAAACAAGTAGCCAAGAGGAAAAAAAGATTCCGATTCTTCATCCAGAGACATTTGGGAATGTTGTGTGTCCTTAAGATATATAAGGCTCCAAATTGAAAAGCAAACAGACAAATCTTTTACTTCCTTTTGTTTATTAATCCTGAACCATCTGCAAATACAAAATTCCTAAGCAAATACAAAGTATTCCAATATGCCATAAACAAAATGGATACATCTTAGACATGCATGCATATTTCGTTGTCAGAAAATTATAAAATATATTTTAAAATATACATCTTAAACTATAAGGTGTGAATAACCTCATCAGTGCTTTGATTATAATTTTTTCTTGGAATTTTAAGCGTTAACAAACTAACAACAATCTGAGAAACTGAACTTTAATTCTAACCATGTGGTTCTGAACATCAATTTTCAGGCCAATGAAAACACAGTGCTGAGTAAGATCTTTCTTTTAGTACAGATTAGTTTGTTATTACATGAAATTGGATCACTTCTATATTTATTCTTATCAGCCAAAGGGAAAAGAGGGGAGTAACTTCTATTATTCCTTCACATTTAGTGGGGAAAGGCTAGCATTTAGCATATTGTTTCCAGGTCTGTCTGTTGATTGTTGGTTCAGGCTTTTTGAGTTTCAATACAGGTCTGATACTAGTTACTTGATTATTCACCCCTCCTCTTGGATTTAGCTATAATAGAGTGGCGGTGCAAGGAGAAGGAATTTTATGAGTTAGATCCCAATGAGTTCTCAATATTTGGTTCTGAAGAATCTACAAGGAGCCCTGATTCCTTTTTACAAATGTTTGTCTTCTGCTTCTCATATTCCTAACTTATATGCTTACATTATACTGGCAAGGTAAGGGCTGCAGCACAACTGGCCCAAGGTTCACTCTCCCCACTTATTTTTTTTTAAAGTAATACATCTCTATTACTTATATATTTTATATTTATAAGTAAAAATAATATATAACATATAATCCGTAATATATAATAAGTTATAAATACATATCGTCATCTTGACATGACTCTAGGTGGTAAAAATTTCAATCTTCTCTACAAAGAATCCTAATTGACTTTCAAATGTGACTAGTTCATAGCTCTTACCTAGTGTGGTACCTAGGACATATCTATACAGCACAATGGATGCATTGATTGTCAAGGGATCTGAGGTAAGTTTGTTAAGAATGGTGTTTTGTAAAACATTATTTCTTTTTCTTTTTCTGTCTTCATGAGTTCAGTTGTAAAAAGTAGACACAATACATCTGATTTTAGTGAAGTAGCCTGTGATATCCTTTCAGAGAAACTTGACATTTGTGATGCTACAATTTGGTAATTTTACATCTAGTTTGACAATTAGATTCTGTGTTTATCAACTAATGGTACAAATAAAGGTGACTTTATGGGAAAGCATGCTGAAATGTCATCATGGGACTATTTTGTTTCAGAATAATACAAGTCAAAATAACATTCTATTTGTTTGTATCAACATTTAAAATCACATAGTAATATACTACTAAAATGGTATTGAAATAATCTCTCTCCCCATTCCTTTCCCTCTTCCTCTCCCCACTCCTGTTGGTGTGTGTGTGTGTGTGTGTGTGTGTGTGTGTGTGTGTGTGTGTGTATGTGTGTGTGTTCATGTATATGCATAAGTACATAGGTAAATGCCAGTACATGTTGGATGAGCAGGATGTTGGGAGTCTTTCTTTCACTTTTCATTATTATGTTTTTCATTTATGTATATGTGTATGCCTGTGTTTATCTGCATCATGTGTGTGCAGGAGTCTGGAAGCCAGAAGGAGGTAACAGATACCCTAGAACTGGACAGAGGTTTATGAGCCACCATGTGGGTGCTGGAACCTGACCCCAGGTCCTCTGTGAGATCAGTTACCACTCTTAACCACTGAGCAATCATTCTAGTCCTTTAAGACAGAATTTTTACTGAAATGCAAGCTAGAGGTTTTGGTTAGGCCAGCCACCTGTCTCATCTGTCTCTATCTTCCAGTGTAGGGACTACAGGCACCTGCAGCCATGCTTTGCTGTTTACTTGGGTG
Organism: Cricetomys ansorgei; assembly: GCA_026225945.1. NCBI lineage: Eukaryota > Metazoa > Chordata > Mammalia > Rodentia > Nesomyidae > Cricetomys > Cricetomys ansorgei. Next base: position 2,355,458 of record JAMJFZ010000020.1, read on the forward strand.
GTGGAGATTTACACTCAAGTACTTGTGCTTCCTGAACAAGCTTTATTAACCATGAAGCCTTCTTCTTACAACTTCTTAACTCATTCAAATAATCTTTTATTATTATTTTATTATTATTATTACTATTATTATGTGCATATATGTGTGTCTGAGTGTGAGTTATACAGGTAAGTGCTGTGCTTGTAGAAACCAGAAGAGAGTGTTGGATCCCTTTGAGCTGGAGTTATAGGCAGTTCTGAGCTAAATGATGTGAGTTCTAGGAACTAGACTTGGGTCCTCTGTAAAAACAGCTCATATTTTTAACTGCTGAACTGTCTCTCCAGCACCTCTCATTATAAATCATATATATGCATAATATATACTTATTTATTTATGTGTGTATGTGCATGATCACAAGAACACTATGGTGTCTCCATGGAGGGCAGGAAACAATATGTAGGAGTTAGTTCTTTCCTTCCATTATCAAGCATACTTGGCCTTGGCAGCAAAAGTTTTCTTCTCCATCCAAATAAACTTTTCAAATATACTTTTATGTCTTCATTTCTTCATATGAAATAAAAGGAAATTATTTTATAAGAAACTATTTTTCAGTCAGTATGCAACTTTGCTCTTCTGGATTACATATTGACCTAGCTTATTTTATTGATATTACCAAGAAACTAATGGAAACAGAAACAACAGTGAAACTCTGGACTTGGTATGTACTGATTTGGGACATTGCAATAGCAAAAGACAGCTTAGCCTCATGCCATGGCTCTTGGTAGGTAGTGGACTAGTGAAAGAAGGTTAAGTATAAAATAATTAAATCTGGTTTCTTTACAAGCTTTTTCAGTCTTTAATTTTTCTTGCACAGTGAAGTCAAATTCTACTATGGAAAGAAACTAATGTAGTGACCACTAGAATAGCAATTACTTCTTCACAATGAGTTAGAATTTTAATACATAAAGCTTTGAAAGGCACTCTAACTACATGCAAACAATAGCAAGTCTTAAATGCAATGCTGAGAAAATTGAATGTTACTGTTGTATCTTAGGAATTCTACTTATTAATGTTAATCTTGAATTTCATTGGGATGAATTGGTGAACACAGGTGTTGACTGGGGATCCTGTGGGAAGTTTACTATGTTTTCTAGCAAAGGATATCCCCAAATAGGTTGTGATTTCTGGGTAGGAGTTCAGAATCACTAATCTCCACTCAACCCTAGGAAAAAAGTAGGTCAAAGAGTGTCCTTGAAGAGTTACTGGATCTTTGGTTTGAACAGAGTATTGATAGTGAAAAGGAGAGGCAATGAAAAGAAATGCCTCAAGGTCAAGTTCCTTGAAACATGGCAAAGCTTATCCAAGGAGTAGTTGGGAATAATGGTCTCACTACCCATGTAGGATGGATTCCTTATATTAGGTAGACAATGTTATGGTCTGCTAGCAGCTGGAGAAATAATTGGATCCATATGAACTATAGCCACATTAGTTTTTCACTGCCTAAATGGTTGAACACAGTGTAAGGGATACTGGGGATATGGTTTGGTAGGTGAACCTGCAGGAGCAGGGTACCCCAGATCACTCTTTTCTCAAGGGAAAGTCTTTTAAATGGCTTTACTGTTTCATAGCTGTGAGCCTACCTTGGCTGGGACCTGAATAATTTATGGATGATACCAAGGAATCTTTTTTATTGGCTTAATGAAAATTAGATGGCTTCTTCTTAATGTTAACAGGCTCTTTAAAAGCCATGCATTCTTTAGTCCTAACTATACACAGTCTTTTCTGACCATACTACAAATTCATCAATCTATTTCAATCTACTATTGCTTCTGAGGCTCACTGTAAATTTACCTAAATTTGGCCAGCAGTAACTTTGCCACCACATGAAGGCTAGATTGTCTTAACGTTTCCTCTGCTGTGTCTATTAGTTCACCACTTTTAAACTTAACCTCCCACAGTTTCAGGGAACAGAATATGGGCAAATTATTTTCTAGAATATAATTTGTTTGACTTCTAGCCAAGTCCAGACAGATTTCTTATTTCCACATACAGTATTATAAGCATAGTCTTTTAATGTATACAGTCCTATTGACATTCTGGTTATCTGAGATCCCACAGAATGTCTGAAAGTGTTCTATATTTCCTCTATTTCTCTTCTGAAAAACTGCAAATTTCTCCTGAAAACTAATTCTAAACTTATGACACAATACCGTCAGGCTTAGCCGCACCAACTCCATTTTTCTGTTAACAAATTTTTGTGTTAGTTTACTCTGCATTGCTGTGACAAAAGACCTAGCAGACATCCCAAAGGAAGAAAGATTTGCTCTAGTTCACAGTTTTAGGGATTTCAGTCTTTGGTCCTTGGTACCACTTAATGTGTTTCCCATAGTGAATCACTGTGGTAGAAAAGTTTCCCACCTCATTATGAACAGAAAACAGAAATCAAGTAAGGACAACAGTCAGGTGTAACCTCGTAGGAATGGCACTGCCCACAGATAGCGTAGGTCTTCCCACTTTAGTTAACTTAATCTAGACACTCCCTCAGGTAAGTCTGTAGTCTGGGCCCCTAGGTGATTCTAGGACTGTCAAGTTGACAACTAACACCTGTTCAGCTTCTTTTCATTTGCAAAGTAGAAACAGGTATCATCTACAAGGTAAACATGACATCAGCAGTAGCTATAGAGAGTTGCTGCTCACACAAAACTCATTTCCAAATCTAATTTAACCTTGAATCATCTGCCATCAACTTCAGACCTTTTTCTTTTGAGACCTTCCCTTTTCATGTAGTCATCATCTATCTTCTAAGATGTCTGTGGAAATTTTCTCACTCATTTATTTATTTCCACTCTGCCTGCACCAGTGATAGGCCACTCTCTGCACATTTAGTAACATGACTTCAGTCTATTCATTTGCCCTCTGATAAGGATCCCTAATCTTTCTTGCTTTGGACAGGATTTGGTCCCTTTAGACCCCTCTGGAAGTCACCCTCTCCCATCTATCTTGCTCTTCATAGTGTCCTTTAGTTGATTTCTTTCACTTGCTTAAACAAGCCTGCCTTTCACAGACCAGACCACATGGTATTTTATTTTCTCACCTAGAACAATCTCCCTTAACTCAGTAAACCTCTGGACAAAAAGTTTGGTTCATACACCACATGTTTATCCAATGTTATGACTTCTCTGAACTGTTTCTCCAACTTCCAGCAGCATTTGTTCTTCCTTTGGTTCAATCGCCACTGAGGTATGTTTGCCTCTACTTGACTAATTATCACAATAGCAATTAAGGAGGAAAAGGTTAACTGTGACTTAAAGCTCATTCCCTCCTCTCTTAGGTACACCTCAGGAAGTTATTTTTTGAACCCAACTATATCTCTACCAATCATTCACTATTGAAATTCACTAGTTTTAGAGACGCCGTTAGCAGAACATACCTCAAATGCCTGACCTACTTGTGTCTGTAATGTGTAGATTCACGAAGTGTCCCTGTGATGAACACAAGTTAATCACACAACTAGAACAAAATTACAAAGATGGTGATGGATAACCTGAGAAAAACAGCAACCTACAGCTTCTCTGTGACAACTTCTCTGTGACAAGTCATGAAGTCTGACTATCATTCACTCCAGAACTAAAATACTCTAAAATGTCGAAGCAGGAGGTATATTTGGTAGTTCTGACTTGCCAGGCAATGGTATGGTAGATTTCATTAATTTCCTACAATCTTGCTTAATGATCTGTGAAATTTAATGTTGATGACTCAGGCTCTTGTTATATGAGCATCTCTGATCCCTTTACATTGTTCCATAGGCTCCTTAGAGCTAGGAATGTTTTAAGCTAGTGTTATTTTCAGTTTCCTAGACTAGTATTTATCATTTAGAAGACAGTAAATAGATATATGTGTGGCAGATGTTGCCTTCACCGTAGTTAGTCTTTCTATCTTGGTAACTCTTGCTCATGTGGGGAGACTTTTATTTTCTCATGCAATTAGATTGGACTCCTGTGATAAATTTGGACTTAGTCTAATTTGAATTTCAGAGTCATTAACTGTCTTAGCTTCAGGATTGACACAATTGAGACCAAGAGAAAATTGTCTATGTTATTTTCACATGTTCTAGCAAATGATAAAACTTGAATTCAGTTTATTTTTTGGGAAGGTGGCATACCTGCCATTCATTTGTTAATGTGTAATATGTACAAAATAATCTTTTTTCTAGCCATGTAAAATAGTTTGAATCAGAAAACTTAAGAGATTTTGTGGAGTACTTTACTTTTGAGCTGAATTGTGAATTAGTAAACATTGATTATGTTGTCTAAAACATAGGTGCACATTTAGAATGTATAATTGTGTGTGAAAACTTCATAGGGAACATTCAGTAACTCTTCCTCCCCATACTGAATCTTCCATTCATTCCATTCTTTCTCTAAGTATGTCAGTGGATGAGGTTCAACAAAAGAGGAATGGTAGTTACTGGCCTGGAGAATCAACTGACTTGCCATCTACAGAACTTACTCAATAAATGAAAAGGATGTCACAATTCTGAGCATTGTGTGACACTAGTCCTGGGGAGATGTGAACAACCATCTACAACACCCCCAGATAGCGAACCAGCAACAAATCACAGTAAGGATACCACCAAAGTCCAATTTGGTGAAACAATTAGTTATTTTGAGATGACTGACAGGAATATGGGTGAGAGGTTATCAGTGGGAACAGAAATTGGTCAAAGATAGCATTATTACTAAAAGCTTAACCCAGCATGGATGATATGGAGCTCACTGCACAACTGTAGTGTCCTATGGGACATGTCCTTTCTAGGTTACTCAGTTGGTTTGAGCCTCTTTCAGGCAGCTTGACTAGTTTTTTCTTCTTTCAAGCAATTTGGCTGATCTGCCTTTTCCAGGCAACTTACCTGGTCACGAGTATTTCTCAATCCTTACTGCTTATATACACTTGGGTATAGGGGAGTAGTAAATTTGGTCGGTTTCAGGGTATCCTGAAACTTTTGGATTTTTGCTTCCTGAACTTAATGAATTTTACCTCCCTTTAGGACATCCAATCTTAATGAGCTTCCTCTAAGACAAAATGTTTTATTTGGGAAGAAGCTGCTGTACAACACTCAACGAGTATATATTATATGCCAGGTTTCCATATAGGTATGTGAGAGCCAGAAGTAGAGAATCTCTGGGTCTTGTCCTCAGTGTGCTCACAGGTCAAATGATGATTGGGGAAAAATAACTATGCTGAGAGAAAGAGTGAGGAAAAAGAAGGATCAATTCTGACTTATGAAAGGTTGGAGAATGACTCTAATGATAGATGGATATTGAAAGTAGATCTTGCAGAGGATGAAGAATTTAATTAAAGGCATAGGAGAACATGTTCCACCACTGAACCACTGACTATTCTCATGGTGGAAGCATTCATAGTATTTTGGGATGGTTCAGTAGATATAGTGGCTTAGGATAGTATTGAGAACAGTACACAGGAAGTGAACTTTCCCTTTGTTATTCTCTAATTCTTGCTGTTACTTTACATATTTTTGGCTTGATTTAGTGCCCTCAAATGGTTTATGATATGTCCTGGTAAATTTGCATGAACATTATAGACAAAACAAATAGTTTTTATTAAAGAATAACATGAATGGAAAAATGGAGGTAATCAACCACATCTATCACCTATTTTATCTTAAGTATACTTTTGATTCCTACTTTTTCATTTGGATGATTATCATATGAATGTCACACCTTCTTCTCTCGCGTCTTTTATGCTATGCATCCAGCTAGTATTTCTTGTCCTTGCAGTTCTGGTGTGTGTACATTTGTGTGTGTGTGTGTGTGTGTGTGTGTGTGTGTGTGTGTGTGTGTGTGTGTGTGTACTTGTATAGCTGTTCATTCAGGGAAGCCAAGGGAGAACACTAGGTGTCTATCATGCTTGGGCTTGTACCATTGAGAAAGGCTTTCTCACTGGCACTGGAACTAGACTGGAAGCCAGCAAGTCCCCAGTCATATGCCTGTGATCTCACCTCCAATGCTTTTATATGCACCTCCACACTCCCAACCCAAGCACAAGGGTTACCTGTATAACAGTCTCATGACCATGCCTAGTCTGGCCTTTTACATGGATTCTGAGAATTTTTTAAAGTAATAATAGTTATTATTATTCTCATATGTATGGTGTGTGTGTGTGTGTGTGTGTGTGTGTGTGTACAAGTCATTGCACATGTGTGGATGTCAAAGGACAACTTGTAGACTCCAGGGTTTTTACTGCAAGTGCTTGACCACCTGAGCTATTGCTGGCTTCAGTTCTTGGAAGTTGACCTGGTAGAGGCAAGTCTTCAATTAAGGTTCACTCTTACCAGAAAATTCTAGTTTATGTCCAGTTGACAAATAAATAAATAAAATAAACAAACAACTAACAACTAATCTTAGGTCCTCATATTTGTCCAGAAAATGCTCTCTCCTTCACACACAGTTAAGTTATTTGGTACTGATGTTTGCCTTTTTACTAGTGTTCATCATAAATGTCATACCTTCCAGGTTACCTCTTTACTGGCTGTTTCCATATGCCATGCTAGAAATTTCAGTGGATGATCTACATCATCTGGCTTCTGTGAATAGTTGAACTCAAATAGAAGAATTTCACTTGGAACTAGCAAATACATGCTGTGTTTCCAGTCTGTGTTTTCACATAGTCAACTACACCTCTTTATAGTTCATGAAAAATTGGCATGCAAAATAATCATTTCCAGATGCAGGTAAAATAACCATTTTAAGGTCTGTCTCTACTAATCTGATTTAAACAATTATGTGAGAACAAAGGTTCTACATTTTTAAGCAGTACTGTACATGTGTTCATAATGCAAGGTTCTCAAATTGTACTATGGAAAGCACTATTCTATAAAGTCTTATAAAAGATCTTATAATATGAGCCTATTTTAACCTGTATAAGTGGTTCTTAACCCTGGCTGTAGGTCACATAGTGAACTTTTAAAGCAGTATCACTGCACAGACCATCTCCCAGAACAATTATATATGATTAGCTGGAAGGAGATGAATATTATGAAAACTGTCCTCTCTGTGCTATGGCATAGTCTTCATATTAATGATGAGGAGCCTTTGGTTTATTGTGGATATTACAAGAAATTAGTAGAGACATGCTATTCAGCCCTCCACTCCTTCAAATTGAGAACCACAGTAAACGTTTCAAAAATAAAGAACAGAGCTTCTTCTTAGGATCATGACTTGATAGATGTTATCTTTTCTACTTTAAACTTTGGCCCATTTATCACTTTTCTGCTAATCTGCTGTTACAATGCATAGGCAGGTGAGGAGTGGAAAGTGTAAGCCTTTGTTTTCCAGAACTCTGTCAGATTGAAGTGATATAAGTTTATCTTCACTCCTAGGGTGGGAATACAAGCCAGTAACCAGAGCAGAAGAGGCCATGAAGATCCAAAGATATAGGTTATCTACTTATCTTCAACTGATCCTGAATTGCAAGGGTGTTATGTGGAAGTAAGTAAGTAAGAATAAAAAATAAAAAAGTCAAGCACCTCAGAGTGTACTTGTGGTCCTTATATTTCCAAAAGCACAGAAAATGTTTGAAACGATAAACAAGTATCCTATCCCATATGGTTAGATATACTTGGATATTAGGTATGCTTGTTAGTTGTTTGTTTATTTTATTTATTTATTTGCCAAACTAGACATAAACTAGAATTTTCTGGTAAGAGTGAACCTTAATTGAAGAATTGTCTCCACCAGGTTGCCTGTAGGCAAGTCTGTGGGGGGAATGCTCATGAATAATTTTTGATGTGGGAGGGCCCAGACCACTATGAGTAGCATAAGAAGGCAAACTGAAAAAGCCAAGAGGAACAAGACAATAAGCTGCTTTATTCCATGGTCTTTGCTTCAATTCCTGCTTCTAGGTTCCTGCTTGAGTTTCTTCTCTGACATCCCTCAGTGATACACTATAACAGTAAAGTGTAAGCTAAACATTGTCACAACAATAAAAGCAATCCAAAACACAAGGGAACAAGAAGACTGTTTGCCCTAGATGAGGTCAATTTGGTATTTATTACACTACCGTCCACAGTGGAAGAGTGCAGACCCCTCTATACGATTATTGATAGTAGTGTTTCTCAATGGTTGAAATTTAGTTGCATGAGAAGAACCAGAAAAATGCAAGTCATGTTAGAGCCCAACAAAGAGAAAATGACAGAGCAGATAGGACCCTTAAGACTGCATTCTGATATAACATGTGCAATGTGCATTTGAATACATACATGATAAAAATTTTTACAGCATTACTAAATGAATTTTGAACATCAATTTTATGAGCTTCAAGTTTAAAAGTTCATGGCATTGTAAAGGGAAGATATTTATTATTGATTGCTGGATTATTAACATAGATACAATGCAAAGAGATCAGAAAGAAATATACAGGGATAGAAAATATGAGGGAAGGGTTCATAATATTACAGAGACAGAACATTGTTCGGGAAGAGAAAGGGAAGATCAGGTAAAGAAATAATTAAGTAGATGATAGAGAAAAACTTCCATGGATTGAAGATAGCTCAGTTAAGTGACTGATTAGGATCAATAAGAAATTTAAAATGAATCAGATTAAAGGCACAAATTCAATATAAGAAATTTCATGTTTACATCTGCTGATATAAACCATCTGCAGGAATAGGAGGCTGGGCTACAGTGAAAGTAATGTGAACAGTAAATTAGCATTATAGTAGAGTAATACCTATACTGTCCGTGACTACACATTTCAATTTTCTGATATTATACTTTGTATCTTAAGTGTCCCCAAAGCCTATATGACAATTGCTTGGCTGTCAGCCTGTGATGCTATTAGAAGCTGATGTAGCATTTAGGAGTTGGGCTTTAGTGAGATCTGTCCTTGAGAGGAAATTGATATCCACTGTATCTTTCTATCTTTATCTTTGTGTACTGGCTGACATAATATGACAAAAAAAAAAGCCCAACCAAACAAACAAACCAAAAAAACAGAATTCCTCTGTTGGATCCTTACTACGATGCTTCACCTCAGCACCTACCAACAGTATGCCAAAGTCTCTGAAACCATGAGCCAACATAAATATCTCTTTTCTTATAATCTGATTTTTTATTTTACCACAGCAATGGAAACATGATTAATATACCTGGTGATCTATGGACTTGATGCCAGGTTCTAGTCCAAATTCAGTTAAAATCTCTGTGTGTCAGTTCAATAATTGGTATCCCAACAGCACAGGTGCTTCTAGGATTATTTAACGTTGCAGATTTATCTGTAGACTCCTGGGAGTAAATATAAGGTAACAAAAGTCCTGTCTTCAACCAGGCTGGCATCTGGGTGCCAAGGTAAAAGAAAAATTGTGTATAAAATTTTAGTAAATATATCACTATCTTCAGAAATGGAAAGTAATTAGAATAGTCCAGATTGCAAAAGACAGACAGAGGAAGCACTTGGTAGTTAAGTGCTTCATAGTATCTGGGTACTCTGAATGGAAAAATGAAAGGGAGGCCTACTGGGTCCTGGACTTTAGTTGAAAATCTACAGAAAATCCCTGAAGTTAGAAGTGAAAAGCTGGATGAAAGTATCCAAATAATGGTTTGAAATAAAAAACAGCAGGTTTTCTTGAATACAATTTTCAAACAGGTAAGATTCAAGAAAGGAAGGTGAAAAGGAATCTCAAAGATATCCTCTCAAGTAGAATGGAAAAGTAGGGAGAAAGGTGGGGAAGTGTGGATATTTTCAGTGTTCTAAGGTCCAGTGTTATGGGTAGGCTTTCAATGAGGAATAGAGAAAATTTCTATATTTTCTCCATCTTCTTTCTTTTCATATTTAAAGAATTGTAGAATACACTACTAGCATGGATACTTACCCTAGCATGGATAATGACTTTCTCAAAGTTTCATAGAAAATGGCTCCACTTCAGTTAATTTTCCACAGTCCATATATAATATAACCTCCTCTAAGAGCTCATGAAAGCAGGGTTGAATTATATTCAGGTGAGAGGTGCAGGAGGGCATGATTGAGGCCATTTGAGGGTCAATGACCTTTCCTACCCCCTCCTTCTATAAGAGAATATCAAAAGGCAACCGGCCTGATCTCAAGTGTCTCTTACAAGTGGTCACAACTGCTCTGATGATTATTATTCTTGGGGAAAGTGCTATACATCTTTGTTTCAAACTTCTCCCTTCCTAAACTCTCAAAGCAGACTATCTGTCATTATTACTATGCCGAATCCCTGTGTCACTAAGTCTAGCATTCAATTCCCAGTATATATCTCATTCTTTTAACACTTATCTCCTTATAAAACCACTTTCTTGAGCTCCCTTTCAGGACACCTTCTTCAGTGCTGTTCTTTATCAGCTATGTATTGAGTCTTCACCCTTATCCCAGCCACTTTTCCTAAAGTACTTCAATGCTTATATCCATTCTCTATCTGTATAGAGCCCACCCTCTCAATGATAATATCATTCTAGCTAGTAAGTATTAATCCTCAAGTTTATATTTCTATCCAAATGTGTAACGACTGTCCCCATGCCCACTTAACATCTGCCCTTGGAGGTATAATAAATATTGCAGTCAAGTTGAAAGGAAGTGAACAAGTAACACTTGTTCTGTGTTTATGCACAGTCTTTCACATCTTGATCAATATTAGTTCAAGCTTTTACTTGTTCTTTCAAAATAAACTCTGTACTTTACCTCTTTCGACTCATTCCCTTGCTCAGTTTTCTCAATGACACCAGGTCTTTTCAGTCCTTCACATTTACTAGTCATGTCATCCTTGAACTTTTATCTGCACTGCCCCCTCCCCTATGACCACTCTTTCTCCATATATCTATCTCCTAGCAGTTATGACAGTGGCTCAATAGCTTATTTTTAATGAGGCCTACCTGGACTATCCTGTTTAAAAATAACCTCTGCCCCCTTTCATTATTGAATTTTCTTCCCTCTTACTTTTATTTTAATAATACTTATCCCCCATGCAACACATTATTATACAGTATGTAATTTATAATCTAGTTGTGGTTTCTATGTATTCTTCCCATTAGAATTCCATTCTTTAAGGTTAAGAGTATCCTTATCCTCTTTCACAAATGTGTCTGTCGGAACTCCAAAAGAGTGTGTGACATCAAATGGGACATAACAAACAGTAAAACAAGTAAGGTAAATAAATTTGTATCTTAGCATTGTGAGAAATTGTAATTCATGAGCTATCAACAGATGCAAAATTTTAAAAGTATTTTAGCATTTCTTTAAAATTAATTATGAGAAGTTTTCCTCATGTCCCTGCATGAAAACCCATCCATGTGCTAAAGCTGATGGTTACTTACAGGATTATGAGTGACTCCACATTTAAGGTAAACATTGGCTGAAATTTGTATTAATCACTTCCCTCAGCAGGAATGAACTGTAAGGCTGAAACTTTTCCTATGCCTCGCTCCTCTTATTGATTCATTTTATTTCTCACTGGCCATCTCTACTGCCCCATCAGGATTGCAGCTCCATGAAGATGAAGGAAGGAATATTAGAGCAAAACCTGACTAAATAGGTGCTGTTATACAGGCCCAGATTTTTCTGTGATGACACTCAGGGTCCTTCAGTGATCTCTCCAAATGTCTTTTGGAGAGAAAAATATTCTTACTCACCATCTTGCCTTTATTCAGATTTTATGTTGGTTCCTCAGTTCTGCTGGAAAGCCACCATGTTTTCAGGAAGCTCTCTCTGACAAAAGCCCAACAACTCCAAGATCACATCTGCCTTTCAGATTTCACATGTGTCCTGTGCCTTATCAATCACCAGAGGAGGCCATAGAATGTTTCCTAAAGCAACATTCTTTATGCTAACTTTTCTGTGTTGTCTTCTGTCTGAATCACACCCAGTGTCTTAACTGCCCAACCCCACAGAGCATATTGTGTTTCTTGTGTGTTGTTATCTGAGTCCTTCCCAGGAGAGCAAGAAATACCTTTATATGTTCTTTCCTAATTTTGACATACTTCAGGTCTTTTTAATAGCTATTTATAGTCTTTAAGGTCATTTACTCATTTTCATCACATTGATATTTCCTAAGATTTATCTTTCGTCTTGAGATATTTCATCAGGTTTATCATTTGTCTTGAAATTTACTACACATTGTATTGTAGTCTTCCTGAAAAGTTTTTCTGTTTGACATAGTCTCTTGTACTTTTCTATGTATATATTTGGCTTTTCATAGACACACATCCATATACAACTAATCATATATAAGCTTTCCAGGTGGTTTATGTTACTACAATGTGTGAGGGAATGATCGGGATGTGATAAATGGAGAAAGCTAAGAAAATTGAAAGACAGGTGGGGATTCTATCAAAATCAAAAAAAAAAATGTATTGCTGTGAAGTCCCCTAGCATGTCATATAATTGTATACTACATATATATATATATATATATATATATATATATATATATAGTATAATTCAAGCTTTTTTTAAATATTTAGAGAATGTTCTCGAGCTCCATAAATAAGAAAATCTATTAAAACTATTTTTTAAAAAGTAATAGACCATATTTTACATTTATCCCCAAAGTGTTCTTTAAAGAAGCATAATTATAAATAATGTTTGAAAGGCAGAAGGAGCTAGAGCTCATTGTCAGTGAATACTAGCAGAACTCACATGAGCACCCCAAAATGAGAGGCACTTGCTGTGTGGGCACAGTAGTTCCCTGTAACTTTTTTCTCCTGGATTTGCAGCCTATAGGTAGGTGCAGTTCATATGTAGGGAAGACCATCTCCCAACCCACACTATCTCAACACATCAATATTCGTTATAAACACTCCCACAGACACACAAAGTTCTGCTTCCCCTAAATATCTCAATAGCGTCAAGTTGACAATAAAAGGTTACTTTCAAACAAATGTGCTTATTCTTTATCATGTTGTATGTCAGATATTATTTGGAGTTAACAGAATTAAAAATAATCATTCTTGCCAATACGGTAACTTCTATTTTCCTTTTATTACCTACTTGACTCCCAAGTGTGACTTTAATTCTTTTATTGCTAATTAGGTCAAATGTTATTAAATGTTACAGCTAAAATGTGCACATTCAAGTATGTGCACAATTTTTCGATGTCTTCATCATTAACTATGCCCATCAACATGAGGCAGTTATGTGAGCTCTCCTAAAACTGATCCGGTCACATGTTAGTGCTGTTGAGTCCAGAAACTGGAAACTGGAAACTCCAGAAGAGGTATTAATCCTTTTGAGTTATTGCCTCTTCTGGGCTATGATATTTCAACTGTACATTGTTCCTAGTGTCAAAATAAGACCTGACAGGCCTCAGGATCCTCTTGTATTATTTTAATATAAAGTAAAAATAAAAAATCTTGCCTCCATCAGGGACATAGCAAATCTGAATCTGAGCTGATCAGGGGGACCTTGTCATGTCTTTTAGTGTTGAATAAATTCATTGTAGAGATATTTGACAGTTGCAGAAATAGCAGAAGAAAATTCTGTAAAGCTGGTTGATGTTTATGTTTATTATACTATTGCCATAATTACAACTGAGACATTAAATGATGGAAGAGATAATTATTTCATTAACTGCAGCTGCTGATGTTGAGTTACCTCCTCTTTCTCTCCATGAAAATATATATGCATGTGCAAATTTATATATGAAATGATTCTTACTGGAGAAGTACTTATATAATTTATTCAATATTTAGTCAATAAAGTTTCAATAAGTATTCGTTGTGTGGCAACAGATGCTGTCTTCTATAAGGGCATGACAATAAGATGAGATCTGTAACTGGGAAAAGACAATATAATCATGTAAGAAAGAGCTTAATTTATATAATTAAGTGGGTGTGGTATAATGTTTGATAATAAACTAGCTGCATGTAGATTGGCCCTAATGACTGCTTTAATGCTGATTGTCATTATCCAAATCAAAACATATATTTTTCAAAGCCATGTGGTGGTGGCATACACCTTTAATACCATCAGAGGCAGAGGCAGGTGGGTCTCTGTGAGTTCAAGGCCAACCTGGTCTATCTGAGTTCCAGGACAGCCAGCGTTACAACAGAGAAACTCTGTCTTAAAAAGCCAAAGGAAAAAAAAAAGATTTTTTTTTCAGAAGAGGAAAGTGTTGGAAGCTATGTTGGATGCAAAAGAAACACAAAAATAGGAAAGAGGCTACCAGAAGGCTGTTGGTTATTGAACTACAACCTTGTTTGCACTTCTAACTTACTTTTTTGTTAATGATTTCCTTGCTTCTTTGCTATCTTTTCCACAAATTCCTCAATATTGTTTTTCTACTATCTACCTTCTGCTGACTTTTCATTTTCTTTGACTTTTAAATATTCCCTTACTCTTATTTGTTTAAATAATCTAAAGTCATATCTTCTTATAGCTCTGCATCTGTTATTGTTTTATTGTTCTACACAGTTTGTATTTTCTCTAAGTTGATTTTTTCCCTTATCAACACAAATCTCAAACATTCCACATTGAAGCTATCACAGACATTAGTTAAAATCTCACAGTCTGCTCATTGATACCAAGGAAAGGCAGTTAAATAATTTCAATTTCAAGATTATTTAAATTTCTCTTGAAGTTTATCTTAATGAGATATTTTTGAGGAGTCCCTGAAGTCAGTATTCTTAGACATAAGGATTACCAGAACTGTGAGTTCTAGAATTCTGGAGCTCTTGAATGAGAATGGCTGACTGTGGTTCCACATTGCATGATTGGGTTGTCAATAGTCACTTATTCTCCCATTTTCAGACCTATTCTTCAAGGTCAGCCCGGTGCCCCCAAACAGAGATATTTTTCACTTATGCCACTGACCAAATTTCAAGCTTCTGCATGGACTGAGAAGATGGTCCCCTGTAGGCATGGCTCAGAAGAAGGGTATAAATCCCTAGTGTTTACTTTCATGGAGCCTTTACCATTTTCACCTCTGCTGCTGCTACCTTACCCTTAGTGAAATATGAATTGTATTAAGTATTTCCTTTTCTCTTCTGACAGCTTTAAATTTGGCCTGCTTGTGTTTGCTATGCTAAGAAGTCACGGCTACTTGAGGAGCCCAGACTGAAGAGCTGGACCCTAGTTCCACAGACCATCAGATCTCTGTCATATGCAGCAGTCATAGGCACCACAGCCCTCTGCATTCTTTCTCTTATGATATGTGAGTTTACTCTTTATTCAATTTCTTTGTAATAACTTTTACTTTCCCTGGAGGAAGCAAAATTGCTTGTGTTTATTTAATATGCCATCAAAACTCAGAAACAATATTTAGAAAAAAATTTAAAATCAGATAAATATATTCTAGAATATTTTTGATAGATCTATTCAAAGATTTTTATTCTACTTTTGTGGCTAGGAATGATTTGGTCAGGATTCTTAGGATAGATCATGTAGCAGCTGAAATCAAAATATTGCTGCACAAGCAACCCTGAAGAGCATGTTATTTGCAAAGCAATTTTAAAACCACATAATTGGCTTGAATCAGAAAATATTAAGGCTCAGATGTCAGATGACAGCAAGGGTAAATTTAATATTTAAAACTAATTAAGAAATTGCAAATTGCACATAGATGCATTACTCAGCGTATTCTGCATAGTTTAGTAATTGCAGAACATTATTCATCTCAATTAGTGACGTACAATTCAGGGATGAAAATTAAAAAATTCTTTGTTTTCAAGAATAGAAGCCAGGAGTTATTTACTCTGAAGCTAAAAGTTTCTATAATCTAGTTTTTCTAATGGGTTAGGAATTAGTAAAATCATGTGGGACTCTGTACAGAGGAATGGAGAGGAATTCTGATCATGGACCTGTCTATCAAAAGGTAGAAACATTTCAGATAATAATTCAAAAGATTTAATTTCTTCTTTTACCTCCTTTTGAGTCAGAGACTACTTTGGTGATCAATCCCTCTGTGTGACATCATATCTTCTCACCTTTACAGTGGTAATCTGGTAATCTCCCATGAAACTTACTTCCTGCTATAGAAGCCATCCAAGTTACACAGTGCTCAGGGTCAGTTTGCTTATCAGTGTTCCACAAACCACATGAGTCCTGTTATGACTGCTGGGCAGACCCTGTCTTCTGTAATGAGGTTTATATTCTTTGTTTATAATTCTTTATCATCTCTCCACCAAAGTCTGCATTTATTAGTTTGGCTTCTAAAGCTCATAGAATTTGCTTTCAGTATACGGTGCAGGTCATAGTCAATATTTCCACCAGGTTTGATTGACTTTCTATTCCTTTAGAAATATTTAAACATCCTCTGTTGAGATTTGCAGTTGGTAACCACTACTTTTTAAAGCCTTCCTTTCTGTTACTGATTTCTGTCCAGTGATCCAGGATTTAAGCCTTCCTCAAAGTTTACTAGATTCAATCTAGTTTTCTGCACACAAACTTTACAATTTTACTTCATTCCCCTATGATATATTCATGCTTAATTATTTTCCTTACTCAACTTCAGTCAAATATTTCTTTTAGACAAATGTTTTTCTTCTCTTTTTTAAATTTTCTCCAATTTTGGGTCAGGAACTTGGCAACAAAGTGATTCTTTCCCGAATGAGTGACACACTGAGATTTTCGGTCTTTGGGGAAGTAGAATTTGAAATAGGTTTTGACACACAGAGAAAATATTTGTTACATGAGAATTTTGTTGTGTCTATAATTTGAAAGTAGAGGTAAGAATCTACATTTTTAAATGACATGTATAGTGTCTGTAGTGAATTGGTCAGGCTTCCTTTCTGTCTCAGTGGCTTTATGTTTGTTTGTTTGTTTTCTGATTTTGCGTGTTTTTGTTAGAAACAAGGGTATAGTTCTCATGTACTTGATTGAAAAGCTAATATAGGATAGGCACTTTACCAATAGGGCAGTAAGTATAGCATTATACAGTCTTCAGGGACAAAAATCTAACCAGCATACATAACAAATGTGGTTTTTATCCCTAGAATTCACATAAAATACCAGATTGTTGGTATGCATCTGTTATCTGAATGCTCCTGTGATGAGATAGGAGGCAGAGATGGGAGAATGACCAAGAAGTTTGTGGGCAGCTTGAGGGCTACAGTGGAGCAACAGAAACAAGAGAGACTTGCCTCAACAGAGTGAGAGACCAAAACTAACTCCCAAAAATATTTTTTGACATTCACAAGTGTGCTATGACTATACCCACATATGTGTGTGTGTATATATATATATATATATATATATATATATATACATATATATATATGCATATATATATATATAAACAAAATGAAAATTAAATACAAAGGAAACAGGAAAGAGAAAGTGTTATACGTGTAAGATAAGTAACCTTGAAGGCTGAGCAAAAAAGAGTCTGGATTTTTCTCTGAATAATCCAATGCTAGGAATCTAAGTCATAGGAAATAGACTTGGGGTCAAATTTCAAACGTTTAAACTTCAAAATGCTTTATTTCCCATAACTTTTAACTTCTGTAAACTCCTTTAGAAGAATAAAACTCATAAAACTGATTTTACGTATCTAATCCTGAAATCCAAGTAGAAAGACATGAAGTGGGCTTTGGACATTTTCTTCCTTTGTTCCTATTTCAAAGCAAGAGGTCTGGGGTCAGATATGAGTAACAGCTACATGAATGTTTGAACTGTTTCAGTGTTAACCTCAGTATCTTGAGATGCAGCACAACAGTGTTCCATATACTAATAGCTACCCACTCCCTTGCCATATCCTGTACCAGGTACCTTACCAGGATCTGTAAAGAGATTTTTCTCAGCAGATCAGTGATATGTTTCACAATCTTTATTTTTCATATAAAGACTTGAAGTTCAAAAATTTTCAAACCTAGTCAGCTGGCCAGCAGAGATTTCTATAACCTGATATGACTGGCTACAGAGTCTAGGCTATGAGGTCACACCAGTGCTTTAGAAGACCCATCTTAAGAGAACTTTCACTTTAATATGTTTCAATATTTGAACTCAAGTAGTATGCTGCTACTGTGTGTTTTGTGAATCTGAATAAAATATAGATGCGCTCTTATTTAATATTTAATACAAATGCACAGGGCAAATTAGGTGGTTACTGCCTGTATCTGTGTATTGCCAGGGTAATTTAATTCTAGTTGGCCCTTTGTGCTGTACTGTTTTGCAGTGGGGGGAAAGTGTTCCACTGTTACTGGAAGCCATTATTGGAGAGAAAGTGAGGTAATTTGTAAATAATAGAAAAAGTATTGCTTTAGGACTACACTTGGCAGTGCTTATTCAACATTATTCACTTTGTCTGGTGCCTTTCATTCATTTAATGTTTGTAGCCTGTCACCTCACAGCTACTCGCTTTGGTGCTTTGGGAATTGTTTGACACATATTTTTGGTGAACTAGAAAACTTTTTTTAAAAGTTTTTCCAATTTGCTCAACACAACCCACTTTCTCACCTCTTCCTTTTACCAGTGTAAAGACAATAGATTAAAAAGTATTGGCTCCAAATCTAATGCATGATTTTTCTTTGCTTTTGGTATATTGTCACACCCCAAAAAAATATTCATTACAGATTTCACCTCAGGACATTTTAACCACTGTAGTTTGTTTTCATTAGTCATGACTGTGGCATTTATTTAGAAACATAATATAGACAAAGCCTGATTTCTGAAATCAAGAGATGTCACATACTTGAATGTTTAACAAAATCCTAAGCCCTAACTCTTTTTCTTCTTCATCTAACTCCTTTCCTATTTTTTGAGGGTTTGGTGGATGTTGTTGAGTTTGAGTCCAACTTTGTAGACATTGTAAATTTATACCAGCTGTGTCTAAATAATGAGACCCTATCTAAAAAAAGATAATGAAAAAAACTCAACAAATATGTTTACCGTCCTTATTGGGTATTTAAGTGTGTATAATCCATACAGAAAAATGAATAAGGTTATAATCGTTAACTTTCAAAACTAGATTCAGATTTAGTGGTAAGCTATTTCTGACCATACTAAGGTTCTCTGACTTACAGGCAATTAAACCTGGTCAGGTGTTGGTGCCATTGGGTTATAGGAAAGTAGGGGAAAAACAAGCTTGATATGTAAAGAAATATTAAGAAAATTTTTAGTCTTTCCAATTTTTGAACATGGAATTCATAATTAGAATCTTGGTGCTTAGTATAAAGGTTAAATTAATTTTACTTCCTTGGAATGCTAGGACAGAAAATAATTAATAATCAAACAGTACTTAAAAATGTAACATCATGTAGAACATAATCCTGGGGTGGTATGGTTTAGTAGAGTTTGCAACAAATCAATTAATTTGTGATTATCCTGGCAGCCCTGCCAAGTGTCATTAGTGCTGTAAGCTATAAGCCACCACTGAGATCTGCCTGTGTTTACTTCCTGGGAGGTTTAGTTTGAGTGTGTGGAAAGGAACTGACCCGGACTTCACATGACAGCACGAGTAATTATTCATCAAAACTTGTCTCTCTGCAGGCTATTCATACCTTTTTCTAAAGCTGTGGAGGACTCTGACCCAAAGCAGCATGAACATGGGCTAAAAATAGCTCCCACTGCAGCAGGCAGCCCTAGAGAACTTTCATTTAAGTAGCTTTATCCCCATGGTAGCAGGGCATTTTGCTCACCAGATTAGCCCTGGAACAAATGGGGAAAGTGAAGACATTTTTACTCTCTATGTGACTCCTTTTTTTGAGATATAAAGCACATCATATTTTTTCATGGAAATAAATTTTGCTCTACCTAGTAGGAAAAAAAAAAAAGGGAAAATACCCTTTCTTCTTCTTCTTCTTTTTTTTTTTTTGTGTGTGTGCATTTGCTGTTTCTTATATTTCTTTTTTGTTTTCCTTATGTAGCTGAAGGGGAGATTGAGAGTGTCAGCTCTATCACTACCAATTACACTTTTTATCCCGCATACACATGAGAATACGTTCACTAACATCTTTGATGTGTGTATGTGTGCTAGACACTGTGGAGAATAGCATATAACCCTGGTGTCCTTATCTCTTCATCAGCATGGGATATGTAACAGAGCAGAATATCCAATCCAGTGCTGCTGGGGATTTGAGCATCTCTGATGTAGCAAGGCTCTCATGTACAGCCTTAGTGAGTGTAATCCTGATGTAGGAACATCATCCATGTAAATCCTTTTAAAAACAGCCAAGTTAGTCTTGTTAATGCAGGACATGGACTGAATTTTCTTGGCTGGAGAGTCATTTTGTAATTACTCCAATGGCCCTGGGTTTCCTCATTCTAATAGAATTGCTAGGTAGCCCCAAGTTCCTAAAAATACCTAGGCTGATAAAGTTCACCTCTGGTCTTCAATGAAACAGAGAATGATGGACAGTTTTGGTCTCTGCACTCACTGAATACACGAATTAACTGTAATACCAATGGCAGTGATTATAAATATGAATACATTTAATGTAATTCTATTGCCAGATTTTTTGCTGGGCTGGTAGGCAGGACACAAACTGTATTCCAGTGGAGGCCACTAATGGAACATGCTCTCCTAAAAGATTCTTGCTTAACTATGCTTACTAATAAGAGCAAGATAATTCTTTTAATACCCACTATGAAACAGAGATTGTTCTAAATACTTCATATGCGTTTGCCATTTTATCCCCACGACCACCAATTCTATTACTTTTTTCTGAGTGATAAGCTCAGAAAACAGGAGCAATATTAGGATGCAGAACCCAATTCAAAGCCACGTATTTTAACATAATAGAAGGTGACTACCATTGGTATTGAATTTCTACAACTTTAATGTATAGTCCTTGGAATATTAGTTTAGTAACTGTTGTTTAAAGAAGTGAAAGTTATATGTGAATATGTAACTCTGGAAAGCATTCATGCCTTACAAAAGATTTATGGCACATTTAACACATTAAAATCTCACATAAAAACGTATTGGGAAAAAAAAATTTAAATTTTGTTTTAGAAGAAAATTTCAAAACATTTTTTGTCCATAGAGTACTTTTTTTTAACCAGATGACCCTTTGATATGCTACTGAAGACTTAGAAAATCTGTTTTTAGAAATAATATCTTTGGAGAAAAGAGATATAAGAAAAACTGATATTTCTGACAAATACTCTTAGGGATTAAATAATGGATCCTACTAGTTGGGTATCTAGGATTTTTTGTGTTATCTCAGTGAAATGGGGTTGAAATGTTAGCAGACCATGCTACTCCACCCTTGCTTCTGTTCCCTTTTATTATTCATATAAAAAGCTACTTGGTATGTTTCATGTTGGTTCTGTCTACACTGAAAGAGCCAGATTTTACTTATATTTATTTTTATGTCAAATGTTTAAAAGAGAGTAACATTCACGTAGAAAAGTATATATTGCCTATGTGGGAGCTATATTAGTTTAAGAAAGACAGCACATGTATGCACCTAACATGGAAACCAAGAAGATCTTTCAGAACCTCAGAAGGCTATCTCTTCTAGTGATTGCCCATCCTTACCAGGATAGCCACTTCTCTGACCTGAGTGTCTGCAGGTTGTTTGTAATTTTACTTGCGTAATTTTATTGATGTAACATGTACTTATTAGCTGCATGTACTTGGAATATGTTTCCTGGTAAGTGTTGCATAGGTATCATACACAAGGCAATATACATATCCACCATCCTTAGAATTTTTTGTCTTACCATCATATATCCAATTCCCAAGCAAAAATTTAATCTTTTCTCCCACTATAGAATAGTTTGTATTTTCTAGCATTTTATATAAGTGAATATATATGTAGCCTAAATTTTTGAAGGTACTCTGGCTTATTTTATTCATAATAATTATTTTTAATATCATTTTATACTAATTGTAAACAATTATTTTCTTTTTCATTGGTGAACAGTGTTGCATTGTCTATGTACACACCATAGTTTGTTTTCTCATCAATGAGCATTAACCTTATTTACACCTTTTGGCCATTACAAATATATCTTCTAAGTAATTATGTGCAGACATCAGCTTTCATTTGGCTTTTGTAAATGCCACACAGTAGTGTGCCTGTTTTGCACACTTAAATATGTTTAGCATATTTAGGTTAGTGTGCCAGTTCTCATCTCCACAACAGCTTTTACTATTCCTGGCATTCCTTGTCCTCATAGCATACATACTGCTGTGTCCTTTCCTTTTCAGATTTCACATTTACGTCTCTGACCCTTTTGGAGTTAGTTTTTGTGCAAGGTGACAGAGATGAGACTAGTTTCCTGTCTTGGAATGTGGACATCCAGTTTTCCCAGCACTATTTGTTGAAGATGCTTTCTTTTCTACAGTGTATATTTTTTGGTACCTTTTTCAAATATGAAGTTGCTGGTTATATGTACCAATGTTTGCAACTTTGATTTTGTTCCTTTGATATATATGTCTGTTATTTATTTATTTATTTTCATTTTTTATTTTTTGCTAGTAACATTGTTTTTATTTATAAGGCTCTATGATATACCTTATGATCTGTAATGGCAATTCCTATAGCACTTTTCTTTTAGTTCAGGATTGTTTTGGCTATGTTAGGTATTTTGTGCTTTCATATGAATTTCAGGTTATTTTTTTTTTATTTCTGTGAAGACTGAAATAAGGTTATTATTGGAATTGTATTCAATCTATAAATAGATTTTAGTAAAATGATCATCTTCACAATTTTGATTCTACTAATCCATGAGCTTGGGCTGTCTTTCCATTTTCAACTGTCTTTCTCTATGTCTTTTTTCAGAGGTTCAAAGACTTCATTGTAGAGAGTCATAGAGATGCTTCACATCCTGTGGAAGTTTGAATAAGAATGGTGCCTGTAGGCACCCTAAATTTGAACAATTTATCACTAGGGAGTGGAACTATTTGAAAGGATTAGGAGGTGTGGCCTTGTTGGAGGAAGGGTGTCACTGGGGGTGGGCTATGAGGTTTCAAAAGCCTATTCCAAGCCCAATGTTTCTTGCTGCTGCCTTCAGATCTAGATGTAGAACTTTCAGCTACCATGTCTTTGTGCAGCCACACTTCCTGCCATGATGATAATGGACAGAAACTATAAGCAATTCTCAATTAAATGCTTTCTTTTATATGAGTTTGTAGGTATTGATTTAAGACAAAAGGCAGTTTATTATTTGCTAATTGAATTCCCAGTCCTTAGCACCTGTAAGATTCTGCTACCAGAACTACTAGGACATAAATTCTGTTATTGAAGTTGCTCACAAGCCTGGGGTATTTTGCTATGGCAATTTGCACAGAGTAATATGTAAACCAAATCTAATAACATTTCTATTACTTCCCTTGTTAGATAGTAGCTTAATTTGATGAAAGCTGTAACCCATTAAAGAGCTTATTAAATACATCAATTCACAATGTATGAAAATGTACAAGTACTTTTAAAATTAGAGATTCTTTTATTAGGAAATTATTAAGTTTAGTGGACAACTAATAGGTTTTCATGGCTTGAGTAGAATTGAATCAAAGATGAAAACATTGTTTCAATAAATGATGATTACTTTATTTTTGACTAAAGATCTGAGCTAACAGAAGGCCTTTTAAGGTATCTCTAACAATTCAGTTTGTTTCTTTAGTTCCTAGTATATCAGGAATATGAGCATAATAATAAAGACTGGTCTCATGACATTTCCTTAATTTTCCCAAAACTGCAATACAAAATTTTGGGATAAATTTTCTGTGTGCTGTTTTGAGTCTCATTCCCTAAAGGGATTTGTCTCCTTTCCCTAATAAGGAAAATTGTACTATACAATTTACCTGGTATTGAATATCAGGAAATACATTTTAAATGTGGACAAGCCTTCTCAGCTCAGATTCCTGGGAATAGGGATCCATCTGAAACTATCCCTTGTTCTTCTTTGCTGATCCTTCTTGTTGAAGGTGCTTTTCACTGAGTCCTGTTTGACTAGCTATAGGAGATCAAAGTCTGTTCCATAGTTTTGGTCAGAGAAGAAAAGAAAAGGATGGATTTGTGTGGTGAAACTACCATCCAATACAGAGATATTTTGCCCATGTCTCATTTTAACCCCACTGACCTCTGGAAAATGGAGATTTGAGAGAGAAATACCCCTTTTCCCTCTGGGCTGGCCATTGAATAAATCTATTTCTTTCTGCTAGTTGATGTCTGCCAGTTAAATCAGTGTGTGCTTTAGTCCCCAGAAACAAAGTCACCATGTTAATCAGGAATCTAAGTTGAGATACAATTCTGTTTGGACAAAATATAAGATTAAAAAATACACCTATAGATGTTTGCAGTTAGCTGAAAGATTAGATTTTTTTTCAGTCTTCTAAATATTTGCCACTATAGAAAATTGTTAAGAACCGTTCCCAAATCCTAAAGATTCTAAGTTAATCTATTATATTTATCTCCTCCCCCCATATTTTTAATGTACATAGTTCACCATCCACCAACATAATTGGAATAATGACAAAGTGGTGCAGCCTCAAGAGCATAAGTCCCATGATGCAACTTTAGTTCTTCTGTTCTTTGCACTGTGTTTATCAGTATAAAATATACAAGGCAAAATGAAAGCTACATTACTGAAGAGTGTGTGATGTGCATTATATACTACAGAAATGCTTTTGAGCAAACCAAAGCTCTTTTTAAAAAATTCAAACAATATCTTATGTCCTAATATGGGGAGAAAAACTCTTCTTACCAGAAACCTCATTCTCCAACCCCCTCAATCCTTTCTTACTGACATTTTGATAAAATAGAACACGACTGCATGAAAAGAAGCATGAAGATGATAAAAAAAAAAAGTATTTAGGTGATTGCCAAGTTTTCACCAAACCTCCAGATGTTTAGCATTCTGCAAAGAAATTATCATGACTACATTTTAACTTTACATCTGAATGTTGTGCTGTTACATCTATTTTCTTGTCTGTTTCTATGAAACATTCATTTATTGTCATGATTCTTTAGTAAAAGTTTAAAGGAATATCAATGTATCAAACTGGATATCTTTCACATAAGAGTCAGGTCAAAGCTGAAGAGATTTTTGTAACTATTTAGATTTATTATCAGTACACAGTTAATACTCTTTTGTCTTTTTACAGTAAGATATGAAAATAACATTAATTTTGCTTGTTGAACAGTTTTAAATTGAATGATGCATTTATTCCACTGGTCATGGAGTTTTTGACAACAGATTGCTCACAACATAGTCAAGTATGCTGTCACACTTAGCAGAAGGGAATGACATCCTAGAATCTAGCCTAAAGGTAACAAAGTCTAATATTCTGAGGGCTTGGGTAGGAAACATTAACAAGTTCAGTGGAAGACAATAGGAACTCATTGAAAAAGTGTGCCAGTAACTCAATCCCTTACCAAGCGGACGTACATCTTAGAAGGATGAAGGGGTAGGTTCTCAGACAAGAGAAATGTATTGAAATATGTTTTGCCACAGCATAACCATACGTAGCATCATACATTGTTCTCTCAAAGTGGCAAAAAATGGAAGTAAAGTGTTTTTGTAAGCCAGTTATGTGTAATGTAAGCTAATTAGGTAGTAATGTAGTGTGTAAGCTAATTAGATAGATTTAGTCACTTCAAAACATTATGGTGCGTTTAATCAACACAATTTCATCTGTCAGTTTTTTTAATAAAAAAAATATAATTTAAAACTTAATAAACAACAAGAAGAACTTAAGAAAACATGCTTTTAATGTGATTTTTGCTCAAGAACTATCTAGTTTCAAATCTCTGATTTTATTTTAATTCTTGTCATTTTTTGAAAAAGACTGAATTCCAGTTCTACATAAAAACAGAATCCATTTATTCTGATTCCTGATCTATTATTCTATGCACTTCCATAATTTCCATGCTATTTGTAGTAGGTATCTGAATTCTCCCAGAAGATTATTTAACAGAATGATGGGGCCATTAGCACCTTTCACAAAAGTATGGAATCCAATAATCCAGCTTTTAAGAAAAAGAAAAGAAACTACTAAGCTACTTTAGATAATAAAGCTACTGTAGTCATGAGCTTTGGAGTTTGTAACCATTTAAGTGTTATTTTCATCATTTAAAAGTTGTGTGTTGATGGGACATTGAGTCCTTTAACCTCTCTGATCCTCTATAGAAGCTAAAGACACCTTCAGAAAATGATTTTAAGAGATGAATGACATGCCCTTAAAGCATTTAGCTCAGTGTAAGCAGAATATCAAACAAGTAATGGAAGTTGTGTATTTGTTCAGACTGTTAGGAAAGAACTGTTCATTTAGTAATTGGTTACCTGTACATTTATTAAGTTCTACTTTTCAGATAGAAAAATAGACTAATTTACCTATGTGTTCATGTAACAAATGCTTACTCAAGATTTAAACATGACAGGATTTTTTGCAAGTTTATAATGTAAGTCCATATCATCAGGAAGCTTGCAACTTTGAGGAAGAAATAAAATCAATTATATGGAGAGAAAAGGGAAATAAAAAAGATAGGAGGCAAAGGGAGAAAGAAGAAACAGAAACACAAGAGAGAGAGAAAGCAAAGATTCATGTGGTGACTCATGTTTAGAAAAAGACTTCAAGAATTATATAGTAT
Source organism: Cricetomys ansorgei (assembly GCA_026225945.1). Lineage (NCBI taxonomy): Eukaryota > Metazoa > Chordata > Mammalia > Rodentia > Nesomyidae > Cricetomys > Cricetomys ansorgei. The sequence goes on from JAMJFZ010000020.1 coordinate 2,381,944, forward strand.
TTTAGGTGGGAGTATCTTAGAATAGTCATGGATTTCAAAGACTCTTAGAACTGTTTCTTGGCTTTTAGCTAAAATCAAGTATAAAGGAACTCTGAGGATTCTGCAACCAAGAAAGAGAAGGAAAGAAGTATAAAAGATGTGGAGGAAGAGTGACCTATTGCTCAGATTTCCTAGGGTGACAGGAAAGAGGACACATTTCTATAATTTTAAAAAGATGACAAGAAGTTATTAGGGGATTCCAAATAGGAAAATGTCTTGAGCTAGCTTACATTGTAAAACATTTCATTCAAGTGTAGAACAGATTATTAAAAGCAAAATGCAAGTGTAGAGCAATTGGTCAGCTGGAGCCACCATTGCAGAGGCTGGATCAGGAGAGATGGCAGCAGATGTAGTTACAGAGAAAGTAAAGTGAGAAGGAATTCAGGATTCACTTTCAAGGCAGATCCAGTGGGTTTCTATGGTGGATTGGAAGTTTGCAAGTGAAAACAAGGATTCTGACTGGAGAGCTAAAGGAAAGGCAGCAGAACTCCATCTTGGCCACATTTACCTGAAGCTGGTGTCAGGAAGTGCTCAGAGAAGAAAGGCTGGGGTTGTTTGGGGGGCTTCAGCATATAGGATTAAATCAGGTAGCTCAGGATGTAAATTTAGAAGGAAGAAAGTCAAAGTGAGATTTAAGTGCTTAGCACATTCCAAGCAGAAGAATCCTGTTTATTTCACTCAAGCAAATACAGTGTTGTATTTCCCTCTTTACCAGTTTTGTTTTTACCAACTAGAACTTCTAAATGTGTATTTAATAAGTTAATTACTGTTTTGCCATTAGTTCTTTGTAGTCCAGGGAGTGGAATCCTCCTGCCACGCTGGTGTCTCAGCCCACAGGTCCCCTTCCCAGAGTGCGGTGGGTTCCAGGTTGAGGATCCACAGTCAGAGCACAGTATGGTGGGCCAGGCCTTGGGTCTACAGTATCCTGCCCTGTCTTTGGTGGAACTTGGATGAGTCGGATCAGTTCACACAGACACTCAGGGAATGCTTCAGGGCCACAAGACGGGGAGGAGCTGGTGATCCTGAGAATGCTCTTTGGTTAGGACATCCTATGTGGGAGTGGCCTTGCCTGTGTGGAGTTGGCAGAAAAGCATGTTTGCTTAGTGAAGGTTAATATCTGAATTTAGCTGGATTCTGGCCCGGCGAAAAGGTGAGGAATACACGAACTCCTCTGCCCTTACCCTCTAGGGGTGGCTTGGGGATTCAAGGTGAGCTTCAACTCACTATAGCCCTTGGACATTCCCAACAGTTCTGTTGGACCTGTAAGTCACAAAGTAGGAATTCAATAAATTTTGTTATAATCCACATGTTCTCTAATGCACCTGGAATTTAACGTATAGAATAGTAGTCCTCTGATCACTCTATTTTATTCATAGAAGCTACAGATAGAAATCAAGCTAACTACTGGACAATTATTATGGAAGATAATACAAAATGAGGCTTCCTTGGACAGAGAGTTTTAATTATGGACCTCAAATGACATCTTTCACTGAAATAAAGATATCCCATAAGGAGCTTCAGTAAACATAGTGAAAAAAAATATATTAATATCAGTAATTGGCACAAGTGACCACATTCTTCATTTCAGACAATACCCAAATATGTTACATAGCATGAAACATGAAACCACAAGAAGAGGGTTCAAGTAAGTCCAGCAGAGGAACTCTAAGGAAAATAACACAAACACAGCACCAGGAGCAGGGGAGGGAGGAGCTTTGGCTATCTAAAAAAGATAGAGTATGATTATTGTCAACTTATTATTGCTGAATCATTTTAAACTAGAATTCAGTGTTCAAACTACAGCAATGTGGGCTAGTCACACAATGTTTTCTATAAATACCTGTGCATAATTTCATTTCCATTTTTTCCTTTTTTTTTTTTCAGACCACAAAGTAAAGTGCTGAAAGTTTACTCTAGGATCCAGGTGTAACAAATACAAAATGTGTCAGAAGGGATAAGAACTTAGCGGAGTTAGAAGTGGGAACCAGAGGGTGCAGAAGTAATAACCTTAGCTCCTGTGTCCTCTGATTTTTAGGGGGCTGTGTGTATATTAGTGAAGATTAAACTAGAAAGAGTGAATTGGGAGTTTGAGGCAATCTTAATTTAGATTCAAAGAACAGGGTCCTATTCTGCATGTGAGAACCTTGACCTCTTGAACAGCTCAGTAAGTTCAAACCTGTCAGTTCTTTCCTTATGAGCTTTCCCAGTGTGGTTCCAGGAAACTAGAAATAGCCCCTACATCTTGCAACCCACAGAATTATTCAAATAAGTCTACTGATGGAGTGCCTGTAAATCTTAGCACAACTCTACCTTACTTGTCACATATATACTGAAATATTTAGTTCTTATTCTTAGATACTTTAGTTACCCCAATTTGCTGTTATCCTTGTCATCTGTCTTGCAAAGTAACTTTTGATATCTAGAATTTATCTCAACAGTTCAGTGGAAGATATTGACAAGGAAGCCACAAAGAGCACATCTTTTATCTAGTTAAGAACTTGTCCAGAGACTGTCGGAGAGACAGACTCTTGCTTCCATATTAGATCAACCAGATCATCAAGCTCTAATGTGAAATGGGGTGTTGTCTTAAGTGATTCCAATGATTCAAATTCATGCAGAAGTGATATAAACTACTGATTCAGAAGATATAGAAAAATGCTGTCTTATCTTCATGTATTTTAATTCCAGGAGGAAATGGGAGATCTGGTTACACCATGTTACACTAAGCTCCTTTATTTGAAACTCAGCATCCTTATTTATAATAGTTTGCTAGATTAATGTGATAATTGAGTTTGAAATTGACTAAAGCTTTTAACAAAAATACTCAATGTTTAAAAATGAAGTGATATTTGTTTAGAGAGGACATATATCTAGAAAATATGCATACTAAGTATCAGAATAGGGAGACACAAAGTTTAAAATCAAAAGAATAAAATCCTTCATTGCCTGAAGGTGTGGAATGAATATACATTCAGCCAATGTGTTTTGTAAAAAATTATAGCTACTGTAGCACTTAATCTAAATGATTACTCATGAACAATGTGCCTCTGTGATATAAACATTCATTCAGTCTCTAAATGTTCTCTGAAGACACATCTTTGATTCATTTCAGTATCTTCCTGTGCAGAATGATGGCTTCTTGCCAGCTGGCTTACTTGCCAGTGACCATGTAGGAGGTGATGTTAACTAAGACAATTTTTGTGCCTTTAAACAAATATTTTCTCTCATATGCTGTCACAATTTTTCTCATTTTCAAAGTTTTTCTAGTCCCATCATTAAAAAGTACATCATGGGTAGGACAGTAGCTCTATTGGAAAAGCTCTTACCAACTAATCACAGGGATATGAGTTTCACCCCCATAACCCACATCAAAAAATGATAGGCATGTCATGTCATACTTGTAATCCCAATGCTGGGGAGGTGAAGACTAGCTCTATGGCTGTTTAGTCCATTCGTTGAGTGTCTAGCCAGTAAGAGATGCTCTCTCAATACAAAGGAGGGCAGTGCCTGAGGAACAACACCTGAAATTATCCTCTGAAGTTCATACACACTCTTCTGTACACACAAGTGTATCAGCACACATATGAATACGCACACACAAGAACACATGCAACCATTCACATACGCAAAATATACCACATATTAAGGGATCCCAAGGTTCAGGAAATAAGTACAATGCAAGCTTTAGATAATATTATTTTCATGCTTACAGCAACTGATAATGAAAATGTTCCCCAGTGTATACATGCCAGGATGATAAAATGTGTGGCATAGAATGTATGGTTCTTGGCTTTTCTAAATTCTTTCATTTAGCTATCAGTTGTCAAAAGGAAGAATTAAATTTTCTTTAAGTTTATTTAATAGTGATATTCAGCTTTCATGATACTAAGTACAACTTTGCCTTAATACTAACAATACATTACTTTTTTTCTGCTCTAAGTTACCAATATTGATCTAAAATCATAATCACTGGTGGCATTTCATGATTTATCCTTTGTTATTGAAGAGATATAAATTAAAATGTTGATTACCACTACTATTCTCATTTACTTCATTCTTGTTCTAGTTAGATATTTGTGGTCAACTTGACACAAGCTAGAGTAATATAATAAAAGAAAGCCTCAATTGAGAAAGCCTCTGTTAGATTTGGGTGTAGGCAAGACTGTGGGGCATTTTCTTTGTTAATGATTGATGTATGAGAGCTCAGGCCAGCCCTAGGCAGGTATTCCTGGGCTTATCTAGAAGCAATCTGGGCAAACCATGAGCAGAAACCAGTAAGCACATTCCTCAATGGCCTCTGATTCAGTTCCTGTCTCCAAGTTCCTGCCCTACCTAAGTTCTTGCCTTGGATTCCCTAAGTGATGGACTGTGATCAGGACATGTAAGTCAAATAAACCCTTGCCTCCTCATGTTGCTTTTGGTCATGGAGTTTATCAAAAAAATAGAAGGAAAACTAAGATAATGCTCAATGATTGCATACGTTAAACAAGTAATTCGTACCTTTAAGTGAATATTTTTATTTGTAGAATGCCACATGGATATGTTTATATATTATATCAAGTGTAATAGAACATTAAAACTAACTTGTAATATTGGTTGTCTTCATTTGTGTGTGTGTGTGTGTGTGTGTGTGTGTTCCTACTTGTCATATATTTTGTAGGTGTCCATAGAGACCAGAACAAGGTATTGGAACCCTTGAAACTGGAGTTACAGATGGTTGTTGGCTACCTATCCAACATGGGTGCTGAGATTCAAACTTGGTTCCTTTGGAAGACAGCAAGTGATACTAGACACTGAGCAATTTCTCCAACCTCTTAATTTGTAAACTGTAAGCACAACACAGTCTAAACATCTTATTTAAAATAAATGTTGTCAGTATAAGGATCCAGCTTCTTTCTGACTTTCTGTGACCTGCCTCATAACACAGAGACCTTACAGGGTACTGATGCACCTTCCCTTCACAAGAATAAAAATTACCAACGTGAGCTTGGCAGTTATACTCTCTGAGCCCAGCTCTTTCTGTGGGAAGCACAATGGAAAGCTGGACTCTGGTGTGCAGCAGTCAGCGGTACTGTGATGTTGGCAAGAGCTGCTTTGGTTACTGAAATTGGACTTCTCTCGGGCTCATCAAGGGATCAAGGGTAGTACAACCTCTAGCCACATCTCCATTCTAATTTTAGCTCACCAAGAACAAAGCAATTTTATTCTTCTTTCTAAAATTCTGCACTGAGGTCCAGCAGATGCTCAGCCTTCTCCTCTCCTGCTGTACAAGGCTGTGTGGGGAATTTTTTTCTTAAGGATCCAGACTGCAATGAAATTCCTGGTTTTCCCCCTGTTGACACAAATGCTACAGTTTAAAGCTTACAGTATATCTGTACCTTACAACGCAATGTGGATATATAGAAAGCAAGTATATGTTTCCCTTGCAATGACATTTTCCCCAGATCTTTTTCATTATGCTTATAAAAATAGATTTGGAGGATACAGCACTTGTGAAGCTTTCATTTTCCTGCCCCCGTAAGACAAAGATTTTGGTTTCAAAATCTCATATTCTCCAAGAGCTCCTGGGTTCATAAGGACTTTTCAAGGACAGGGTTTCCACTTATGCTTAATGCATACTATCACACAGCACATCAGCATGTTTCTTTCAATGAATCATCCATCTCATGTGCTTCCTCTCATTGCCAAAGTGATGAAACACAGAGAGGAGAAGCCAACCACTATCACCACAGCATGTTCGATAAGAATTGAATGTGTATCTCTGCTCAGAAAGAAACCCACCTTGAGATACTCTCAAGATTCATTCAAACTCAAGCATTTATTCAGACCTTCAGCCATGACTTCAGTTCTGTCTTACATAAAAATCAGATTAAAAAAAAAAAAAAGCCCAGCCAATTATCCTATGTGCCTTGTATCTGGGCTGATGTCCTTGAAGATGAAATAACCCTTTAATCCACTAATCAGATCTCAGTCCTCAGTGCTATTGTGGATAAAAATCAGGAGGAGAAAAGGACTGGAAGAAAGTACATTCTTCAGAACCCAAGCATGTTTCTAACTGTGACAAACAAAGAGAACGTCAGTTTACCCAGCAAGCTCCCTCAGCAATGATGTCAATGTAGTGCAAGTTTCTGACTTACAGATATTAATTACTAATTCCTATTTATTGTGTAAATAGAACAAATAGACACAATGGATGCCTATAATTCTGAAAATAATTATTTTAAAGCAATGAATCAGAAATGTCAACAGATTCACAGGACCAAATATGCAAAAGGAGAGGTATGTTTCTCAGGAGGATTTAAAAGGTCTTCTTTCCTCATCTCTTATTTTTGTTGTGAAGGATATCTAAAGTGAACGTCATTGCGGGAGACACTTAAATGAATGGAGAGCAACAAGGAAGACTCTTGGCAAAGCCCTGCATCCTAGCATCACTTATTCTATATTCATTCCCTTCCTGAAAATATGGCTAAGAATCCATGTTATAAAGTCATAAAGGAAAAGTGGAAAAGGAGACAGATGACAATTTATGTGTGAGTTTTATGTCAGCTAAAGGAACAGAAGGCTGAAATGTAAAGAGAGAGAAGCCCAGCAGACTCAAGAAACTTCATCCAGGCAGTTCAACAGTGTTTCAAATTAGAGGCTGTAGCTATTTCAGAATTTAGGGTGAAAGGGCGGGTTTCAAAATAGAAACATTAGTCAAAAGAAGTATGTAATTTATGTTGCACATTATAATGGTTTTGAGAGTAGGTGTAGCTAAATCATTAAGTTCCAGATTCAGTGAGAGTCCTAGCTCAAAAAGTAAGTTGGAGAACTATAAAGAAAGCCAACCTTGAAGCCAACCTTTGGTGTGGAGAGGCCCCTGACCTTGAGCTCAAATTCTGCTGTGTGCCTTCTGCTAAAATCTCATTCTGGACAGCTATTGAGCAAGGCTAAGCTGTAAAAAGACAAGCCCAGAGGCAGCCCATTTCAGGGAAGTCAAAGATTACTTAAAGAAACCTTCTTCTTAATCTCACAATGCAGGATGATGGCTTTATGGTTAACTACAGAACAATAATATTTTGTACATGTTTTGATTTACCTTTTGATTGTAACCCAGTGCTTACACATATGTCTTCAACCTCATGATAATTAACTTCGTGCTTGCAAGCACACCTGTTAAGCCCCTTGTGATCATTGCCTTGGAAACTTCACGTCTGTCCCTGATGGAGAGGGTATAAGAATCTGAGAATAAACTATTTGGCCAGTTTAGCCCCGTGAACTCAAGATACAGTGTGTGCGTGTTCTGTTTTTTCAGGCCACCCCTGATCCAGCACTGTCTGAACTTGTAAGCTGGCCTTATCACTTTGGCCTCTGCATGGGTACATACATGTGCTCACATAGAACAGAGAAAATATCATGAAAAATTTTATAATTTAGCTTTACATCTTTACATTACCTGGAACTCACTGTTTACATGGCACAAAAATAAGTACATATATGTAATTAGTATAGATTCCAATTTATAAATAAATAAACTATATAGAGGATTGTTTAATCCTTTAATTGGGCAGCATAGTCATACCCTAGAGTAGAAAGAATGTTGGTACCCCCCTTTACCCTCAGTATTCGAAGAAAATGGTAGCATATGCCTTTAATCCCTAAAACAGAAACAGAGTGTGGAAGCAGACACAAGAAGCAGAGCTCAGGAGTCAACACCACACAGGAAGTGATGTCTGAGATGAGTCAATGAAGGACAGGCAAAGTGACTAATCAGAGGAAGAGTTAGCAAAGTGAGTCAAAGTAAGGACATATCCAACTCTCACAATAGAAAGGCAGGCTCTCAGCTCAGTGCAGGTAAGTTACAGAAGAGTCAGTTATAGCCAGCAGTATAAGTAGAAGGCAAGTAGTCTGAAGCAAGCAGAAGGAGGATGTTGGGTTCGAGAATCACCCCACGAATACCATTGAGACCACATATGCAAAAAGCAAGAGCACTTTTATTCTGCAGAGCCAACCTGCAGGCAGGGGTCAATCACTTTATAAAATGGTGACCATCAGATGCAGCCTTGTGGGCTTTTTAAAGGAAACAGACAGTGTCTAGGGGATCTCTGTGATTGGTCAGGACCTGAATTCTGGATTGGTTCATCATATCTCATAGGGAAGCAAGGAGCTTCTGGGAAAGCAAGAATTTTCCTGGGAGATAAAGAGCTGAGGTCAGTGTTGCTCACCACTGGGCTGCTGGTCCTCATAGAGGACCCGAGATAGTGAAGAGGTCTGACTGAGGTGTAGAAAAGCTGACTGGGGCAGTATAGAACAGTGAGTTAAGGAAGCAGGCAGGCTGGGGAAGAGACATAGAAATACAGAAACACAAAGGCACCTGGGCAGAAGTCAGTATCAGACAGGAAGAGTGACTCAGTTTGAAGCTGAGTAGAGCAGTTAAGTCTGAGGCAGTCAGAGTCAGTCAGAGTCTGCCAAGTCAGAAGAACTTAGTCAGAAATAGTAAGCCAACTTAGAAGGTCAGATTGAACCAGTCAACTCGAAGCCAGATAGTGATTGAGCTGAGTCAGAAGAGTCAGAGTTCAAAAGGAGCTACTCAGAGTGGCTCAGTTAGTAACAAGTCATGGAGATTGATTAGATTGTTCAGAGGAGGATGAGGCTGAAGCCTACCTGTTCTAAGATTAAGATTATAAGGAGGCCAAACTACTCCAGGGCTCCAGAACTAATAACTGTAATTGAAATAGCAAAGAATAAAATCCTTTACCCTGAATCAATACTTATAAAAGTATAAAACTAATATTTAAATATTAATATCACAAAAATTGTTTCCTGCCATTAGTCAATTGCTTGCTCATATCTAAGCAATATCTGTGTTTCTAGCACTTATACCTTAAAACATTTTAAGTTATTTCATTATCTTTTATTTTTAAAATTATTTTTTATTAAAATATCAGTACTTTACTTCCCCCTACCCTTTCCTCCCTCCAGTCACTTCCATGTTCCTCCCACTCCTTCTCAAATTGAAGGTTTTTTCCTTTGATTATTATTGTTATATAAACAGAACATATGCACATATACACATATAAATGCACAAATATATAAATACAACCTGATGACTTTATTTTATTTATATGTTTATGCATAATATTGAGGTGCAGTTTAGCTGCCCTGTCATTTTAGGAGATATAACCTCACAGCAAATTTCCTGTTCTTATTCCTCTGGCTCTTACAATCTTTCCACCTCTCTTTCCACAATAATCCCTGAGCTTTAGAAGTTACATTGATGGGATTGAGTATCACACAGTCACCTGTTCTCTGAAATTTGATCAGTTATGGCTTTCTGCAATAGTTTATTTTTAATGAGGGGTCAAACATACTTATTTCTGGGTATAAGGTATTAGAATGTAGTTAGGAATTACATAGTTTAGTAAAGTGGTGGTTGAATATTCTTCTCCAAAATACACAGGATTTCCAAACTGTATAGACTAGCTTTCAATTTCACTAACAGTATGGTGAGGCTTTCTTTTTACCCCATATTCTTTCCAGCATTTATGTTAAATTCCATGATCATTTAATTTTCCTTGTTTTTTTGTCTATATGCAACAATAACATGCTACATTTACTTTTTCTAGTATTAAATATTATTTAATGAAGTATTTTCTTCCTCTCTCTGTCTTGCTCTCTCTCTGTCTCTCTGTCTCTTTGTGTGTGTGTGTATATACAGTGCCTATCTCATACCATATTGTAGGTCAAAGGACAACTCTGGAGTATTGGTTCTTACTTTTTACTTTGTTTCTATTTTTGTTTCTCACTACTGTCTATGCCATGCTTGCTGGACTGTGAGCTTATAATTTTCCTGTATCCACCTCCCATCACTGTGAGTACAGATAGTCATTATCACACTAAACTTTACTTGAGTTCTAGAACTTTGAACTCAGGTCCTAAGACTTACACACAAGAACTTTACCCACAGAGCCATCTTGTCAGATCCACTGTCTTCTTTCTTAAGACAGAGTGATGTATTCAATTGACTTTTTAAATTTTGAGATGTTTTCATAATTTAGTTTGTGAGTGAACTTCCTAAAGACCCACAATAGAATTATGAAAGGTATCAAGAATATAGGTCAACTCTAAGAGCTATACTGCTTTACAATAGTGAGTTTTTCAGTTTACAAAGTTATGAATTTATTTAACTTTTTCATTTATTTGTTTAGATTTTTAATTTTTTTCTGAAATAAAGTTCTTTAACTTTGCAATTCAGATTTTAATTTCTTAAGACTTGGTTTTAACTCTATAGTAAATGTCATCCTTATAAAACATAACTTTGTATGTGTTCATTAATAGCAATTGCTCATTAACTGATTTAAAAAATATATCAGGCAACTAAGTTACTTATTCATTAAGGTGCTGTATAGTTACTCATTCTTTTCACAAATAATGCATTCTGAGTCTTGATTTCCAATCCTTACAGTGGTCATAGTTTTGTGATTATTCGGCTCCTATAGCTCAGCACATAGCAGGGGAAGGAGACATACTTTCATATATGCTTCAACAAGCATGAGGTTTGCTCTAAATTATATTGCAAATATGCCTTATTAGGTAAAGGCAATTTCCCTTTCTCCTTTAGTTTCCTAAGAACTGTTACCACAGTTCGATTATAATATTTCCTTGGTAGTTTCCCTCTATTTATTTTCCCCACTCTTTTCCTCAGCTACTTAAAGTCTGTTGCAGAAAAACAAGAAATGACCAGATAGGGTTGTCAAGTAGAATTTCAGGCTAACCTTGGAAATTTAGGAGATCCTGCCTCAGAACAAAAAGGAAGGAAGGAAGGAAGGAAAGAAGGAAGGAAGGAAAGAAGGAAGGAAGGAAGGAAGAAAGAAAGAAAGAAAGAAAGAAAGAAAGAAAGAAAGAAAGAAAGAAAGAAAGAAAGAAAGAAAGAAAGGAGATGCCTTCAGTGCCAGAAATGGGTTACATCTCGTTGAATTGTGGGCCAAAGGGGCCAAAGGGGCCCCAATGGAAGCCCCCAAAGACTGCAGGCTATTGCAAAAGCTATTGGTTTCTCTCTATAACCTGATGATAAGGACCTGTTGTTGAAAAAATAAAAAAACTCATTGAACATGGAGAAATCCAGCTGGCAGCTAACTAGAGGCTTCACCCCTACTGACTAGTGTTCATGGAACTGGAAGATATACTTTATGTTATCAGCAGAAAAAGGTAATCATCAGCCCAGCTACAAACCTGGTTTTATTTAGCAAAGATCTTCCTGCAAGATATACTATTGCAATAGTGTCACAAACATTGTTATTGTAACCAACAATGCTCTGATTGGATTTAAGAGCCAGACCACAAGATGAAAAGCATGCCTGACCCTGATTGGGTCAGGCTTCTGACCAATCTGAGACTGCACATGCCATAGTCTTAGGGGAAAACCAAATACTACTGTTCTGCTAAAGGAACATAGCAATAAAAAGACTTCTAATGATGTTCTGCTATACTCATAGTTCAGTGTCTTGCTCAGCCATCACCAAAGAAGCTTCCTCTTGCAGTAGATGGTAACTGACACAGAGATATATAAATAGACAATGTGCAGAGAGTGAGAGATTTTGGAATACCCAGACCTAAATGGTATTCCTTCACTAGAACCCTCTCCGTAGGTCTTAGGAACTATACAGAAGGGGAGGATGAAAGATTATAAGAGCCAGAAGGGACAGATGACTTTGAGGAAACAGTGCCTTCCATATACAACAGGACTGACATACATATGAAATCAAAGAAACTGTGGTAGCAAGTACAGAATCTGAATAGGTTTTATCCAGATGAGGTCTCAGTGCTGAGAGAGGAACACCAATTCTCACCCTTCAACAAGAAGTTATCTTCAGTTGTCATCTGTGTGGGAGTCAAGTCCAGCTCTAGTCCATACGGGGTTCCTCAGTCTCCATGAAGGAGGATAAACAATGAAGTTATGACAAGTGAACACAGTACTTCACTCTTCTATGGGACTTGATATGTTATGCCTTTTGCGCCTTAAATGACTTGCACAGTCACACTTTTGTATGTTTATTCAATTCTTTTAATAATAAAAATAAAGAAATTATAAGTTAGAAAAGTTAAGAGAGTAAAATTAACAATGTGCACATTGGGGAAAATTATAAGACTCCCCTCCAGACAGATAACTTACTCTAGCTAAAATAGCAAAATGCTAGCTTCTTATCTAACAGAATGCAGGTGTTCAGGCATACATCAGTGCAAGAGTGTTCATCCCCTCCTAGCTGCAGGCCTCTAATCTTCAAGGTTAATTTTAGTGGGTAGTCTTAACACAATAGTCTATTAAAGAATAGCTGATTTTAGGTTTGTATACTTGCTACAATAAAGGGGAGTAGGCATACAGGGGTGAATTATCTATTTGCTTTTTAAACCTTGCTGACATACTGTCTAGACTTCATTTCTGATCTTGACTATGGCTTTGTCTCTATGGGAAGGTCAATTTTACCAAGAATAATTTTATGTATCTACAGAAAGCATGAATATTTTTCACACATGCCAAAAATTTGAAGGCCAGTAAGACTGTTACTGGCAGTGTTCTCTACTAGCCAGACCAGGAATTGATTTGAGTTTTCACTATTAGACCAAATAGACAATATCATTGATGAGAAGCTTTTGTCACCATACAGTAAAGATGAGAAAGGGGCAAAGCAGTTGGTGGGCTTCAGACTCCTAGCAAAGGGAAAAACCAGGATCTTTGTCAAACTGGTTACATCCATAGCCTGGGTATCATCAGGTATCATAGCCTCAACACATCTGTAAATATTTGAAAGTCATGACATACTACAGAAATAGTTTAAACAGATGAATGTGTATGCCTCTACATAGATGAATTGAAGTATGGGGCTTAGAGAAACCTAACATATTCCAGTATACACCTACTGGGCTGTACACAGAGCATATGGAAATCTATTTACCTTTCAAGTATTCTGTAAATATAAAACTGTTCTAAAAAATTAAACTCTACTTTGAAAGTATATAAATAACATAAAAAGAAATTTTGGTGAAGAGACAGTCATAGCATTTTCTAGGCAATGGGAGACTGACATGTTGAACACATTTGATAACTGTTTCCTTTTCATATCTTTAAAATCTCAGAAAGTCCATCTGTCATGTGGACATTAATCTCTGCTTACTCAACTTTCTCTCTTATTCTGAACTATTTGATGTCATTTGATTCACATTTGTTCATCTTTCTGGAGATCCTAATTTTGGACAATCCCTAAACAACAGTATTTCAATAAAGTACTAAAAAACAAACAAGCAAAGACTACTCTGAGTAACTACTCTGAGTAATCCAGACCCTTGTTCATTTACAGAAGGTTTACTCTAAAGAAACAGAACCCACCTATTCAAAACAGAAAGACATTTTCCATTGACTCTTAAGGATTATAACTCAGAGTTTGTGGAATAATTTCCATGTCCCAAATAAGACTGAATTACGTAAGTGAAATTGATGGTCCAGAAATTAACAAGAAGCACCCCATTATTTCTATAGTAGAGCTTCTTTCAATTTAGGGCTCACCATAAGTCTTGCTGTTTTCTGTACAATGCCTCAGAGAAGCTCAGAATCTTCTAGTTGCAGTAACTCTTCTGGAGTTCTTAGCAACAGAAAGCCCTCTGTGGCCAGCCCATTTGCAATGTTTCTTCTCAGCCATAGAATTACTATGCTGCCTTCTTTTGAACCATTGTATTTCAATCCTTCACATGTAATCCTGTCTAGAGCTTGAAAAATATCCTAAAGATTTAAGATTCTTCTCAGAAACTCCATTCTACCTTGCGAATAAGACTTCTCATCAATTTCTTCTTCCAGTTACCATGGAAACCAAATTGCTGTAGGATTTTTCTTTGTTGTAAGAGGTCCCTACTTTCTTATTCTTTCCTCTCATACAATGTAGGAAATTCAACAGATGAGCACAGCATTAGTCTTTCAGACATTTAAGGCCCTAAGAAGAAATACATTGAGCAAATACTCATTTTCTGCCAGACTTCCACTTTCTGCCATGATTAATTTCTTTTCCTTAAGATTTCTTAAAGAATCCAATAGTCTAAATTTAAAGTGAAATATTATTTTGAACCTTAGACAAATGTATGTGTATATTTTTGAGCTACAAATAACAAGGTATATTACACTTACATTTCTTTATTTTAGAGACAAAGGGAAAATGTTTAATATGAAATTGAAGTGCAATTTGTCTTTGCCACTTGTTAGAGAAGTAGAAAAAGTACAGTCTAAACTAGAACTGCTGTCTGGACCAAACAAACCAATGAAAGCAAGGAATGGTAGTTGGGAATGGGAATGGGAAATCAGTGGGTGTGGGAGTGGATCAAGGGAGAGCAATGAGGGGGCAAATATGATCAAATTCATTATATACATGTGTGAAAATGCCAAAGTGAAACTCATTATGTATAATGAATATGTGCTAACAAAGCATATGAGCTTAATCAGTTTACTTATGTTTGATCAAAAGCTCTTGGTTTTCCTCTAAGCATAGAAAGAAGGCTATGAGGACACTCATGAAAGACAAAAGACATCATTACTACTGCTGTCTTTGTTCAAGAGGACATAGTGCTCAAGGTACCTGCTTATAATTGTGAATTTATATGTAATGTAGTTCAGTGTATTCATATAAATATTTCCATGGCCCTTATATTTGTGAAAATATATAACTATATAATTATATATTATATAATTATATAAATATCTAATGAATAATTATATTATAATATATAATATATATATAATATATAATATGTAATTATACTCCAAACAACATGTTCTTTAGATAACAAGTATAAAATATATATTTATTTACAGTATCATTCTTAAAAAAGAAGACAACTATGCTTGATGGTACAGAACTGTACTCCTAACTATCTCCTATGTACTTCTGTACATAGATAACTGTGGCTAACAAATCACAATTTCAAATTCTACCTGGTATGTGCAGAGAATTTAAGGCTAGCCTCGGGGACTGTGTGAGACATTGTCTCAAAACAAAGAGTGAAAGGAGGATCGTAAATAGAGCTCAGTTTTAAAGGACTTACCAAGCATAAATCAAGCCCTGTGCTCAATCTTTAATACTGTAAAAACAAAACAAAGCAAAAGAATAATATATGAATTAATGGTATAGGAATTTTGTAAATGTTCCTGATTTGGTTCAATGTAACCCTAGCCTCAATAAGAAAAATATAAATGAGATATCATGTGACA
This sequence comes from Cricetomys ansorgei, assembly GCA_026225945.1. NCBI lineage: Eukaryota > Metazoa > Chordata > Mammalia > Rodentia > Nesomyidae > Cricetomys > Cricetomys ansorgei. The sequence continues at coordinate 2,397,212 of JAMJFZ010000020.1, forward strand.
TTTCTTGTGTAATCTCCTGACAAAAACAATACAAAACAAAACGAATCAGAGATTCAGTTTGATAGAACTGGGGCAGGTACCTGAGGATGTAGTAGGTCTCCATTCTACCGTTTATCACGATTCACCCTACATCAAAATTCAGGGAGAAATGACAGAATGTTAAATGACTTCAAGTACATATACTTTTTAATATTTTGCTAAGAGGGTGGAGAAAAGAGGTGAGCAGGCCTGTTTGATAATTTTTGACACTTTGAGAAAATTGGAAGAAAATACAACAGTATGCAAAATCTGGTGAGATCAGTTCACAGAAAGAGACAAAAAAGAAAAAGGGCAAAACAAGAAGTTAAAAGATTAGAGTGAAGCTTTGGCCAGTGTTGTTCTATTATTTGATTCAGAGTAGGAGCCCATGTGTTCAGCCACATAGTTTCCCTATTTTCAGTGTAAATTAGGCATGATTTTCTAACTTGCTTTTCTAGAACAATCCATATTTCCCCCATTCTTCTGTGAGTGAAATCATGTTTCTCTACTTCAGATACTGAGAATATCAGGTGTATGTAGACAGTGCTTGATACAAAAAGCTTTTATTTGGAATCCTTGATCTTATTGTTCAGGTATAATTTAATGTAATATAATAAAATTTAACATTTTATATTATGGGAATGGGGTCTTATTAGACATATGCATCTATCAACGTGTCTTACTATTCACTTTTCAAATTATAGAATATCTGAAACATAAATAGGTAGACTACATAGGATATCATATTATCACATTTTCAAAGCATATCAATACATTTGAATCAATGTCTGCTGTGGAGAAGCACACTGATGGAGAAATGGAGAGCAATGTGACTCCCACACAATCTCAGTTCATTCATTGTTTTTACTCTGCACAGCACCAGCCCTACATGACCTCTGCATATATTTCCTTACTCTCTGTTCTTAGTTTTTTTGTATTTTGAATACTGACATTTAGGACAATTAGATTGGATTAGTCAGGCATTATTTTATACAGGTTTCTCTTACTGGGAATATGCTCAATATTATAAAGGTTGCAAGGGATGTTAGTAAATATTGTTTTCTTCCTGAAAAAGATACACACATACATACATATACATATATACATGTGCATGTATAAATATACACATAGATATATACACATGTATATTATCTTCATGATGCGTGGTCTCCTTTAATGCCTTCATTCCAAATAGTTCAGAAACAAATGTGGCTTTCCTATCTTCACAATAATGTATTCGTTTGTTAGAACTATTATTTAAAATAACTCTACATGAGAGAGGACTTAAATGTAGAGAATTGTAGAAGAATTAAAATCAATTTCTCATCACTAATATAAATAGATAAAATTAAAATAAGAAATAATTTTATTGCTTAGAAGAACACAAAGTTATGATCTTGCCATTTTTGAAGTAACAAGTCTGATACAGATCACACTACACTGAAGTCAAGGTTTTACCAGGGCTGTGTTCTGAGGAGAATCTGTGTCATCTTCTCATGCTGGTCCAGTGTAACTGTGTCCTCAGCTTTTCACATCTTCAAAGCCTAGCACCTACTCTCTGTTTCTGTGCCTATATCTCTCCTCTGACTCTGGCCCTCTTATGTTTTTTCTTTAAGAACTCTTATAATTAAATTGAACAACTTAAACTAGTATAATCTTCTCATTCCAAGATCCCTACTCCTACATGATGTTTCTTGCCATGTAAAGTGATATATTTATATATTGTGGGGGTTTGAATTTCTTAAGGAGACATTATTCTTTATCTTATAGAAAACTGCCATTTTTACAGATTAAAGACACTGTAAAAATGTAACAGAATCTATATGTCATAACACAAAGTATAAAAGAAAAAGAATCTAATAACATACACGAGTTAACAGACTCCACGTATTGAGAAGATAAGATCTTACATAATATAGTAGCAATTAAACTATAAATTATTTGTTGATAATTTACAAACTACAAAACCTATGAGTGGAAAACCATGAAACTTTTCTGCAAGATGCAGAAGTAGATTTGAACTGAAGGAAAAATGTCACTGTTTCTTGAACAGCATGTCTCAACCTCATAAAATTTCCATCAAAATACCAACTGCTTTTCTCAGGCTTGACATGTTGATTTTGAAGTATATATGGAAAAATTAAGGCTAGAGGAATAGTTAGGAAAATCACAGTTAATAAAATCATGTGGAAAACATAGCAGTGAGGATCTGAAATGTATCATATTGTTTCTAGTATTCACATGTTGGTGATGTAATAAAATAGCCAGTCATAATACCGGCATTTGGAGAGTGAAGAGCAGAGACAAGATGATGACAAGGGATCATGGGCCAACTTATCTAGACAACCAGTAAGTTTATATTCAATAAGAGAGCCTATATAAAAAAAAAATATCATGGATGGAGTCACAAATACTCACAAAAAGTTTCTTTAAATAAAGAAGGAAATGAACATTTCTGAGGATATAGCTCAGTTGATAGCATGTTTGTGTAGCATCCAGGAAACTCTGGCTTTTATCCTGAGCACAGAATAACCTTGACTTTGTGGTGCATACCTGAAATCCAGCACTCAGGAAGCAGAGGTGGGAGGATGAAAATTCAGGCAATCTTTAGCCACCCATTGAGTTGAGTTGAGAGTGTGTGTGTGTGTGTGTGTGTGTGTGTATGTGTGAGAGAGCGAGAGAGAGGGAGAGAGAGAGAGAGAGAGAGAAAGAGAGAGAGAGAGAAATAGAAAGCAATGCACATTTCTGAAAACCACTATCGTGTTATCTTTCAGGATCTCTCATTTCTTCAGGTATTTGATCAAAACTGTATAAAAATGTTACCATGAAGTACCAGCTCAGACATCATTGTTTCTTCCCACTGGAGCTATACAATATGAAAACCCAGAGGAAAATGTTAGAGACCACTAAGTGGCACTTTTATAAACGGTCCATAATGCTAATCATCTGTCCCAAGAGGTCCTTCTTCCACAAAGGAGGTACAGATAACCTAGTGTTCCTGAACAATTTGTGTATACATCACATTTCCTCTAAAATCATTGTGTCTTGCTTTTGGGCATGCTTCACAACCTCTTAAAATAAAAAATAAAATTTCCATTTTGACATTGACACCTTAACGTCCAGTGCTGTCAAATGGAGGATTTCTGGCACTGAAGCCAGAATGACTCTGGCCAGTGCCCTAACTGCTATATAATCATGACTTCAAAAAACAGGCAAACAAACAAACAAACAAATGTAACTAAAACAAAATTCACTAAGTTCCTGGATACTGTTCAGTGCAGAGTGATTTGGTTACAAAATAGTTTCATTATGAGTAGTCATAGCTACAACCTTTGCCAGACTTCCTTACTTCACTTTAAGCTGCTGAATAACAAAATGGGTATTCCATACATTTGAGAAGACAGCATCATGTGGCATCAGCTGTGTGATGACAAGCATAGGTGTCTGAAGCACACAAATTTTGACTGGCACAGCACACAAAAATACCCTAGCCCAATTTCTAGCCATATTGTATTTCTCCAATCTTCAGTGTGTCTCTCTGTTCCTTTAACAGGAGGCAGTAGGCAGAGTCTCTCAACACAGGTACTGCTTTTCATTTAAAATTCTTTTAGCTTGATATAGACCAAAGATGATGTCTGGAAAAGCATTTTCCTCTCTGCAAAAGTAAAATCTCTGTTTGAAATATCTACCCAAAGTGAAAGCTGAGAGAGCCATGCCTGTGGTAGTTGATCTACTCAACTGCATTTTTGTATGAAAAGGTTTCATATGATGCAGGGGATTGATTTGTTTAAAAGATTTCTCTAAAATGGCTTATCTTCCAGTTTAGCTCAAAATAGTTGAATAGGCAAAGAAATGTACCAGACTTCAGAGGTGTCAGGTTGATTCCCAAAAGAACAGAAGGATTCTTAAGGCTTTGGCGACTATTGAGGGAGTATTTCCTTCTTCTCTTTCCTGTTCCCTCCCTCTATTTTTGCCCCCAGTTTTGTCTTTCTTCTCATCATTCTTTCTGACATTTTAAAAGATTCAAATGTGCTGAATAAAAGCAGCAAAAGACACACTGTTTCACAGTAGTTACCTCAGTGGTGACTCTTCAGTGCTTAGCAGGACATGACAGTAACTTTAGAACAGTAAGCATATATCCTCTGGGAGGAGGTCTAGTTTCTCTATCCTTTGACTGGGCCCTGTTTTCCCTCATAATTTCAGAGACTTCCACTCTAAACTCAGTGCACACGTAAGAATAAAAGATCTCTGAGACTAGATTCTCACAGATGCTAATATTTGGTAAAGGACACAGGATGGAATAATGGGCTTTCTATTCAAGAATCTGTTTTTAAGCTTTCAAATGCTTCAAAAAAAGAGCCATCTCTGGGGAGTAGGAATGTGATATAGACCACACAACTCTTGATGACACTCTTATTACATAGGTGAGCCGGATGGGAATTCAAAAGTAACTTTCCAAAGTATTATAAGGGCATTTATGTCTGACCACATGAACCAAAATGTCATGGCCTTTGCATTAATTCAATGAAAAGAGACCTTTTGAAAAAAATTTAAACTTTCAACTTGTTTTCTAGTAAAATATTGACTCATGTATTGGAGTGGGATTTTAGTAAATTTATGCTTTGTATTGCCAAGTAATGAATAAGCAAAACTTAAATATTGACTTTGAAGTATTTTGTGGCTTATTAAATAAATGCAATATATTACAAAAAAGAAAGAAAGGACTTTCCAGTAGAAATAAAGTAATCATCCACCCATTCATTCAACAAATACTCTTTTTTCGTCTGTGCCAGCTCTGGACTAAAGCCCACTCCCATTGCACACACAGAAATAAACAGCTTTGTGTAAATCAAGATGACTTTTGACCTAGTTAAAGTGATAATTAAGCAAAACAGTCACAGGTGTAATGTTAGACTAGAGTCACCACAGCCTTCCACAGTGCTTGTGATAGGATAGGACAAATGAGGTCTAATTTCAGTTGGAGAGAACCCATCCGACATGGTTAAGAGGCCATGCTAGACAATGTAGACATCTAGTCATCTGAATAAATTGGATAATATTCTGATCTCTGGCAGTTACAGATTGTTTTAACTTTCTTATCAGATTTACTGACTATAAAATAAACATGTACATACTAAAGCCCTATATATGCAAAAATCACAGAATTCTAGCCGGTAAATTCTAATGTGGAAGAGGGATATTACACCAAGACTACTTCACTCTGATAGTCTATTAACTGCAGCATCTCCCAGCTGTGCTTCTGCAGGGCACTGACAACCAGTTGTGATAATTCTTCAGGCTCCTGACAGACTTTGTACTGTAGCAACCAGTTGCTGTCAACCAGAATGGGGATTGATATGAAGGTTTTGGTATTTCTTTTCTTTGTCCTTAATAACAAGAAATTACACTGCTAACTGTTTTCAGGTTGGAAAAAATATACAATAATCTGTAATATTTATCAAACATTATGAGCCAGGTAATGTGTAATTTATGTTAATGCCATTATGCTATTTAGCTTTTAATGCTGCTTAATGAAAGAGATACTGTTACTACCCTCTTACAGATTAAATCACTGGCCTAAGGATATGAGCATTGAGGCTGAGACTTAGACCCTCTCTGTTTGAGAACTCATTCTTTACCACAGCCACAAATGCTTTTCCCTCCCCTTTAGGCATGTTAACTCTTCTTTTCTATAATTCTTTCTGAATTAAGCTCCTGGACACCCTTGCCTAAGATCTCTATTCCAGGGAAATGAGGAAGAATCTAATGTTAAATGCTGTTTATGGAGTTGTAAGCCTAAGGGACATTTTCTGTTTCCATTAAAATTGCTGTGGATAAAGGTATTCACATCACTCTGGGAAATCTCCATATTTGCTGCTAAAGTAAAACTGAGCTCCTACTGTGTGAAAGGCTTGAAAGGCTTTGTGAAAGACAAAATACAAATCTGGAATTCAGCTCTTGCCATACACTCAGCAAATCCTACTTATCCTTATCCTTTTCTTCTAGAATGACTACTTTTCCTCCCTGAAACCAGGTGAGAAAGCTTTCAAAAGAGAATTCTGTTTTCAGTAAAGATAAGCTAAGTTAGACTCACAATCTCTTAAAAACAGCTAAATGTTTTAGACGGAGGTTTCAAATTATTCCTTAAAACCATGTCTGGTGATACAGTCTTGTAATTTCACTTAGCTCCTTGGGAGGCTAGAAAAAAAAAAGAAAAAACAGTATATATTTAGTTGCGGGCTAGCTAGAGCTATCCAATGAGACCTTGTCTCAAAATAAAATAAATGTTTTATTTATTTTTTTAGATTCATTTACTTTTGCTTCATGTGTATGAATGGTTTGTCTGCATGCATTTTTACGCACTGCTTGTGTTCCTGTTGGATCCCCTGAAACTGGGGTTATGTATGGTTGTGAGCTACCAAATGGGTGACGAGAATTGAACACAAGTCCTCTGCAAGGACAACAAATACTCTTATCTGGTAAGCCATCTCTCCACTACCTCAAATAAAAATATTTTTTAAAAGTCCTACATTACTAATAAAATAGTAAAGAATAATTTGCCTCAAAGCAGAGAAATAAGCAGAGCATGACGCTCAGTTTGCATTATATATGCTTGCCCATCTCAGACATTTCAACTTGAATGTTCTACACAGCAAAGGAAATCAATCCAATGTAGAGAATGTGTGGGTAAGAAATTTAGAGAACTTTTTCCACCTTTACCCAAGACAACACAGAGCTGTGCTGCAGGTCAGAATAAACCTCGTGCTTACCAGTCCTGTGTAGGCTCAGATTCACAGCACAGGGTCACATTGCTACATTTGGGTGAAACTAGAGTATATGCAGGACTCTCACAGAAACAACTGTGAGTTATTCTGGAAGTAGGCTTGAACCCAGCTTCATATTACTGCAGAGACTTTATTTAATGAAAGATGTAAATCAAATAGTCAAGAACAAAGTACATAGAGCCTTTATCATCCAAGCTATACACACAGAGACTTTATCCTTAGCACAGGCAAAACTAAGCTGCTGTATTACAGAAGAAAAAAAAAAAAAAGATTATGATTACATGGTCTAAGGATAATCCTGAAAATATCGGCAACTGGTGAAAACTAGAAAAAACAAGACCTTGACAGTAGATTTTAAATTTGTAGATCGCTTTAGCAATAAAATTTTTAATAAAATAAATAATACAAGAAATAGGCACAACTGAGAAGATTATTAGAAAACTTATAGGTAGGTCAACAAATTGGTGTACAGCATAAGGAGAGAAAAAGTTTTGAAAGCTGGAGAACATAGTGAATGTACTGTGAGAGTGCCTACACAACCATTCTCGGGGAAAAAACAGAAAAATAAAGAAAAAAAAAAGACTTTCATTTTCACTGCTGTTTTCAAAACATAATGGCTGAAAATTTTACTATAGCCAATGATACCAATCAATAAACACAAGAATCCCAGCTACCGGCGAGCAAATAAACGCAGTAATATCTACACTTAGAGGTGCTACTGTGAAATTTTACACACCAAAAAGAATAACAACTTTAGCTAGAACAAAAACAGAGTAACTTCTAAATTATACTAGTGATACTACACTGGGAGTATTTTCCTATTTCCTTCTAACAGTCACCGCAGGATATTGACAGTCATGATAAGCCATCTTCAGGTACTTGACAAGCACTGTATCTGGTAGCCACTTGTTGTCTGCCAGAATGAGGATTTATAGAAAGCTTTTGATATTTTAAATGTCATTTAATTTATTTATACTTAACTATTAATAAGTTCGTCTTATTCTCTGAAGCAAAATAGAAGCCAAAATTCAACAAAATAAATGAAATCTTTTGAAAAAAATCATGATTTAGAAAAATATCCAGTTTAAATGGATTACTGATATGAGGGCTAAAATATTTTCATATACAAGAATAAAAATTGAGAGCGTTCACTCTTAAGTAAACCACCCTTAATGGAAAATTTGCAAATTGTACTTACTCAGAAATAAAATGATCTAAGTAGGATATCTGAGAGAAAGGGGGAACAAAGATCAATAATAATGTCACCATATTTTTGACAAACTCTAAGTGGATGTTGAATTACAAACAAATAATAATATTAATGCCCTGTGATCTTTAAACAGATCTTTTAAAATATAAAAACAGTAATTATAGAAGTTATATTGAATTAAATTGAAAAATTAATCTGGCTTCTACAAATTTGCTGGGTGAACAATGAAGGTATCCTTAAACTTAGACCTTGACACATTATATAAATAATTGTGTTTTTTTTTAAATTTCTAAAGTAACTACTAATAGAATATATATGGTAATAATATAGAAAGTATGGAAATAGCTTTAAAATATTAAATCAGCCTAGCAGAATGCAGTATAACAGACAAAAGCAGGACAGGTAAAACTACAAATGTATCAGTCATTATATACAACATGAATACTGGAATATTTATTCTAGTTACAAATAAACAAAAACAACTTAAAATAGAATTTTAAAACCTAACTGTATGCTGCTTCAAGTGAACCATTTAAATATAAAGCTCAAGGTAAAAGTGGGGAAAATGTGTATCTAGGAAATCTGCTGCTTGATGTCAGATATCATTTAAGTGCTTACTTAATGTTTCTGGGTACCAAACTCAGAGCCTGCACAAGCTGGGTAAAGCTCCTGCCACTGAGCCACGTCTCCAGTTTGAGGCTTCATTTCCTAATAGTAGACATTAAACCAATAGGAAAAAATAACCTCTCAAAGTTTGTAGATGCCTAATAACATTCTTAATATTTATAAAGATAATACAAGTACACATGTCTTCACACACAGCCTTATAATACATATCTTAGAGAAACTGATACCTTTATAATCACTGTTGGATAGTGAAAAGATTGCCTTAGAAGATGGAAATACATCTCTCAAACAAGTTCCATAAAGAACAAAGACAATTCTCTGGCATTCAAGTCTGAATGGCCTAGGCAAAGGGTCTGGCCTCTGATAGAATGACCCAGAGTATGTGTCCTCCAGGTAGTTTATTTATTGAAAGATCCACCCTACTGATACAAAGGCCTTATTTACTTTACTTCACACCCCCAAGCTTCAGCCAGCCAAAAAGGCTGAAGTTGAGGCCGAGGACTTCCAGTTATATCCTGGAATCAGGCTGCAGAAAGCTGCACAGGTGATAAGCACTCTTCATTTGCAATATCATAAATAAATGCCTTTAACATAAAGATTTCAGAGTGCTATGTATTTGAACATCCATTGATTTTAGAAGAATACTGTAAACAAATACAGAAAGCAAGTCCTACACAGAGAGAAGCACACTACAAAGGCTTTGGGAAACACCGTTCTTCCAGCAGCTCTGAAAAGAAAGTCTCCTACAGTTACAGGAGCACTCACTGCACAGACAGAGCATATAGTTTTACAATATCTGGAGATGGGTTCAAATATTCCACTACACTGCCTTGTCAATAATTAAACAGAGCCATTATCATCCAGGACTAAAAACTCGTAAATAATAAACTATTTCACCTAAGGGCTTAATACAGAAACTCCACCTAACAAGCACAGCATAAGCATTCTTTTCTGACCCACAGAGAACATTTTGGTTCACAGTACAAATCTTGATAAGCTTCAAAAATCATATGAGACATTTTCTGGACATGTTTGACTTAACTATAAAATGATCATTATCTTTGTGTGGAAAGTTGTTATTCATGACTTTCAGCTAACTAAATGAACAAATGCCTGCAAAAATCATATCTTGGCTTTTCAAGCAAAATTCTTGCTCAACAAATATAAAAAACCAAGTCATTAGACAAAACAACAAAAAAAAAACAAAAAAAAAAAAAACTCCTGTAAGGAAAATTCCAGAGCAAAATGGCTTCTCTGAAATGCATTTCCAAATGTTTAGGAAACAGACAACACTAGCCAACACTAGCATTAAATACTTTTGAAGAAGTGGGGGAATCTGGAGGACATTTCCCAAATCTGTCCAAGTCGACCCTTCAACATATTCTTCCCTTGACACAGTCCTTCCTTTTTTATTAAAAATGTCTTGTCTAGCCTCAATATGAGGGTTTTGCCTTGTCTTATTGTATCTTGTGTCGTGTTTGGCTGGTATCTTTTGGAGGTCTGTTCTTTTCTGAAGGAAAATGGAGGAGTAGATATGAGGGAAGGGGAGGTGGGGAGGATCTGGGAGGAGTAGAGGGAGCAGAAACTGTGGCCAGGATATATTATATGAGAGAAGAATCTATTTTCTAAAGCAAAAACAAAACAAAAAATGTTATGGAAAGAGCACAGGCTCTGCCTAGTACAAGCCAAGCATCGTATAGACTATTGCTATCTTGCCGCCATGCTGTTCAGTAGAGTCTAGAATGACTGTCCACATCCTCTGAGCAGCATATCATTTATCCCAGGCCCTGCTGCTGGTAGCCACCATTCTAATCTCTACCTCTATGAGTGGCAGAATATTCTAACATGAGAGGACTGGAAACTAATTTTATTTAAATCTAAATTTCTCCTAATTAGAGTTTAGCATGATTTTTTTAAAAGAAGAAAGCTGAATTCCTGAATATGTAGTAGCAACTAAACTTTGTGTTATTTACCCAGAGTAATTGCTTCATAAAAAATTAATTTGGAGAAAGTTTTCAAGTGATAGTTAGCAGAAGTCTACACTGTTGGTGGCATATTTTTCCAATGAGTCCTTAAGGGCTTATGATTTTTATGGTGAGAAGTCATTACTATATTCCAAGGTATAGTTTAATGTTATATTTTAAAGATATATGTTTACTTGCTGATCAAATATGAGTACCTGAGTTCAGATACTAGTATCCACTTAAAAAGCGAGGCATAACAGCAGGAGCCTATAATCTCAGTGCTGGGGAAACTGAAGCAGGTAGATTTCTATGGCTAGATAGCCACTTAGTGTAGCCAATCAGTGTGAACTAGGCTTACTGTCTCAAAAACTAGGATACAGAGTGATAGAATAAGACAGATGACAGTTACCTCTAGCCTCCACATACACATACAGCGTGTGCACACATCTGCATACATACAGGTACACACATGCATCCATCACATACACAAGCAAGCAACAATACCAATAAAATTAAAAATGTCCCAGTCAAGAATATCAATGAGCTACATATTTATTTTCTACTTAACTGTTTCTGCTTTTGTCTTCAGAATTACCACTAAATTTCTATTTGTTTGCTGTTACAATAGACACTAAAACTGATTTTGCCACTTAAAAAATTCATTGTGTTTATTTAAATACAAGATTGTTTAAACATTAGACATTTATAAAGTATTTCAAATGACAGCTATAACTTAGTCTCCAGGAGTTAAGAAAAAAAAATAATAATAAAAGAAATTGCAAAAAAAAAAAAAGATGTCACTCAGGTGATGTGGATATTTTAGGGGTCTTTATGGTAGATCAGGACTCAAATTCAAACTCAACCCTTCTTCCATTACAGGGAGCAAACTGATTCACTCCAAGCCAACGGAGCAAGAACAAGCATTTCAGCTTACAGCTGTAAAAGCTTCAGGGTGAACAAGATTCTCAGCTTTGAGGAAAGATCAATGAAAGATATGTGATTACATAATTAAATTTAAAAACATTCAGCATTACACTTGTATTTGGTTTCCAATTCTATGAAGCCAAAATTCATCTTCATGAGATGGCCAGAATCCTGCGGTCCTTTCTTCACATAGTTTACATCAGTCCACTCAGTACCAGACCTTGTGTATTAAAGAAAGTTCCCCTGAACTCTCCCAGTCATTGTCAGTTCTGCTCTTTGCCTAGCTTTTATCTTTGTGCTTATTTTGTAATCAACAGAGCCTCTCTTCTTCTGATTCACAGGAAGACACCAGAACACTCTGCTATCTTAGCAGAGTTTAGCTCAATGCCCACCATCATTTCTAGTCATTTCATTTTTATATGAAATTCACAGTTTGCTCATCCATCTTCCTTTTTATTGTACAATGTAGTGATCTGTCTTTATTTCCAAATGGTAGTTTAGCTACATTATGGCAAATTGTTATACATATATATATATATATATATATATATATATATATATATATTGCAAATAAATAAAACTTGCATTTATTTGTTTGTTTGTTCTGGTCTCTTTGTTCCAGAATGTTACTGGTAAAAGTGTTTAAAATGCCCACAGCATTGCCAGCCATTTTCTCTTCCTTATGGGCACAAAAGTAAATATTTTCCAGCTTTCCTTATAGGTACATATGGACAAATGTCTGAATTTTATGAAATGTAAAGTGAGTTAAAGTGATGTATTCTTTGTACAGGACCCAACCATAAAGCTCTTATTGTTGTTTAGAGTGTTTCTATATTCTCCCAGGTTATATTTATTAATGAATTACAATTAGACTTGAGGGTAGAACTATAAAAATAAAGGTGCTTGATGTGCTGAAGCTCTACTGAGAAGAGATATACTTACCAGATATATTTACCCAAGTGAGCAATAACTGGTATTATGTGTTAGCTGCTGAATATTTTGAGTGTTACTAATATTTCACATGAAAGTTATTTACATGGTGAATATATGTTGTTCAGAATTGACTAATAAAGAATTACTGTTTAGGAGGTACTTTATTCACTTTTAATTAATTCCAACTTTACTACTTTTGAGGCTTAGTATTGAAGATGGTGATGAATTCTTTGAGAAGATAGACAAAGAGAAAAATTCATGAGGAAGCAGAGTTGCAAGGGATAGAAAATTAAATCAATGTTTGTGAAAGAAATCCAATCTGTATAGTGAAGGCAGCTGACAAGCAATAGGTATTGTGTAGCCACCAAGAGTGTTTCCATTGTGCAAAATATTAGTAATACAGCAATCAGACACAAGGGCAAGAATCACTTGTGCCCACATGTGGTTTCTGCATTGCTCAATAACTATGTTGCCCACATGCTGGGGAAAGATAATTTCCTGAGGCTTGGGTTTAATAAATCAAAAGTTCCAACTAGGCTACTACATGGAGTTCCAAATGTTTGTCCTTCTCCTTGCACTGAGACTTGCTTGACTCTACTCTCTATTTACTAGCTTCACACTGGGCTTGTTCACTTCCTTAGTACTATTGGTCTTCGGTGACAGACATTCAGATTCAATGAAGGGACTATTCTATATGTTAAAGGCTGTTTAGCAGTATCACTGGCCTCTATCCACTGGGTGACAGTAATACTCTTCCTTAGGACTCCATTCATCGTGACAAATTATTTTCAGCCATTGTCATAGTCCCTGGATGATGACATCACTCCCAATTGAGGTAAAGCTGTTCTACAAATTTTTATTAACATATTTCTGGAAACTCATTGTTTCTTTTACATGAAGTTTTTTTTCTTTTATTTTTTAATACATATCTTCTGTTTTTATTTCATTGGATAAATCTTTTTTAAGTTAATTACATTTTCCTGCAAACATTTTGACATAGAATGCTTGAATGACAGTTATTGAAAATGTGTGGGTCTAAATTTAAATTATTCTACTTGATTTAATAGTTTATCTGAGACTATAATTTCCTATGATTGATCTTGATTGTCAACTGAAATAGATCTAGGTCTTGAGATGTTAGGAGACAGTTAAGCTAGCCAAATCACAGTTCTGTTGAGTAAGAAACCACTTTTGCTGAGAACTCTGAAGGGATTGTTCTACTATATTTAGCAAAAGCTATGTTTTAAATTTTAATTACTGTGCCCAAGAGATCTATAGAACAAGGACATAACTTCCTGGAGTGCTGGTGGGAATGTTCAAATGAGGTTCAGAAAGATATAATCAAGTAATCACCCTTGCTCGAGGACAGATGACATCCTAGAATGTTGGCTAGGGGAGTGCTTAGATCCCATTTAGTTGATCCTACTGCATTGGATATGCTCCAAATGCACTGGATATGCTTAATCACTTGTGGCCAGGAGATAACCAAGACAGGAAGTATGTCAGGATAGCTGTTTGCTACTGATTGGACCTGGTACAAAATATGTTGCCTTATAGGTTCTGTCTTTTTCAGTACCTATGCCATGTGACTTAGTACCATTCTGTGGTAACTCTGGAGGTGGCAGATATACTCCATGGGTACCTTAGAATGGACCTTGTCAGAGTCCATCTTCCTGGCCAGTATTTAATTAATTTAATTAAAGCTTGCTTCAAATTTGGCTCAATAATGGTGGTCTTATTCTCAACCAATGGGATTTACACTTCTTTATAGGGTGCAAATCTAAATGTTAACTTACTGTTTTTCCTTCACCTAAGAAGCGTCTACATCTTTTCTTTGTGACTAATGTTGAGGAAATCACCATGACACACTTCTGTGTGGGTCTCTACATCCTTGTCATGATCACTTGGAAAAAAGCCCTCTGTGTAAGAAAGTTCATATCTTTCAGCTTGGAGATTGTTTTCAGTATTTGATAGTTTTGCTCCTTCATCTTCACTAATCCTTTTCCCTGCAGTTCTAAATATTCATTGTTGCAGTTCCCAGAATAACTGTACTACTTATTCCTGATTCTTTCTCAGAGATTTCTCCAACTTTACCATTAAACTTTTCCTGCCTCATTTTTTACTACCATAATTTCACTTCCAAATCTTTTGTTCTTTCCAGATATTAAAAAAACAACATCAGTTTCAGTTTCATGAGTAGTCAGTTTCATATCACCAAAGATCTAAAAATAACTGTTAAAAGTTTAAGAAGTTATTGCTGTTGCTTTGCTGGATCCAATTTGCATTATTTTGTTTACTGTGGTGTAGAACTTTAATGCTAGAAGTGTGGTGAGCCCTTCAGACTCTGGGCCTAGACCCTGCTGTGAGCCTCTGGCTATCGGGAGATCTTCTGAGCTAAACTGAGTCATGAATAATTAATGACTGCCCAAGAGCTGCTTGTTTACAGGGAAGCCAAAGCCCCCTGAAGGGATACTTCTTCTCTGGCTAAACCTTTAACTTCACCTGGAGAGCTATTGTCCTAAGCATCTAACTCCACTGGAGAGAGGCTGTCTCTCCTAGGTAAACATCCCGCCTCAGCAGGGAAGTTGTCCTGCTCTGATACCTATCTCATTCAGGATGTTTTACCTATGCATTGTCTCACCCTGTAATTAACACCTTGGTTCTAACCCCTGTAGCTGCACGTAGCCCCCTGATGAAAGGGGTATAAGATTGGAGGGAAAAATAAAATTTCAGCTCCATTCCATCTGAGCTCAATGATGCTGTGTGTGTCTGGTCTATTTCTTTCCCCTCGGGTCTCTTCCCCCTCTCCTCATTAGACCCTTCAGTCCCACTCTCCATCCAGGTACTGTCCGACTTGCCAGGCCGGCCCTGGCATAGAAGCTTCCTTATAAGCCAAGCTGTGGAAGACTTTCCATATAGACCTAAGAAAAGGCAAATAAAGCTTTGATATTTCCAGATGAGTCTTGTTCACTGGCTGGATTTACTGCATGGTGCTTAGTTGGGCTTTGAGGAAATTAGTCAGTGTCTGCTGTTTTCTAGTTACCCTAGTGCAGTTACAAGAGCATACCCACTATTCCTCCCAGCTTGAGTATATTAATCTATTTACAACATTTTAAACTTAACTGAAGAGAAGTTGCTGGGTTTCAATGATTAATGAATGACTCAACTTCCCAGATGATACCCTTGACCTTAGCAAGGTCCCTAGGACTAACAGAAAGTGAAGGACACTAGATCTTATTTTTAAGTTTGTTTATTTATTTTTCAAGTGTATAGATGTGTTGACTGATCCCTGAGGAAGCCAGAAAGGCACTGAATCCCATCAAACTGGAGTTAACAGATGTTTTTGAACTACAATGTGGGTGCTAGGAATCAAAACAAGATCCTATAGAAGAGCAGCCAATGTTCCTATGCTACTATACCATCTCTCTAGCCTCTAGGACACTAGATCTTAAGACAGGGTTAAAACAAATGATCTGTAGAATCAGGTGACTTATTTTATCGCTAACAAATACTAATTTCCTGTGGACCCACGAAGACTGTTGTTCACTTTTTCTACTTCTATCTCCCTTTTATGAGCCCCATCGTAGTTCCATTATGAAATATTCCACTTCTATTGAGTTTCTTAATGATAATGTAATTTTCCGCTTTGATAAATTAAGCTCTCAGTGTCCGAGATAATCTAAATGATGCCTCAAAAGACATAAGATCCTGGGAACTCTGTTTTATATAATAGAAGGGAGAGGGACCTGGCAAATGAGAATAAGCTAAGGACCTTTGGAAAAGGAGATTGTTGCTCATTTCTAAGAAACTCTTTAAATGCAATCCCAAGTGTCATTTCAAGAGGATGATTTGATCACAGAAGAGAAAGGTGGATGTATAACAATAGAATAAGAGTTAGAGTTGATAGAGTTGAAGATACTTTCCCGCTTTCTTGATGATGAAGAGAAAGGCCTCACAAAGCTAGAAATGGCAAAAAACAGTCTCTTATGTGGATGCTATTGACATGCTGTGACTCTTACAGTATCTTGGTTCAACCTCCTGAAAGTATATTTGAATTCTGACATAACAAGCTGCAAAATTATAACCATGTATTGTCTTAACTCACACTACATTTGTGAAGTTGCTGAAAGCAACTATGACACACTGATACATCAGTCACCTGCTTACTCCTTAGCTCCCCAAACTGTCTACAATTATTCCCATTACAGTCTCTTGTTTTCAAGAGACTGATTTCTTACTTTTAGTTATGTGTCTATGTTGTATATGCCATGTACATGCAGTACCTGTGGAGGCCAGAAGAGGAGATTGGATCCTGTGGATCTATAGTTACAGATGGTTGTGAGCTAGCAGACTGAGAAGCAAACTCTAATCTTCTTAAAGAGTAGCAAGTGCTTTAAAACTACTCAGCAATCTCTCCAGACTCTACAGTTTCGGTATCTAGCTCAAATGTGTCCTTTTTGTCTTTCTTATCCTTTTCATGGGCCAAGGAATGACATACCTAATACTAAATTATATCTTTCACATATAACTTCTTGAAAAAGTTAGATAATTCTTGTTAAATAAGACTGTAGTTTTATTTCATTTATTAAAAAGTTGTGTTTATGATAAAGCTTAGCTCTTTACTCTTTAGACTTATTATCTTCTAACATTTTCAGATCAGAATTATCAAATACACAGGGTTCAGTAGGAAAATCCTACAAAAAAAGACAGGGATGTTACTATTTCCAGTAACAGTCAATGTTGCTTTAAAGCTATTAGTAAAAGCAGCCAACCAGGAAGACACAATTGCTACTATAAACATAGGGGAAAGATAAAACTTGTCTTTACTTCCATGTAAATGTTCTAGTTATCTAGAACATTTAAGATATCACTTTCACATGTAATTTAGTATTTCAAATTTCCAATTACAAAGGGCTAGAGAAATGACTCATCAGATAAGATCACTTGTTACTCTTTCAGAAGACTCTGGTTCAGTTCCTAGCACTCCCTTGTCTGCTCGCAGCAGTCTGTAACTCCAGTTCCAGAATATCTAATACCCTCCTCTGGCTTTCACTGACACCAAGCCCACATTTGGTTGACTTATATAGATGCAGACAAATGCTCATACATATAAAATAAAAATACAACTGTGAAAAAATAAAACAAAAATTACAAATATACATAAAGATATAAAAAGTAGCTTAATCTCTTAGATGACATAAATAATAGAAGATATATGTGATGTGAAACATATAAGCCTAACTTGTTTAGTAAATAACAAATAGGATAGTGAAGATAATATGAACTAAGTCCTTCAAAATGAGTTAGGAAATCTGAAAAGTATCAAATAGGTCTACTGAAAAGTCTTAACCAAATAGAGTTTTAATAGACAGAGAATTGTTGCTTAGCTACTACCTGAGAACCCATTTGTGAACTAAAATACAAAAAGGACAGGAAATGTGAATGGGAGATTAGTGAAGTGACCTAGAAGAGTGAGTTCAAAGTTTGATATCAGCTAACACTCCAGGCATAGAAATAAGAGAGTGAAAAGAAACAGCAACAGTAGGAGAGACAATATTGCAACATCTAAGGTTTTGCAAAAAACTAAAAGCTGTTCTATTTAGAAAGTCCAGTGAAGTTATCCCTATCCCCAAGTCAACAAAAGCATCATTACGTCAGGTAAATATGAATCTAAATTAAAATTAAATCCATAATACCAACAAGTTGTTTCAAAAAGTTAAAAGCATAACATGTCAGGAGTTGCTAACACCAAAGAAGTATGAGAATTCAGGTAAAGCAGCAGTGGACAATCAATGAATTCCCATGAACACCATGGGAAGCAGTTGGGCCAATACTACTGTGTGTGTTGGCCTCGAATGCTATTTTTAAAATATAACCTATACAAATGAAGGCAATTGTATTTAAAAATGCTTGTAGAAAAATTGTTTATTGAAAAAATAAAGGAAAAAGAGAAGAAAAGGATGAAAGGTAAAAGTACGTATATGTGTGGCTATAGTCTCATTTCTATAAAATTATATGCATGAGATTCTAGAAAAAATTATCACAAAACATTGGTAGTGTTTATCTCAGAGGACTGGATCTTATATTGACATTACATTTTGTTCTTTTAAAATAGACTGCAAGTTTGTCAATAAACATGTATTTTGAACTTATAACTAAATCAAAGAAAATAATTTTTATTGTGGAAAAATAAACAAAACGCCCTTCTTGAATATTTTATCCAGGTTAATATCTATTTCCTGTTGATATAAGACATCCCACAGAGCTTTATTAAAATCTCTTATGTCATTTAAATTGAATCTGATTTTATAAAATGATGGTTCAACCTTTAACATGATCAGTGAATATGTAAATATCAATCATCTTTCAAGACCACTAAGAACACAGGAAGGATTTCTAAAACAATTTAACATATCCAGGACAGCTTTCCTTACTCATTTGGCAAAGAGAATGCCTCTTTAGAATAAAGGTTAAATTCATATGCCTTAGCACTCACAGAGCCATTGAGACAGCCATTCATCACTTCAAACATAAACTCCATTACAATGTAAGTGCTGTAAGAAGAAAGGCTTCATTTATCTTGTTCTCTGTCTCATGCCCAGTGTTAGCCTAGTGGATGCTTGATAATGAAACTCATTATTTATTAAAGAAATAACAATGTCCACATTTCATTCAAGACATAGTTTTCTTGTTTTTGTTATTTTGTTAATGTTAGTCATGAAATTTTCCCACAGGTATTTTTAGTAACTGCTGTATTCAAAGGGATGACAAATAGATATGAGTTAATGTTAAGAACAAGTAATAATGTTAAGAACAAGTCAGCTGTAAGTTATTTCTCAGAGTCAACATTATTACAATTTTACAAATGGTAATGCTGGCCCAAATTCTTATGTCAGAGTGTCCAGAGCTACTAAGTTACAAATCCAGGGTGTGAGTCCAGGTAATACAGGGAGAGAATCAAGCTTTTCTCAGTCAAGTACTACTTCAACAAGAATATGGAGATGTCAAAAATTTGCATTTTGACAAAACTTGGTATACACACACACACACACACACACACATACACACACACTTTGAAAAGAGAACAGACCTCTCAGTAATGTTTCAGATGCCCTTTCTTACTATATTAATTACCAAAAATAGTAATCTTGATACAAATAATTTTAAATGATTACTGTTTCCTGTATTCCTACTATTTCCTTCTTTGGGTATATCAAGTATTGTTTATCATATTTTATTTACATCTAGCTAGTTTTATTTACTTACTTTGAAATAAATAATGCTACCATAATGTGTATATACATGTAAGTATTTAAATATTTATCTTCCTGCTATTATCTATCATCTATCTATATCTATCATCTGTCTATTATTTATCACCTATCATCTATCCTCTATCTATATCCATCTATCTATCATCTATCATCTATCTAAAACTATCTATCTATTGATCGATCATCATGTCATTTATATATTTATCCATATATTCACCTATTTTCCTACCTACCTCTATCTTCCTTCTATCTTTATATTGTTTGAATAAGTTGTTAGATACATAATTCCTGGGTCAGCCAGTATAATTCAAAATACTCTTATTTTTATTATTAAATAATTCAAAAGTTTCCTATTTACAACCTAACCAAAGTGCACAGGTATGTGACTTTCCTCTTGGCCTTGTCCCTGAGTAACTGACACTTTGCTTCTTGAAAATTTGATCATTTTCAAGTTGTCTTTTATTACTTAAATCTACAATTCTTTAATTATTACTAATATTAGTTTGTTTTTCATATTTTGAATTAAGAGACTAGTCAGGTTAAGTGAGTAATGTAATTAAAATTTAAAAGATAAATTCTTTGAGTGTCATATATGATATTTCTTTATTATATTATTCTGTACTTGCTATTCCTTACAATTCACAAAGAAAAACTATAAAACTTACATTCTAAAGATGTGCTATTTATTTAATTTTCTGAGAAAGGATGGATTGGTTTAAAGATTGACTAGTCAATTAGACTAGCTATATTTAGCGTTCAGTTCCACAGCTTTTGAGGTTCAAAGCCATTAAATATAAATATGACCTGAATTCATTTTCTGCCTTTGCTTAGTTGTGATCTTATGATGGGCTATTTTCCATTTTAAAAGAATTATTATTTGAGTAGGTTACAAAATGGTTTGAAACTTTACAAAACCCTAAAATCCAGCCACCAGGACACTAAATAAGTCCCATCTGTATATAACTGTGTCTTCTAAAAGGAGAGATATGTCATTGGAAGTATAAAAATATATTATCCAGTGCATGTGTGTGCATGAACATGAATGTATGTGTGTGTACACGACAAGCATGTGCGTGAACATGAGTTCATTTCTCCAAAAGGTATTTTATCTATTGTGAAAGTATTTTTACTCTCTGAAAGTGAACTGAACTTTTGCTAGCTGTCTACTTCCCTGCCTTTTCTACACGTGACAGTTTCTTCAATCTACTGCTTCTGACTTTCTTGCTTCTAATGTAGCTTCTACCTTGCTTCTCTCTCTGCTTCCCTATGTTTCCATTCTGCTTCTGTCTTACTTCTCCTCAAGCTTGCTTGCTTCTCTCTCAAGTTTTTTGCTCCTACTGTTTCCCTTTATATGCCTAGAACAGGGATTAAAGGCATGTGTCACTATTGCCTTCTGAGTTGACTTACATAAAGGCATGTGATATGTTGACTTCAGTTATAAGGTCTTATTTTGTATTAATGAAGAGAATTCAATAATTCACTTCCCAAATGCCAGACCAGTCAACCTTGTTGCCACGAGGTGAATGTCAGAGTCACAGCATGTTCTTCATATCTCCATGTTAGTCACTGGGGAGGGACCAGAGAATTCCCTTTCTTTTAACATTAAAACAAACAGAGGACAGGATTACCCTAACATTCTTTCTACCTAGAATAGCCATGCTGTTTGATTAGAGAACAAATGTCCATCACATATACCCTTGAAGGTGATCCTTTCCCAGAGAAGCCATGGATCAAGTATTCCTCTATAATCTATGGCTGTCAATGCATTTGTCTTTGTTGCCCATATCTATTGATAGAGGAAGATTCAGAAATTTCAACTGTTCTTCCTTTTTTCCTTTGATAAAATACTCAAAATAGAATCTAGCAATGAAAGTCATCAAGGAATGAATGATGGATAAAGGAAAACAGGCAAAATGTTTGCAGTTTACATAGCTTAAAGGTTAGATGACTTAAATTGGCTTTTAATTTCAGAACTGCTCACTGCACTATTTTTCAATTAGTGCCAATAAAATCCAAACCTGCCCAATTAAGTTTAACAGCATCTAGGCCAAAGCCCATTGTTTAATCTAGCCATCTGTAAGTTTCTTATACTTGAGACAAAGCCATGTTCATGATGGTGACCTCATTGTTTGAGCCTATTGTCAATAGGGTACCATACAGAGGGAAGAGATCTTCTAATAGTTTCTAACCACCACCTGTGCAGTACCCCTTTCCCTTTTTCCCTGTTAGCCTCCACTGGCTGGGACTGGACAGGTTATCTGTTAAGTTTGGCATCTGAAAGTAACGTCTTGAAGGAGCTAAGTCAGAGAAGGTACACTATACCTGACAGTAACCTTTAGTTTGTTTTTGTCCAAATATGTTGCTTGATGGAGTTGCTTTAACAGGGAGTGGCTTAGGGCTTTGTGAGAGGATCATGGTCCCATTGGTAGTATATCACCAGCGTCCTTTGGTAAATTTGCTTGAGTATTGTTTAAAGAATTCATCATCCATTGAGGTGTACATTGGTTTGTCAGGGAGAATTGGAGATGGGAGTACATGAAGCTCCATTATTTTGGTGGATTGGGCTATTCTCTCTGCTTCTTGTTCTGCTTATTTTCCCTATTGCTTCAATGGAGTTTCCTTTTTGATGTCTGGGGCAATGAATGATGGCTACATTTTTGGGTAGCCAGATGATGACTCTCTCTCTTTTTTGTTTTCGATGCCCGTGCTCTCTGAGGTTAGCAGTCCTGGTTCTCTGTAGATTGTCCCATGTACATGGGCAGTGGCAGAGGCATGCCTGCCATCTGTGTGGATGTTGTCCATCTTGTCCTTGCTCAGTTTTAAGGCCTCTGTCAGGGTGATCAAAGCAATCTTTTGGGCTGGTGTTCCTTGAGGAAGTGCTATGGACCAGAGAACCTGGATGAGGGTTATCACCACTGCCCCACATATTGATACCCATCCTGCATATAGCTGCTCCCTTCTGTGAACTTAGTCATATTCTGGTTTCTCCAAGGCATATCAGTCATGTCAGCTTGGGCCCCCTGGAGGTGGTCAAGGATATCTGAGCAGTCATGCTCCATGGCTGAGCCCAGATCTGAGTCAGGCAGCAAAGTGATGGGGTTTAGGGAAGTGGCAGCCACAAAGATAAGCCAGGGCTGGTCTAGTAGGGTAGTCTGATAGTGGGTCAACCTAGAGTTTGACATCCACTGGTCAGGAGGGCTTTGGAGGATCCCCTTGATTGAGTGAGGGTGTGGCTGCTAACAGCTACTGACCAGGTACGGGGAGGACTACACTTGGAGAAGAACAGTATGGACACTGGCCAGTCTCTGTCAAGGGGCTGGACAGGACCACCAGAAGATTTTTCTGTTCAGCAACAAGAATTGTGGAGAGACTAGCTAGATATGAAGGGAAGATACTTGTGGGAGCATCAAGAAAAGGCTTTACCCAACAATCAGGTCTCACCAGGCCAGGGTGTAAGGGATGGCCCTGCTTCCCAAAAAATCCTCTCGAAAATGGGAGTGAAGAGCAGCCTGCAGAAGGGACCCTCTTCAGACCTGCTCATCAGTAAACATGAAAACACAACAAAACAAAACAAAAAACCTGGCCTACCATATCAGACACAGGCTAGTAATATATTTCTGTTTGATGTTAAATAATATTTATTCAACACTGTTTTTAACCACCATTTGTCATAGAATAAAATCCTATGCTTAGTCATACAAGTTGGGTAAAATTTTACCTTCTTGTCAATCTCTTTTAAAATTTATCATTCAATATGCACAGAGAGTCCAACTATCCCCTTCCCAGTTTGGAAAGTTCTTTTCTCCTTCACTTTCTGCATCCCTCTTTAGCTTTATATTTTAGCATGTTTAAATTCAGGTAAAGAATGGAGAAGTAGGTGGACAAATGTTTCCAAATATTGTACTCTTGGCATTTCCTGACCCACAGGAAGCAAGCTGGCCTGTGATTCTGGATACAACAGACAAATCCTTTGGACAATGACTCAGCTCATGTTTATCTGGAGGGAGATTCTGAGCCTCTATTAACACTCAAACTTTGCACCTCAGCAGGAAAAGAAATTCATCAACAGTGGATCACTTGTTCACCCCTAGTAGATGACTGGCAAAATACAAGTATATTTCCAAGTTGGCTTAGAATGAATGTTTTTATTAGACTGCATTCCTTTTTCTAAAAAACTTTGCAACAAACCAGTTTATGTTAGAGAGTCATGGAGGACTTAATTCTGGCAACTTTGCTCTTGAAGCTATCTTTCTGGCCTTATGAGCTCCTTCGGGAATGTGATTTGATTTTTTCCTACTGGTTTTCTCTGCTGCAGTATACCTGTATTTTTTTCCCTTTTTTGAGGATTTGACCTCTGGCTCATTCATATGCTAATTTGTGCTCTAGCACTGAATTATATCCTCCATCCCTGTTGGATAGTCTACTACTAATCATCCATTCATTTTAGGAACAGCAAAAAACTTCTGTCCTAGCCTCCTTGGTTTGATACCTAAACCTGTAGTCAAATTCACTCAGGAATAAAGCAGTAATAACTTTAAAAATCTCAAGAAGCTGGAGGGATTTCTCAGTGGTTAAGCAATTGGTATACAAGTGTGAAGACCCGAGTTGGGATTCCCAGAAATCCATAGAGATGTCATGAGCATGAAAGCCAGCCTATAATCCCAGACTCAGAAAGCAGAAAGGGCCCGTAAGAAAAAAGTTATCTGGCAAGACTAGTCTAAATCTAGAAGAGCCAACATGTAAAACGGAAATACAAAAGAATAAAGCCTCAATTCAGTAAGTCATTGAACAGTACCCATTCACTCAAGACTTCACTCACTTGGATCTTCTGTCTCCTACAATTCTCTAATTAAAAGATCCAGACTAAAATAGACTTGTTCAAAAGGCTGGGCAATAAATTGCCTACAGAACTAACTTCACCAGTAAAGACTCACAAAGAGGCTGAAAAAAGAAAGGAAAGAAAATAAAATTACCCACAAATGAAAGCCAAAAGTTATCAAGAATGCATATACTTATTTTTTGATCAATGGTGTTGGAGGGGAAGATATTATATTACCTTATTATCTCTTCTGTTACTATTAGTGTAATTTAACTGTGTAAAATAATGGCTTTCACTGTAAAATTGTTATATATGTGAATAGCTATCCTTATATCTAAAAAAAGTAAGAAGAGGTAAATATGGTCACCAAATGATAACTAAATGATAATATAACAAAGATATATTAAAATTGTAAATATGCATATTTCATGTACAAGTATTTAAATTTATAAAATAAACACTCTATCACTACTAAAAGGGACAACAGTTTCCAGTAAAAGAAAAAACAATTTTGATTTCAATGTTGTTTTTACTTTTAGGGGCGGTAATAAAGTAGAAGATGGAGAATAAAACATGCTTTACATTTACTGTTTACTTTTATACTTATATTGCCCATATTTCAAGTATAGGTTTATCTGTTTCATCACTGGGTAGCTAGCATCTTTTCTTTTGTTTTTAAAGACAGGGTCTTATGTAACCAAGGATGCTCATTACATAGCTGAGGATGACCTTGAACTTCTGATCCTATTGTCTTCATCTTCTAGGTTCCTGTTTTAAGAATGAGTACTCCCACATACTCTGTTTATGCAGTGCTGGGGCTAAACGTAGGGCTTTGTATATGTGGGCAAACACTCTTTCAACTAAGCTTTGTCCCCAGCCTAATTGAGGAAAACTTTAATATCCTACTTTTAACAATGGACAGATGGCCATTAAAAAAAAATCAACAAAAAATAGCACAGGCAGATAATACCAGGCAGGATAGATCTAATATCTCCAGAAAATTTCAAGTTACATAACTTTATCTAAAATACACCACCAATTAGGCAACATAAAAATCATTACAAATTCCAAAAAATTGAATTCACACTTAGTGTTTCTTTGACTATAACAAAATAAACCTATAAATTAACGTAGAAAGTAATACTGCAAGTTATATACTCTATAGACCAGGCCAGCCTCAGAATCACAGAGATTCACCTGTCTCTGACTCCTGAGTGCTGAGATTAAAGGCAGGCACCATCATCACCGCAGGAGTGTTCCCTTTAACCTGATTTAGCAAGCAGTTGCTGGCCAGCTCTCTGTACACCCCAAAAATAAAAAGCAAGCTTGCTCCAATTTGGTTTACATCGTGGTAGTGGTCTTATTCTCAACCAATGGGATTTACATAAGCATTACTCTAATCTAAAAGAAGGTAATCACCCTTCTTTCCCAAGGAAGTAAAGAAGCCAGGAAGAAAGGAAGACAGACAGAATCCTTCATGAACATAAATAAAAAAAATTTTCAACAGGAACACTAGTAATCCAATAGAACTTCAAAGACATCAGTTATAATTATCAAGCTGGAGTTAATCAAGAGCACAAAGATGCTCCTAAATAAACAAATACCATGTATGTAGTTGCACACATACTGTTTAGGCTCACAAGAATCTGGTTTGCAGCAAAAACAACTGGTCAGTTCATGTTTGAGTTCAAATTTCTGTAGAACATTCCAAAGACTTCTTCATAATGCAGCAAACATTAGTTCTGATTCTTTTAGCAAGTGTTTTTCTCAGCATCATCTCAGATGTTCCTTGTCTACAGAAAGGGTTCCCTAATTGGGTGAAGTCCTCATCACCATAGTAAATGTGTCATGTCAGGGCCCCCTCACCACTATCAGGACTGCTGGTCTTTCTCTTAGTAAGGTTTGCATAAAAAAAAAGTGGCTCCTTTGCTCCAAGTCCTAGATTTCACAGCATGGAGTCTTCCTCCAGTGGAAACAGTCTGGCGGTTTGCTGTTCTATTCCATCATTGCTAGGAGGAAAATACAACCTTCTTCATAGATCTCAAACTTAAGACCCACTTCTGCATCACATTTATTATCATGCAGCATGTCACCAGAATAAATGATAAAAATTATATGATTATCTCATTAGGTATAAAAAATTGTTGATATTCAATATTATTTCACAATTAAACCTGTGAATTATGTATACTAGGACCATGCCTGAACATTATAAAGGTTATATTTATAACCCCACAGCCAGGATGGTATAGAATATGGAAAAGCTAAGATCTGGAATATACAAAGTTGTTCATTTCTCCAATCTTACCAAATATTTTGAAAGTTTAGTCACAGCAATTTGTAAGAGGAAAAAAATAAAGGGTATACAAATAATAAAGGAAAAAGTCAAATTATCCCTTTTCACTGATGATGACTTTATACATAGAAAAATTTAAATATTCTACATAAAAATGACTTGATGTGACAAACAGGTTGAGTAAAGTAGCAGCATAAAAAATTAACATAAAATTTTAAGAGTACTTTTGTGTATCAGTAATAAACTTGGTGAAAAATAAATCATAAAATAAATCCCATTGACATTAGCTACCAAATGAAATTCTGTCATTCACAGGTAAATGGATATAACTGCAATGTATATTATTAAGTGAAGTAATACTTAGAATGTCTGATGTTTTTTCTCATGTGAAAACTAAAATATGTTGACATGAACATAGACTAGTAATTACAGGAGTTTGGGAAGAGGGTAGTAGAGCAGAGTTGTGGGGTTGATCAGGGCACATTACATTGTATACATGCATTGAATTTCCTCAGTGAATCCCACTCACTTGTAAATAGAACATGTTTATCAAGAATATGTTTTTTAAGATAGATGCAGAACCAGACATGTTTGTGTATGCCTTCCACAAAGCACTTGAGAGGCTGAAGTAGGATGATTGTAGCTTAAAGACCAGCCTGTGCAGAACAGGCCAAAACTCCATTCAATGAAAACAATGATCAAAATAAGTGTAGTGGTAATATTATAGAATTTAGCTCTGAATTAATAGTATCTAATTTATATTCTATTTTCATCATTCATTGACTATAATACCTTGAAAATTTATCATCTATATTAACTTCAATTTGGGCACCACATGGATATAATAATAGCAATAAGCATTTAAAATTATTGATAAAAGGTGAAAGCACAGCACTCTGAATAGTAGATTTGGAGTAGCTACAGTTGGCTTCAGTAGACCTATGTTGGATGATTGTATAAGTCACAGTGTCCAAGCCCACTCTCTGACCCCTACATCTCATTCCTAGTTTCATTACTCACACAAGGGTTGTCATGCATGGATTGTAAGGTGTAGTTTACATGACTATTTATTTATTGTTATATTTTTTGTTTGTTTTACAAAGTACTATCTTTTATTAGTGTTGTGTAGTGGTAAATATATCAAACTTCCCACATGAACATGACAGAGGACCATGACCATCCCCTAGTTTCTTCCTTGCTTTTACATTTGGATATTATTTTTATTTCATATAAGAATATTATATACATCATACTCTCTCATCTTTTCTCATAACTATTATTCATTCCTCTTTTCTATGATGAAATGTAGGTTCATATCTTCTTTTAGAAAACTATAGCCTTTGCTTTTGCTTAGCATAATTCTAAGCATTTTATGTTAAGAATATTCATGTTCTCCAAGAAGTCACATTCAACATTCTTTAGGAATCCCAGATTATGGGTTTCAGCTAGCAAATTAACTTCTTCTCCAAAGAAGAAACAGAACATACTGGGAAAACCAGAAACCAATAGATTAGAATTTATCTCAGGATTCTAGGAAACATCACTTAAACACAGATTCTGAGCATTCAAAATTAAGTGATCACTAGGAATCAGAATCTATGCTTTTACAGGATGTCATAGGAGGATAGATACAGATCTTCTCTTTCCTTGATAGGATTACCAATGAGATTGTCAGAGAAATGTATCAAGCATGACATTTCTGGGTTCCAGCAAGCAATTTAACAAGATTTCTCATGATGTTCTTAAGGTCAAGATAGAGGGAATATGGCCAAATACAATAGCAGTTAGGTTGAAAAGTATCTCCTCAAATCATCTTTCTCCAAATGGTGCTAATTAATGTCAATTTGCCTAGTGAATCTTAGCCATACAACCAGCCCTCTTCATTCAGTGTCCCCAGTTGAACATTCTAGTCAATTATTTGGACAAAGGATGAAACTTTATTTACCTCATTGAAGCATAACAATAAATTGAAGTTGGACTACTATGCTAGAGAACACAATTATAGTATAAAAAGGCACTCACAAGCAACAATATCTAACCAAATTTAACTAGATTAAAGTTAATAGAAATATTAGGCTGTATTCATGAATACAGAAAATATATAGATATAAAATGCAGAAAATGTGCCATATTTGTCTCCTGATTATATAGCAAATCAAAAATACTAAATGTCTTTCTTGACAAAGAGTTATTAATCACAGTATAATGCAATCACCAAATAAGGAAAATATTCATCTAGTGTTGAGAGAATTCATGGGCATACGGTATCAACACTAAAAATGTGCTGGTCACAAGGGATTGTCTTGTTTTCACACCCACTAGACTTTGAGGTCTTCTTTCTATTATTATTTTAAGCAGAAGAAAGGCCCATGCTTTTCTATTGTTATGGAAAATACATGAGGAGACATTTTTGCTTCTCAGAAGAATCTTCCTGTTGTATCTGTGTTTCTTAAGTTTCTTTAGGAAGTATCTATTTTTTCATAAAAAGATTCAATTAAGATTAGTAGCTAAATAGTTCTTCTCTCACTCTCATTGCGTCACTGTTGTTGTCCAGCCCTGGCAAGAGTTCAGCAACCTGTAATGGAGGGGTAGAATAGACAAAATAATAAGAATAAAACTATACCTCTTATGGATGGGACACCAGAGTTCACTCCAGCAAGGAGGTCAGAGGATGTCGGCAAAGAAAACAGGTGCAAATATTGTCTTCGGGTCAATGCAAGCTCTCTGACTTTATTTTTTTCTCATATGCCTTATATGTCTTTTAATAAAATGTCTCACGTAAAAGGAATCACAATACAATCACAGATCCTATTTTCCCAATAAATGATTACAAGAGTCATAGTTTTTAAAACATATTATTCTCAAATACCTACCCATGATTAAATTTCCTATATGAATTTTTGTTTTCTGACAACCCCCTTATTTTACTACACTACAGTTTCATAGATTCTCATAAAAAAAAATTTCCCATTTCACATTAAAAGAATTCAAGCAAATTAAACATTTCTTACAGTCAGTTCCTTTGAGCTGGCAG
The DNA here is from genome assembly GCA_026225945.1 of Cricetomys ansorgei. NCBI lineage: Eukaryota > Metazoa > Chordata > Mammalia > Rodentia > Nesomyidae > Cricetomys > Cricetomys ansorgei. The sequence goes on from JAMJFZ010000020.1 coordinate 2,427,096, forward strand.
ACAGAACTTTACAGTTACTAGGAAATGGGTATATGTCACACTATCCTTATGAAATTTTTATTCAACTAATCTATTCAGTTAATTTAGTAAAACAAATGTACAATTAACTAAAGAACCTCAAGTCCAAGGTTCTTTACCTTTCTTAGGTAAAGGGAGAATCTTTCCATGCTACATAGCTCTATGTTCTCAATGCATACAGCAAAACCTATCAGTGACTTTATAACTTGTAAAATCAGGAAAGATCAAAATTTTGGTCATGGAAATTCAAACTTAGCAATGGGCACTGTAACTCATTTGTTTTTGCTTGATCATGGGCCCATTTTTCATAGGCGAAACCTGTGGACCCTAGCAATTAGGCTTTCTAAGTTCTTGTTTGCTAGCCCTGACCAAGACTTCAGCTGCCAAGCATGGGTTTTCCTAGGCACTTGTTTCCCAGGTACTTGTTTCAAAGCAGCCTGGCAAAACACTCTAATTTAACCCTGTAACTATATATGAAAAACACCCTCTGTTTTTAACTATCCATATTTTTTACTTATTCTTTCTGGAGTTTCAATAGAGTCACCAAATCCAACTGAGTGGCACTGCCTTCCAGGTGGCATTGCTTGAAGGAAAATCATTGTTAAATGTACCAGAAACACTGCTCAGTGAGGGGCTAGAGACTCCCATACAACTTTCAGGAGACCATGGTAGCAACAAGCACAATAATGCCCAGCAGTAGCAAAGGGCATTCAGGAGACAATTCCCCAGGAGGCCAAGGTAAAAACCTACTGTTGCCCTGCTAAACAGTAGACTGTTCTTGAAGCTCCAAGGCTGGCCACTGTTCCCCTGCACTGCTCCCAGCAAGTCACAATCATGATAAATAGATGTTTTCTTAGCACTTTATAAAATGTCATATTGAATTACATATTTTAGATATAATGCATGATAGAAACAAAATAACAAGCAAGGTTTAAAGAGTGGCATATGCACTTTTGAATTCTCTGTTGCTTATTCTTTTTTAAAAGTATTTGTTTTATTTTTAAATTGTGTGTGTGTGTGTGTGTGTGTGTGTGTGTGTTGTTATCTGCACATTTGTACAAAGGTCAGAGGTATTGGATACTCCTGGAGATGGAGTTATAGGCATTGTGAGACACCTAACGTGGATACTGAGAACTGAACTCCCAAGTTCTAGAAGCACAACATGCACTCTTAATTGCTGAGCGATTTTCCCACACCACTCTCAGTTATTCTTTTTTTATGTAGTCTATTAAAATCAATCTCTATGTTTCCATAGTTCAAAGTGTTACACTAAACACAATTCTTTTAGAGTAGATAAATTAATTACAGTGGGATATATGCTTTGGTATATATAAAGATATAATGGTTTAAACCCTCATTTATTTCTTGTCTCCAAAGACTCTGAAAGAGGTCTTCAAGTAGGTGGATGACTTTTTCCCACTTAAGGAACTTTGTCACCTTACATTTTATAACCTGTTATCTTCAACTTATGACTTCCAAAATTGTTGAATTAAGTTAGGGAAAATAATATGAGAGTATAGTCATTGAATGAACCTGGTGTATAAGTGGAACACATAACTCCTACCATATCCTATCAGTTAGAGTGCACTCATATTACACACTGCAAAGAAAGTAGGTGAATATAATGTGGTTGTAGAGTAAGAAGACGAGAAAATTAATTTGGAATGTAGCTTGGTCTGCCTCCCTGTAGCTGAGAAACGCCTCTGAGAATCAAAAAATAAACTGAAGCATACATTTACTAATAATTACCAAATTAGAAGGCAAAGACATATAAGAAAAAAGTCATGACCATTGAAGTCTTATGGGAAGATAGCATATGTATAAAAATTATAGGGTAAAATTTATAGAAAGAGGGAAAATTCTTTAAAAATAGTAAAAGTAAAACTTGAAAATTAGGAGATATTCAGAAAATATAAAGATCTCTTGGAATTCAATAATGCATAAAATATTGATTTAAAAGAAAGCAAACAATTTCAGTAGGCATTTCTCCAAAACAGGTAGAAAAATTGGCAGTATGTATGTACAGATTCTCAAAGTCACTAATGATTAGATAAATATAAGCCAAAACCATAATGAGATTCCTTCTCACATCCATTTCGATGACTGCCACAAACAATTGGAAAATCACAACTACAGACCAGGATTTGAATATGTTGGAACCCTTGTGCAGTATTGGTTAGTATTTAAGATGGTCCAATCTCTAACCTCAACATTATGGTGGCTATTAAAAAGGTTAAATGAAATTAAGATATATCACAGAAATTCTATTTTGTGAGGATGTATCCCAGGTAATTGAAAATAGGATTTTAAATAAATCTTTGTAAATACGTTTTTATAATAACATATAAATAACAGTCAAGGCGGAAGCAACACAATTCCCTATTTACAAGTAAATGGTTTAGCCAAGTGTGGAAAATACAACTAATGAAATATTACTTAGCCTTTAAGAGAAAGAAAATTATAAAAAACTTTTATAATATAGAAAAATCTTTGGGACATTTTATTAAATGAAATGAGCCAATTACAAAATGAAAATGCCACATAATTTAATTTAGATGAGATATCTACTAATTAAATTCATACAACCAGTAGAATTGTGTTTCCCAGTAGGAGGTTGGTTAGAATGCAAAGTTGGGTTGCTGTTGTTGATTTGTTTTTTTTTTGTTTTTTTTTTTTTAACATCATAACACTGAGTAGGGACTTCATGAATTGGGATATTATAGAGAACAAGAAGCAAAGAGAGCATGCACTAAAGCCTTTCTTGTTATGAGACAGGAAAGTAGGGGAAGATGATATTCTGTACAGTCTGGAGAACGATATATGATAATTGCATATATGGCTTTGAGTGAATGAGTTTACTGAGTATATAGCAAGCTAAAGTGAAAGAATGAATAGCAATTAGCAAGTGGATAGATGATAAATATCAAAACATCCAGCAGAAATTGAATGGAGAAACCCTATTGAGACAATCAGCTAAAGGTCCCTGTAGTAGTGTTCTGGGCAGAGCAAAGTGACCTCTTGGGTGAGGCTTCAAGAAAAAAACAAATAACAACAAATGAAGATAATATCAATTTGGGCATTCACGAAACCCAGCAGAATCTGTCAAGGGAAGTTGAGGCAGCTAGCTGGAATTTTTAATTCAGCTTTCTTTCCATGAATGAGCTTCTCATGGCTGAAAGTCTGATCTTTCCCTACTGCAGGTATTTTCTATCAAGAGATAAACAATAGTAACTTCTTTGGAGATGGTTTACATTCTACCTGTTCTCAAGAATATGATGTTTTCATTCTTGGGGTGTTTGCTGCCCTTTCTTCTCTGTCACAGAGTTAGGGGACAGCCCATCAGACAAGGAACCTTAGAGAACACTTTGAGATAAACATGTTGAGATTTGAAATGGGGTGGGAGACTACTTCTAGAACAAACTTCAGATTCTCAGTGAGTCCAAGCAACAAATGGCAATTTACAAATACAATGCACATTGTAGATGCTATTAAAAAACATATATTTTGTTGAGAAAGAAGAAAGGCTTGGGAAACTCTAAGATGAAGCTGAAGTGAAAATGGTTTTCAGTTCAAGGCAGGCATCTCTTAGGGTGACAATTTTCTTAAGGTTGAGGACATTTTCCTTTTGACATTGTGTAAAGGAACAGCCCTGTGTGAAAGCTAGGGCCTACATTCTCGGGGCTACATGGAGAGGTCTGTGGGTCCGGATGGAATGGAGACACACATTTAATCCAGTATTCAGAACGCAGTGATGGTCCATACTGTTAATCCCTAGAAAAAAACAATGGAAGCAGACAGAGGAAGCAGAACTCAGGAGTCGGTGTCACACAGAAAGTGACATGAGATGAGTCAGAGTGAATGGCAGACAAAGTGACTAATCAGATGAAGAGTTAGCAGCAGACATGTCCAACTCTCACAAGAAAAGGCAGGCTCTCAGCTCAGTTAAGGAGAGTTACATAGAAGTTAGAGTCAGTCAGTTAAAGCAGTCAGTAAGAAGATTGAGTGGAGAAGCAGGCTGAAGAGTCAGGTGAGCAGCAGTTAACAGAGTTAGTAAGAAAAGTCAGTTAACAGAGTACTTTGAAGAGTCAGTTACAGAAGAGTTACAAAGAGGCTGTAGTGAGTTACAGAGCAATAAATTGACGTAGTCAGTTACAGAGGCAGGATGGAGCTGTGAGAGTTCACGGAGAGATACAGAGACACAGCAGAGCTCAGCAAAGGAAGCCAGAGATTGAGTTGAACCAGAAGATTCAGAGTTCAGAAGGAGCTAGTCAGAGTGACTCAGTAAGCTGTAGATCTCAGAAGGCTAAGGCTAGAGCCTTCTAGGTCTGGGCTAGCAGTTTAAATATTCTAGATTGTACAAAGGCAGGAGCCTTGCAGTTCAAGGATTAAGACTAGATTGTAAAGAGGACAAAATGCTCCAGGGCTCCGTGGCTCTCGGCTAGAACTGGTGATTTAATTAGACAAAGAATAAAAGCATTTGTCTCAATCAAACTCCACATCTGGGTGAACCTATATCCACATCTACAACACTGCTTTCTTCAACACTTGATATGGCCATCATTGTGTGGCTGCCTATTTTATGCTTCTGTTCATATCATTTTGACACTTGCTGTTCATGGGAAATTTCAGTGTGTGCTGATAATAAAGGCAGCCTATTTCTGAGTCCCTCATTTACTTTCAGTTAAGATATAAACTAAAAACTATCACTTGATTCTGTGAGTAAATTAATCTCTCTCAAAAAAAGGTTTCATATATAAGAGAAATATTTATGAGAGAAGCAGCACCTTCATATGTTATTTTCTTGGATGCCTCTGATTTTAAGCATGATGAAAGAAAGCATTACCCAGCCTTATATTTTTCCAGTAAAATGCTTACATGGTCTAAGGGAAAATGGTCAGCTTCCTCTTGCTCCGATTGAAAGGGCAAAAACCAAAGCAGCCAAACTTTAGTCAGGCTTCTGGGAGCACCAAAACAGTATAGGCTGAATTCAGGGGCAAGGTGACTCAGAACAATTCCCAGAACTAGAGTAAAGAAAACAAATTCTAAGATAAACAAGATATGGACCGCTGACTAATGGCCTTGGGCTAAGAATTTCCCCCCACCAACATTGAATAAGACCATAAGTTTACATTTTCTAGGAGCCAGCCACCTTGCTATATGCCAGCACCAATCAGTTTAAAGGTCAATACTCACATCACTACATAATCAATAGAATTGTTCCTCATACTATATTGCTAAGCTCTGCCTTTGAAATTCCTATATAAGCAGTACTTAGAGTGTGCTAGGGGTCGCCCTGTGAAGGTGGACCCCAATGGGGAGGTTACCTTCTGTTTCTTGTTAGAGGAATCTGTAAGGATGGACCCCAACACATTGGGAATAAACCTCTTGCTTTTACATCGATCTTGAGTCCTGGTGATTTCTTGAGGGTCTCCTTCCATTTGCCCCTAACATGATTTAAGAAATTTGACCTGTTGTTCAAACATTGTAGCTGACTAAAGCATTTATCCTTGAGAAAGGCTTTGAAAAACTCTAGGATTACAAAGATGAAAGGCTGTTCCTATTTGCTTGATTAATGGCTAAGGAAAGGTGTCCCTTTCTCAAGCCTCTTTTTCACAAGCAGAATTCATGGTCATTTTGGCTTAAGACTCATTTCAAAACAAATGAAAATGGTGTATTTCTAATTTCTATAAATCCCACATCTATAATTTCCAATTGTAGAATATGAGGAATATACTTTGATTTATTTAGAAATTAATACAGCCAGATGGAGATTATATTAATTTCCATTTTAACAATAGTTATTAGGAGCACTAACAGTTATAATCATGCTATTGTTAGCTTCATGCCAGACACCGAGCTAAGAACTTAACAGACATTACTTCACTTAATCCTTTCGGTCTCTCACAGTGGATGATTATTATAACTGTTTTACAGGAAAAAAAAAAGAAAATCCCTGAAGCTTATAGGAGCTAAGTAGCTCATTCAAGGTCACAGATATTAAGCAGCAGTGCCAGTCCTTACAAAACAGAAAAATTATTCATTTACATCATTTATGGAGGAGGTAGAAGCATGACTCAGCAGTTAAGAGTACTTCCAGAGAACACATGATCAATTTCTAGCAAAGTTCTACTTTTGGTGACTCACAATGGCCTGTAACTCAAATGCCCTCTATGGATTCTGAAGAAACCTGCACAAATGTGCAATATACTCCCTCAATCCCCACATACATGTAAATAATTCTTCCAGATAGCTAGATTTTATACTATTAAAATGATATATTCATGCTGTTAGGGGAAGAATGGTCATCAATAGTCTTGTCCAGTTGTGAACACTGTGAGTTACAGTAATATCTAGCATGGCAAGATATACCCATTGTTGCAATAGTGGCATGAATGCTATATGGATAACCAGTTGTTCTTTAGTCTGATTTAAGGTTTTTCTACATAAGGAAACACACATAGTAGGAATCTTGGTGGGGGAGCACATAAGGTCCAAGAGTGAAACTACTACTGTTACTTTGCTAGTAGACCTAATACCAAACTGGCCTTCAGATTAATATTTCTACATCCATAGATTAGTATATTTATCAGACCTCATTGGACAAGTGTTGCTGTATAGTGAATAGCAGTTAACAGAGAAGCTCATGACTGGTCAATGTACCAGTACCTGTACTGTACTGTACCAGAGAATGAGTGCCTGTGTAGTACTCAAACACAATTGGGACATCTGTTTCACACTTCCCACATCCAGGGGTCAGTAACCATTGAGGAAGAGGGAAAAGAAGGATTGTAAAACTAAGAGGTATACTGGAGCAAAACAGGAGGACACTATAGGAGGAGAGCTCTCACAAACTCACAGCAGCCATGATTTGCTGCACAAGACTTGCACATGACCAGCCAATCAAAATTACAGCATGGACAGGGAGAGAACTTCCTAGGCCCCACCTTTAGATAAGAATCCAGTCATGGTTGATGGTACGTTCATCATGTTCTTGTGGGTAGCCTCACATCCATGAATATGTGGGTAGCAAAACTGGCTCAGAGGGTTATATGCAACTAAAAAGTTCCATTTCAAGATTGAGTAACCTTTTATGAAGTTGTTGGCTAGCGGGGCCACACAGAACTTCCCAAAATTACAGGTTATTGCTGTTGTTCTTCATTACCCTCCAGAACTTAATGGTAAAACCCTATTGCTGAAGATACCATGTACTTGAGTCATGGAGAAATCAAATCAGTACTGACATGTGAGCTTTCATAGTAATGGAAGTTGTTATGCATGTTACCAAAGGAAAGAAAGTAACCATCAATCTTATCAAGCTGTGAATTCCGAGAGCTACCATAATGACTAGACTGACAAGATACACCCACTGGTACAATAGCACAAATATTATGGAGTAACTAAACACTTTCAGATTGAATTTAAGACCTGATTCACAACATGTAATCCATACCTTGTACCATTATTGTGGCCAAAAACCAGGGCAAGAAAGGTCATAAACCCTAAGGGAGAAACATTAATTTATTCTGCTAAGTGGACATAGTATTAAACTGACTCCTAATGACTTAACACTGTATCCATAGATTAATGCATCTCTCAAGCAAAAACTTCTCAGAGAAGATTTTGCTTAAAGTAGATGATGATTAGGACCGAAACCCACGACTGGTCAATATACAGAGAGTTTTGTGGAGTTTTGTGGACACAAATGGGATACCTATATCACATTCCTCCCTACATGGTTCAGAGATTGTCATGGAAAGGGATCATAAAGATTATAAGAGCCAGAAATGATGGGTGTCTACAGTAAAACTGTTTTTGCACATATGAACTCACAGCAGCTATGAGAGCATGCACAATACTATGCAAGTCCAACCTAGACAAAACTTCATTCCTAGCAGAGGCTCTATTGGCAATTGATAGCTGATGGGAGAGAAAGAGTCCTTTTTCTTTAATAGTGTGACTCCTAGTAGCTTTGCTATGCTCCAGAAGGTATCCCCGTGTCCAAAAGTACTTGACCAACAAAAATTGGACATTATGAGCTAAAAAATAAAATAAGAAGATAAATTAAAAAGAAGACACAAAGTGTAAATCCCACCAAAGTCAAGAACAAGACCACCACAATTGAGCCAAATTTGAAACAAGCTTTAATTAAATTAATTAAATACTGGCCAGGAAGATGGACTCTCACCAGGTCTATTCTGAGGTACTCATGGAGTGAACTTGTCACCTCGCACTTCAGGAGTTCCCATAGAATGACCCCAAGTCACATGGTTTAGGTACTTTAAAAGGCAGAATCCTAAGACTAAGTACTTCACACTAGGTCTAATCAGTGGCAAGCATCTATTCTGATGTACTTCTTGTCTGGGTTATCTCCTACCTACAGGAAACTAAGCTTATCAAGTGCATTTGGAGCACAGTCAGTGCAGTAGGAGTAACCAATTGAAATCTTGACATTTCACACCCAACATTCCAGGAGGTTATGTCCTTGGGCAAGTGAGATTACAGGATTATATCTTTCTGTACCTCATTTGAACAGCCCCATCCAGCACTCCAGGAAATTATGTCTTTGTTCTAAAGAACTTTGTTCTTAGGCACAGTAATTAAAATTTAAAACTAAGTTTTGCTCTTACAAATTTGAGTGGGGTAGGCAAGTAGGAATGAATCAGGAAGGAGTTTTCGGAAACAGTAAGGTGATTGTGATCAAAATATATTGCATGCATGTATGAAATTTTAAACAAATAATAATATATATTTTATTTATAAAAATAAAACCATTACTTCAAAAGTATTTTAATTGTACATGAAAAAATAAGTAAGTAAAATATGCTTTAAAATTAAAGCCCTTTGGTCAGGCCTTATTCAATAATTTTTGGTGGGGTATAATAGTTGATCATATTGTTCTGACATAAAATATAAACCATCCAACAGAAAACAATTTTCTTACAGCACTGTGTTAGTCAGCTTTGCATTAATCTAGCAAATTCCAGCGACTAATCAACTTGTGAAGAAAAAAGTTATTTTGACTCATGGTTTTAGACCTCTCAACATATGATTAGTTGGACCCATTTCATTAACTGTTGTGAAACAGCATCACACAGTGGGACAGAGCAAACCCATTCACTTAATAGTACAGAATCAAAAGTGAAAAGAACCCTTGGGGTACACTCTCAGCATACAGAAGCCTCCAAGTCCCCATCATCCATAAACCCATCAATAAAATAAAGTTCTGGAGTACATTGAAAATACAAAGTATGGTAAGTCCAGCTTATTATTTTTACATGTTTTATATTGTGTTGTTGTTTCTGTTTCTGATACTGATTTTGATTGCAGACAGAATTCATGTTTGTCCCTTCATCATACAAGCTTCAACTTTTCTTCATCATTTTTGACCTCAGGAAATTCTGCTTGTATCCCTTTTCCTTAAGAAAAGAAGATTCAAAGACAGATAGAAGACAATCTTTGGGTTTTTCCTTCAGGGTTATTTGCCTTATCTAACTTTTAAAAAATTCTGTGACTAATGAGTTACATTTCCTTATCTTTTTGGTTTAAGAGTATCATGTTTATTGAGCACTATTATCTAAATAATTTCAAGAAATAATGCCTCTTTTAAGCTTTCAAGAAGATAAGCATTGCCTCTAGAAGACATGGAAAGCATATCTTGATTTAGTGGGTCAAGGGAGGAGGGCTTGGTGTTACCCAGGGTCATGGTACTTTGTACAGAGCCTCCATTTTTGTTAAATTATGGCTATAGTTATTTAATCTTTATAAGCAAATTAACTTTTGTCTTTAGATTCTTGCCTTCCTTGTTCTGTAGATCTCAACTAATGTCTAGCCAGGAAATATGTTTATGGATCACTTTATGTTCTTTGAATAGTCATTAATTACCACTACTATGGGCAACTAAAAGCCAAAAAAGGAAATCTTTCCAACTCTTCATGCTCCCTCCTTTTCTACACCAGATGTAAGTAGATGGTGAGTGGGCTCTGATTCTTACAGAGTCACCCTCTGCAGAATCTTTCCCCAAAGAAAATCTGGTATTGTGCTATTACTTGTCTCTTCTCTGTCTTACCTTTGTGGCTATCTTTAATTTGAATTTTTACATTTCAAACACTATCAGTTGTTCCCAGAACTGTTGGTCCACTGATATACTGTCTGTAATAAATATCTAGAGCTGCTTAAATACTTCATATTTAAAATAGATTTCATTATCTCTCTTTAAATCAATTTCTCCTGTTCTCATTCTTGATAATCTTTAAGAGCATACTCATTTTCCCAAAATCTTCCTGGATTCTCAGAAGTTCATGCTCACCAATAATGAAAAAACAAAAAAAAACACACACACACACACACACACACACACACACACACACAAAAGAAAACCCTTGGGATGTAGATGCTTTTTATAATGTTTGATAAATCAATTGGTGAATGCATGAAAGAGTTTCTGGATGAATGGTTTGATGGATTGATAGTTTAATAAAAATTTGCATAAATCTGTTCAAACTACTGGCAATAGAAAATTGAAAGGAATCCAAACTACCCATGGAGGTTTGGGTAGTAGAAGGAACCTATAATTTTGAGATCTTAAGAGGAAAAATCCAACCAGACTTCAATGTCTTCTAAGGGTGAAGAGTAGCTGAGTTTCTTTTTTAGGAATCAGTCAGGCTGCCAAGGTAGCTGGCTGAATCATAAGACATAAAGCAAACATCTAGCGATGAGCATGGGCCTGAAACAGACTTGAGGTAAGGATAGCTGAGGCAAAGTCAGCATCAGACAGGCAGCAAAGCTGGCTTAATACTTTTACCCTACAATGTAGATACTTTTCCTTTGCATTCTCTAGTCCAGCAGGGAGATTAACTTTAGAAATCTAACTGTATGAGGGAGAGGTTAAAACTGAGCTGTGTCCCACATAGGACTGAAGAATTTTTTATTGATTAAATTTGAAAATTCATTAACCTGTCACCTTCTACCACTGTCACTCCTTCCTCATTACAGGACAGTCTGAGATAAATCAATGGTGTCTCAGGCTATGTTCCAACCATCCTGTTAGATTGTCCCTGAGTAGCTCTGACTAATTAAAGACTATGAATCAAGAGATTCATTCCGAACCAATCAGCTCAGTTACCACTCTGCCTTTTTCATTTTATTTCATTTAAAAGAGAAACCCATGTTTAAAGGCCCATTTAGATAGATTTTGCTTGAATACCAACTTACCTAATACAGAAACATAAAAAAAAATTATAGAGGAAGGTATTAATCATTTGAAGTTTGAATTAATTTTCCTTTTGGCTACCAGTACTGTAATCACATAAATAACATAATCAATTTTCTTTATCGAAAAAACAAAAACAAAAACAAAACAACAACAGCAACAAAACACTATGAGTGGTGAGGCAATTGCTGTTTGGTTTGTACTCAGATTCTAGGTAATATGAAGCAAGGAAATATTTCATTATTCTTTACTCATTAAAATATTATGCTTCTTCCTGGAATGACCATCAACTTTTTTTTTTGTAGAATTAAAATGACAGCATCATGTACTCTTGGAGATGCCAAAATTAAATTTAGATAAATAATAATTTCACAACATGAATTAAGGAGTATCAGAATGTACTGAACCATGGTGAGTTCCATCTAGTACAGAAATAAAAAGTATGAGTCTTGATGTACAAGAAGGACATAGTTTCTTGCTTTGAGACTCACATAACCAATAAGTTTTTTTTATTAATTTTCTTTATTCTTATGATTCCCTCCAATATTTTCATGTCTTATATATAGGTTTTGTCTTTTACTTCGTTTATGCCTCAGATTTATTGGCATAGTTGAGAAATAAAATTGTATGCATGTTTTGACATCTATTTACAGTGTGAACCAATCCACACATAAGCTCCTTAGTATATTCATTATTTCAGAGTTACTTTTTTTGAGAAAATTGAGGTGCAATTTCTTAGCCAATTTCAATGCACATTGCAATAGTATTAACTGAAGTCCCTATGCCCCACATTATGCTTTCAGGAATAAGTCTATCTGAATTATAGAAAATAAGTACTTATCAACACAAATGCAAAACTCTCATTTCAAAGTGGTAAAGGATGAGTTCTTCTGGAGACAAACATAAGAGACAATGGCCCAGGAATACAAAGTCCAATTGCACCAAATATCATGTCCCAAAGTGCTAACAGTTTTGTGAAATTTTTATAGTAAAGGAACAAAGTCACAAATTAATACACTTTTCAAATGCATTGGTTCATACATCAGGTAGGAAGGATGTGGCAAGCAAGGAAAACCAGTATAAGGCTCAGATACAGTTTGACGGCACTCTTAGATTTTGTGTTGGTTGGTAAAAGTCTTTTCATGCATTTAAATGGTTATACTAAATAGTTATTTAAATGGACTGAAGTTGTCAAAGATAACTTGGTTCTGAACTTGCCACATTCCAAACTCTCTACATCACTGCATCAAGTTCAATGGAAAGTATGATTATTTTCAGGAACTTCTGCCTTTTAGAAATATTGTTCCATTTCTCATCACTGCCAAACATTGTACTACTCTGCTTTTAAAAATTCAATTTTTAAATTTGCTATATGAGTGAGAACATGCAATATTTGTAATTCTATTTGCTCCTTATTTCACTTCTCTGTTGTAACTGTGGCTGTGGCTGTCTTGAAACTCACTGTGTTGTCCAGGCTGGCCTCAAACTCACAGAGATCTGCCAGCCTTTGCCTCTCAAGTGCTGGGATTAAAGGCATGCACCACCACCACCTGGCTCTAATATGAGTATTTTGTGACTAAATCTTTCATAATGACCTGTCATAAATAGTAAGTAAGCCATCTTATACATAGCTTGAAATGAACTCCAATAAAAATCTTCAAGTAGGCTTTATTTCTCTTTCATCTATTATGATGATCTCCTTTGGGAAGACTGTTATGATTCAGGAATATTAACTTGAAGATGTGAGCAGGGACAGTGACATTGCTATACTCCAAGATGCACAGGCTTATGAGACAGAATGTTGATTTCTATATAGAGTGGTACATTTTTACTAATTACTTAGTCTTGGGGAAATTTTATGTACTAGGAGGTAAACTTGTGTTTTTACATAACAAATTTGGTGAAAACACCATCTCTCTTTGATTTGCTCACATCTTTGCTATAATTAGTGACAAAGCTGTCATGAGTTTGTTCATGCTCTAGTGCTCTGTTGCAACACACGTATATTCTATTCACTCTTTGCTGTTTTCAGCTTTGTTATAAACAATGAGCCTAAAGATCATTACTCACTGAATGTGAAAAGCAGCATTTTTATAATAATAGCCCAAAGGGATGAAATACTCAAACATCCATGAGTTACTAAGGTAAAATATGCTATGCTGATATGATGAAATATTAAGCATTAAAAGTAAAGTACTGCTTTGCCAATATTCATTGAAGTGAAGAAGACAAGGTAAACCCATAGAGACTATTGAGTGTGTTAGTGGTTGTTACAATTAGGCAGCTGGGGAAAGGTTAAAGACTACTAAAGTACTAAACTATTTCTTTTGAGGTGATAAAGATATTTTAATCTTAAACTTGGCTTTTGACTTCGACCAATAAATATACTAAAACATGAAATTGTATATTTCAAATGGGTGAATTTCATGACATATTAATCATATTTCAATACATATACTAAAAGTGCCTTTGCATATATCTCCTAATAGCTATTATTTTACAGAGTTGAGGGGTGGTGATGCTTTGCATTAAGTTGTTGCCATTTGGGGACCGACTATTATTTGGATGCTAGCCTATACATCATATCATATTGGCATTCTCTACAGTTGTGCCAACCAAAATTTCTCTATCATCTTCTCAAAGGACTATTTGGGAACATGGCTATACTTGATGGAGAATTGCTATAATCAAGTATATACAATTGTACTCTTGTTGGATATTGTGAACTACAAAGATAGGTACTACTTTGTATTTCATGCAATCATTTTAATTCATTTTCACTAATACTAGATTTCATTAAAAGTTTTGTTAATATCATTGACGATATGGTTGTTTGAATGAAAATAGCTTCTATAGGTTCATATATTTGAATGTTTGGTCCCCAGTTGATGAAACTATTTTGTAAGAATTAGGGGTGTGGCCTTGTTGGAGGAGGTACGTTATTAGGGGTGGGCTTTGAGTTTTAAAAGCCATTCCTAGTTTGTTTCCCCAATTTGTTTCCTTTCCTCTCTTCTCTGCCTACAACTAACAGATAAGATGTAATCTCTTAACTAATGTTCCAGTACCATGCTTGCCTGCCTGCTGTCATGTTCCCTGCCATGATAGTCATGGACCTATTCTCTGAACCTGTAAATAATACTCCATTAAATGCTTTCTTTTATAAGTTGCCTCTTCACGGTAATAGAAAAATAACTAAGATGGATACAAAACACTTTCTTACTTTATTGGCATTTATCATTGATTTATTAGCCATTTGAGTTTTCTTTCATATATATATATATATATATATATATATATATATATATATATATATATATATAAAATGTCATAATTCTTTATTTCACCAACCTGTCTCTTCCCTATTAATTAGTAGAATATTATATACATATAAGATGCATTTTAACATTTGTCATAAATATAGTTCTATTCTCATAGCCCATAATATTTTTTTTAATTTTCCTCATCAAAAAGTACTATGCAAATGATTTGAACTTGTCATAATCATTTTTTAAATTATTCTTTGTATGATTTTCTGGTTCATTTTTGAGAAGGGGCACATTGAATTCAATCTCATGTAGAAGGGTAGTTTCAGCTGCAGCTGGCAGAAAGCACTTGTGATTAACTATAGATAATGGATTTCAGGGTTCAAGTATGAGCACCTAGAAAGGAGGAGAAATGTTTTCTTTTTTATTCATCTGTTCATGGACATCTAGACTGCTCATTTCCTATTTTGAATAGTACATCAATAAACATGGATGTGCAAGTATGTCTGTAGTATGTTAACTTAGAGGCTTCTAGGTATATACTCAAAAAGTGGTCTATCTGCCTGATATGGCAGTTTTATTTTTAGTTTTTTGAGAAATCTCCACACTGATTTTAACAGTACCTGCACAATATCCCTATTCACAATGAATAAGGGTTCCTCTGACCTACATTCTAACAATTTCATTTATCTTCATGTTGTCAGCCATTCTGACTGGAATGAAATGAAGTCTCAACTTAGTTTCAATTTGCATTTCTGTGGTGGTTAAGGATGTTAAATAGTTTTTCAAGTATTTATTAGCCATATACATTTCTTCTTTTGAAAAATCTGTACTCAATTTATTAGCACACTAATTGACTATATGATTTGGCTTTTTTTTTACTATTAACTATTACTTTTTAATTCTTTGTATATCCTGGATTCAATTTCTTTGTGACATATAGATGGGATTTTTTTTTTCACTTTTTGTAGGCATCTCTTCATTCTGGTGATTGTATCCTTTGTATGCAAAAAATTTTTATTTAATGTGATCACATTTATTTGTCTGGAGGCTGCTGAGGTTTGAATGAGAAATGTCCCCCATAGGCTCATGCATTTGAGTATTTGTTTTTAGCTAGTGGCTGTACTTGGGTAGGTTAGGATGTGGAGACCTGCTGAAGGAAATATGGATTGGAGGTGGGCTGTAAGGGTTTACAGCCTCACTCCGCTTTCATTTCAACATCACTTTTTCCTGTCTGTGAATGGAAATTTAATCCCTCAGCTTACTGCTCTGGCTCTTTGCTGCCATGTCTTTCTTATTATTGTAGACCCCTCATTTGGAACTATAAGCCAAAACAAACTCTTCTTTCTATAGGCTATCTTGGTCATGGGAGTATGTCATAACACTAGAAAAGTAAACAACATGGAAAGCTATTTCTTGTGATATTGGAAGCTTTTCAGACATTCCTTTATTATATCTATATGTTGAAATATTTTACCTTTATTTTCCTTCAGCAGTTCCAATGTATCATATTTTTTATCAAAGTTTTTCATCTAATGTGGACTGATTAAAGATGAGACTTAAGGAACTAACTTAAGTTTTCTACATGTTGAAATATAGTTTTCCCAGAAATGTTTGTTAAAGAGGCCATCCTTTCTCTAAAGTGTGTTTTTTAATTACCTTGTAAAACCTTAGGTGGCTGTGGCTCTATGGGTTTATTTTTGCATTCACTGCTCTTCTAGGGTCTGCATGTCTACTTCTGTGTAAATGTTACAGAATTTGGGAATTGCAACTTGTGTCCCAAGTTAGGTTCAGCTACCTGTTATAAATAAGCTAATAAAGAGTGCCAAATAAATAATGGAAAGCAGAAAAAGGAGATTTATTCAATGTGCCCACATTGGGAAGAAGAAGAAAGAGATTCAATGAATCCTCAAATCCATCCATCTTTGGGGTGATCAAAGTCTAAAGAGCCAAGGGTATGCTCATCTAAGCAGAACTTGTCAAGGTGTGATCCCCACGCCAACCCATCATTGACCCATTATTATCGGAGCTTCAGGTTCATCCTGTCAGATGGTATGACAATTTCTTAGAACTGTTTGAATCTCTTTCCAGAGACAAGTTCTCCTAAACCTTTCTCTCAGCATGCTATTTCTGACAAAATTTCAATTTTGGTTGTGGAGGTCATGATGGAGTTCCATTATTCAGTTGGATAATCATATTCAGAAATGCAAGTATCTCTTTAGAGGCCAGTTGCATCAATACTATGATATTTTCTTCGCTGTGTCTCTGTAATATAATTTGTGATCAGTTATTGTGATAACTCCAGCATTACTCTTTCATCTACATATTACTTTCGTTGTTCAGGATCTTGTGTGCTTGCATATAAATTTGGGGATTATTTTTTTTCTACTTTTGTAAAGAATGTCATAGAGTTTTTGATGGAGATTGTATTAAATCTTTAATGTAGTTATTTTTGCAATATTAATTCTGCTGAAACCATGAGGAGGGAGAATTTTTATGGCTTTTGTTGTCTTTAGTGAAAATTGAATTATTCAGTATCTTTGTTTCTACTAATCTACCAATTGTACCTAATTTAAAATTTTTGAGTAGATGCCCTTTGGTTTATCATAAACCATTTTCAAAAGACATGACATCATTTTCATATAGTGTAATTATTCTGTATAAAATTTGTTCAATTACTCTTTTCCATATACTTTAGTATTCTGTCATTAACTGGGCTATCCATGTCTAGTATAATACAATACTTGCTGTTATATCACTTTAAACAAGTAATAGTCTTTTAGATTAATAGTAAATAATAAATATAACTTTTATTTTATGTTCTCCATTCTTTGTCTGCTGCCCTTTCTTTTTGCACATTTAATTTTGACCTTTATTCTTTGTCATCTGTCTAAAAACCTCTTCCAATATTGTTTCTTAGTATTTTTTCTTGTAATGAATTTACTTATTTTTTCCCTAGGTGTGATTTTGTATGTTAATTTTACTGTATATATAAGTTTTACTTTGATATTTTTCTCTTGTTCCAACACCTAAAATTTTTAATTTTACTCTATTTCTACATGTATAAATTTTTATAAAGATATTGGTTTTCCTCTGTGTTTCTCAAAAGGAATGGTGGCTTCTATGTGTTCTTTCTTCAGTAATGGCCCATTACCTTTGTTTTCTTGCAGTATTAATGTATCATGCGTAGCTGTAATTGCTCTGAATTTGTCTATCATGATATTTTTTGAGCTCCTGAACAAGAAAGTTTGATGCAATCATCAATTATGGAAATTTTTTGTCCTTTCTTACTTCAAGTGGTTTCTCTACCTGTATTTCTTCTCATTCCAATATCCTAATCATGTTCCTTAAACCTATTGATATTTTCATGGACTTTAGATTATATATATGTTTATTTTATCCTCTTTTCTCTTTACATTTCAGTTTGAGAAGTTAATATTGACTTATAGTTTATGCTACTGATTCTTTTCTTCATCATATAGAACTTATTGTGAAGCCCATGAAAGACAAGCTTCATATTTGTTACATTGATTTATTTCATTTAAAAAGATTTGTCTTTCATTTTTACTTATGTGTATTTGTGTATATTTGTGTTTGAGTAAGTACATATCTGAGGACTGATTCCTTCAGACTCCAGAGACAACAGATACCCTGGAGCTGTAGTTACAGCGGATTGTGTGATACCTGATGTGGGAACTGGAAATTTAGCTGTGTTTTATTTTATTGTGTGATGTGTGCTTTTACATATAAGCACATAGTATATTAATCACATATAGTTTAAAATTCTTGTCTCCCAATTGTCTTATTTGTGCCATGTCTGAATCTTACTTTGATGTCTTTTAAAATGCCACAAAATTTTTAGTTGAAAGCCAGGCATATGGTAAAAATTTATGTTCTCCTATACAGAATTGATTTGTGTTTAATATTTTAACGTCTAATAGATTTCGGGTTTCAAATTCTTCTTTTGTTATAACCATTTCTTCCTTTTTGTGGTCTTGCATATCTGAATATGCTTCCTTACTAAGATGCTACATCCATCATATACATTCTTCAGCTGTAATTCAGGGAATTATCCTAACACCAATTGTTTGTTTGAAGGAAAACTCAAGAGATTCTCATTCATTCAAGAGAGTTTTCCTTTTCCTGTTAGTCCACACACAGCCTGCTCTATCTTACCATTCATCAATATAAAAGAGTTTCTGCTAATTTATTTCCCTAGTTTCTCCACTGGGTCACTGTCTTTCTAAATACAGTCAGATTTCCAGATTTGATGGTGGAAATTTATACTGAAGCCTTTTTATGTCAATATATTTACACTGTTGTCCAGTTCTTATTTGTAAGCATGGGGAGCTGCTTTCATGTTATACCAAAATTGAAGCAAGAGGTCCTTAAGACTCACATCAAAAAGTGCT
The DNA here is from genome assembly GCA_026225945.1 of Cricetomys ansorgei. Taxonomy (NCBI): domain Eukaryota; kingdom Metazoa; phylum Chordata; class Mammalia; order Rodentia; family Nesomyidae; genus Cricetomys; species Cricetomys ansorgei. Next base: position 2,445,998 of record JAMJFZ010000020.1, read on the forward strand.
ATACTGCAATTATTTTGAGAAAATAAGCACCAAGTATCAGAAGGATGGATGGGTCAGTTTTCTTCTTCATACTGTACATGATAAAGACTAGTATTCTGCTTCTGGAATTAATGAACTATTGCAATTTAATGCTTGGCCAAGATCAGTCATCTGAAATAGCATTTTCCAACTATTGCTTGATTTTTATTATGATAATTGTTTCAAATGATAACAGAAAAGACAAAATATACTTCAGTGATGCACTGTATCAATCGATCACAATGTAACTTGTTAATGCTGAGATTCTAATACTGTTTTTTTTAAATACACACAAACACAGATAACTTTTAATAGTTTCCTCAAAACCACAGCAGGTCATACATTATCTCGTTTGTCTTTCAGTTTATATACATATGTTGACTGGATTTGTGTTAATAACACAAAATAAGAATTCTGCTGAAAACAGACCATGACTCATCATTGATTTTACCAGTAAGTTGGAGGCTGATATTGATATATGGTGGCTGGCAGCCCTGAAATCTGGAGAAGCCAATTGAATTCCTAAGGGGTCTTCTTGGGATAAATTAAATTTAAGAGCTAAGGTAAGAGTTGGGATTTAGATTTATTCAAAGAGATGCATTTCATACTGAAGATAAGCAAAAGGACAAAAATGAATAATATTGTTGGAAAATAAAAACACTTGGATGTGGAAACTGCATAGCTTGACTTAAGGGGTTAGACAAGAAATCAAAATTAAAAGACTGTAACATGATATTTCACATAACAGGTAAGTTCAGTGGGAACTCTGAAACTCTATATCTGGCACATGAATTATATATAGGATGTAGTGGTCCTTTTTGTTCATTTATGTATTTATTGTATTTATATATTTAATTACCATATATTTATTATCAACAAGAGTACTGGGATTCTTTAAGCATGCCCTCCTCTTCCCCCTTTCTCTTTCTCCTCTCTCATTATTTGCCTTCCTTCATTTAGACAGTTTCACTTCTACTTCTATGCCATATAGCCATCATTATTTTACGTATCTATATGAAATCTAGGATCTACATATGGTAGAAAACATGATGTTTGTCTTTCTGAATCTAAATTCACTTAATGTAGTAATGACTATTGTCATCCATTTTCCTGCTAATGATAGAATTTCACTTTTATAGCAGAATAACATTTCTTTTGTATACATGCACCACACTTTTTTCATCCTTTCCTTCATTCACAGGCACCTAGGTTGATTGCATAACTTGTGAATATTGCTACAATAAACACTGATATGAAAGTATCACTGTGTCATGTAGTCTAGGAATCCAAAAGGAAAATAAATAGGACTGGAATGACCAGGTCATATGGTAGACCTATATTGAGTTTTTGGAGGAACTTCCACACTGATTCCCATAGTGGATGAACTAGTATACATCCACATCAGAAAGGTTTAAGGCTCCCTTTTTTGTTGTTTTCTTTTTTAAACATATATTTTTATTATATTTAATAATGTATAGGTATATTCGTCTGTTTGTGGGTATAAGCACATGATATAGGTGTCTGTGTAAGCCAGAGGTGTCAACTCCCATGGAATTGGATTTATAGGCTGTTGTCAGTATTGGGAAATACTGGGTCCTCTTAAAGAGCAGTCTGTGCTCTTAACCACTGAGTCATCTCTCTACTCTCCTGTTATTTGTTTGCTTAATGACTGTTATTCTACTTGGAATCCTGACATAGTTTCAATTTTTCATGACTTCTTTATTATTATTAATTTATTTTTAAAGATTTATTTATTATTATTTTATGTGTATGGTGTTGTGCCTGCATATATGTCTATTCATCACATACGTACAACGCCTGCTGAGGCGAGAAGAAGGCATTGGATCCCCTGGACATGGAGTTATAGATGATTGTGAGCTCCTACATGTGTGCTGGGATTTGAACCTATGTCCTCTGGAAGAGCAGCCAGTGTTCTTAACTGCTGAGAAATCCCTTCAGCCCCTCAATGTAATTTTAATTTACATTTCTCTGATGAGGTTGTTCTTATCTTTCCTGACCAGCAACATTTGCTCTAATGGATACTCTCTTCATTTAAGAATCTTCCTGCTCCTTATCTCTGTAAGGCCATGTTTCCACTCTCCTCTATTACCAGCTTCTCCTTTACAAAGTTTTCTTCCCAGGATTATTTCCACTCCCAATATAAGTTTTTCTTCTGAATCTGTACACTTCTCTTGTATTTATCCACCCTTCCCTTGTGATCTGAAGTGCTGTCCTTGTGCCATGACTTTAAAAATCTACATCTGTTAGCCAGATGGTAGTAGAGCATGCCTTTAATCTCAGCACTTGAGAGGCAGAGGCAGAGGCAGAGGCAGAGGCAGAGGCAGAGGCAGAGGCAGAGGCAGAGGCAGAGGCAGAGGCAGAGGCAGAGGCAGAGGCAGAGGCAGAGGCAGAGGCAGGCAGATATCTGTAAGTTTGAAGACAGCCTTATCTACAATGTAAGTTACAGGACAGCCAGAGTTACAATGGAGAAACCCTGTCTCAAATAAATAAATAAATAAATAAATAAAATTTACATCTGTTAATACAATCCTGATCTTTCTGTAATACATAGGCCTTGCAGTTTTGCCCAAGTATGTAGTGAATTTATAGTAAACTTTATGAGAACAATTATTTCCCAGTCCTCTATTAACTCTTTCCACAGTATTTCCCATACTTGCAATGCTGAGATCCAAGCCACGTGTGTTTTTTTCACTCTCATTCATCAATTCTTTCATGTACTCAGCTCTCTTTTCTCTTATAATACATCTTTCCATTCCTGCACGTGTTATCATTCTTCTTCTCTGATAATACTTAGCTTCCAATTCAATGGTTTTTAAGACTGTCCTAATGCTGTGACTCTTAATACAGTTCCTCACATTGTGGTGATACCCAACCATAAAATTAATTTTGTTTGTTGCTACTTCATAAGTATAATTTTGCTATTGTTATGAATGGTAAAATAAATATGTGATGTGCAAGATGGTCTTAGGTGACCCTTGTGAAAGGATTATTTGACCCCCCAAAGGGGCTGTAACCCATAGGTTGAGAAACAATTTTCTAATTGATCTTTCTGCTTTCTTTCTCTCTGTTTTAATGTCACACCAATGGCAGCATTGATAACAATTTTACAACACATATTGGATCATCTTACCTTCTGACTCTAAAAAACTCCCCTCTTGTCATACCTATTTATTACCATGCTTTTTACCTATAAATTGTGATATCCTGACACAATCTGACTCCTTCAAATTTATTTCCTTTCATTCTTCCCTCTTTCTATTCCTTTTTCCTTCCCCCTATCTTTTCTCTTTATTTTTTCTTCTTTCTGATATTTGAGTCCTCAGACTTTTCTTTAAGAGAATGGAATAACTTTATGTGGAGAATTCTTCTACCCCATGAACAAACGACTGTCTCCATTTAATTTTAAAACCTCATCTTAAATGTAACCATTTCAGAGAATATTTTCCAGAGCTCCTTAGTTACCTAAGGTAACTATTCCATCTCATTCTATTAGGTCACATCACTGTAACTCTCAAAGTACCTTATCAACTATATGACACAGTATATGTCTGTTGTTCACAGATCTTTACCTAGCAGACAGAAAAGTCCCTGAACAATAGGCGTTGTTAATTGTTGATAAAATACCTGCTTCATAAATAAATGGAAAGTTAAGAGAAATATAGTCACTGAATGAACTTCCTAAATAAGATTTATTTGCCAAAGAAGTAAGGCCAACAACTGAAAGTTGGACTTAATAAAACTAAAAAACATATGCACATCTAAAGAAACTCAACTGAGTGAGGAGGACATTCATAGAATGGGAGAAATCTATGCCAGCTATACATCTGACAGAGGTTGAATACCCAGAATTTATAAAGAACTCAAACAATAACAACACCCAAAGGACTCATTCAAAAAAAAAAAAATGAGCGTGAGACTTGAATAGAGACTTCAAAAATATGAAAAAAATGCTAAGAAATGTTCATTATTTTTAGCAATTATGGAAGTGCAAATCAAAACAAATTTGAAATTTTGCCTATCCCAGTCAGAATGGCAAAGATCAATTAAACCATATGCTGGAGGGAATGTGGAGAAAATAGACCCCTTATTCATTGTTGGTGGGATAGCAAACTGGTACAACCACTAGGAAAATCAGTGTGGAGAAATCCCAAAAAACTAAAATAAGTCTTTCAAATGACCCAGCACACAATTCCTCGACAAATGACCAAAGGACTGGAAATTCTACTACACAAAATTCCTGCTCAACCATATTTATTGCTTCTCTATTCACAATAGCTAGGAAATGGAAACTAAATGTCCTACAAGTGATGAATGGATAATTAAAATATAGTACATATTCAATATAAAATACCATTCAGCTATAAAGGAAAATGAAAACATTAATTTTGCAAGGAAACATTTAGAAATAGAAAAAAAATCATATTGAGTGAAGTAATCCAGACCCAGAAAGACAAACCTCATATTTTCTCTTTTATTGGAGGCTCCTAGGTCCAAATCTTGATTTGTGAGTAATAGCCTGTAGTAACTATAGAAACCATGAAAGTAAAATGTAACCATTGCCAGGTTAGAGGAGTAAGGGAGCATGAGAAAGGGAATTATCAGGGTACAACTGATATGATCAGGAATATGGGAAAATTGGGAGCTCTTTAAATAGGGGAAGGGAGGTAAGTACAAAAGAAGATGGGAGAAGGGTGAAGAGATTAATGGGGCAAATGGGAAAGGGCACCTTAGGGAAGAGAAGGAAGTAAATGTAGAAGGAGAGAGTTGAGTAAAATAAGAATATCTGAAAATCCCACAAGGAATCATATTAACCATTAACTATTTGTGAAAAAATTCTATAACACATGTAGTTCTCTGTATGAATATACATGCATCGTTTAAATGAAGCTTTCTCATCTGGGCTGCAAGAGACATAGACTACCTAACAAACTCCCCAAAATCAGACATGAGAAGTCCTCTTGAGTTGTTGGTCAGGATCATTCAAGAGACTCCCAAAACATACAGCCCATTGCCTTTGCCCTTGGTTACCCCCAGAGGTAGAAGGTAAGTTCCTATTTCTAAGGACAGCATGCATTTCAAAAACAGGGCCCAGAGAATCCTCTGAGCTGGAATTGACTTCCTTCCACAGTACTGGAAGGTGCCATACAAGATTCCAAAGGAGGGAGACACCAAGCACATTTTTTCATTTCATCCCCAACTTTACTCCAACTATGCTCACAAGCAGCATAGTTAGAGCTTTCTGTTTATTAGCCTGTTTAACTCTATAACTCCCCTGTGAGATAGATCTCATTTTTATCATTTTCTGTTTCTTATTTCTTATTACTATACTTATTATTTATTCTATATTTATATACTAATACTGTCTCTTATTATTATGACAAAATATTTGAGGCAAACTACTTTCAAAGGAAAGAGGTCCACCCTGGACCATGCTTCTGGAGCTATAAAGTCTAAAGGACTAGATGTGGAACAGATAGATCAACCCAGGATAAGAAACAGGAAGACCAATAAATGAAGCCTTGTGACTCTATAATTATAACTAAACCATAGCAAGATTTTACAGGTAAATAATATTTATATCAGAAGTCCTAAAGATTGTTAGGAAGAGGAAAAGCAATCTGTCACATGTCCATGTGGAATAATTATACTCTATTAGTTCAAGAATCTAACTACCTTCAACTTGGGCATCTGTAAAATTTTGAGAAACCATTTCCATTGGCTCTGGCTTTTATCACAATGAGTCTTCAAACTACATATAATTTAATATTTTTAAGACAAGTATCTCTTCATTGCAACCCACTGGTTAAAAGATTTTAATACATCCCATTGATTTACTATAAAGTTGAATGCCCTTACCACATTAGTTGTTTCTCTTGGAAGACCCATTCTTGACTTTCTGGAATGAATCTGATTCCTGACAGCATGAGTTGTTAAATCTGGAAGCTGAACTAGACCTCTCTGCTCACTGATGTTGGTCCAGCCTATGTCTGCATCATTGCACTTCTTTGCTGAGAGCTTGCCTGTTTTCCACTGGGGCTTTCCTGAGTGTCACAACTGCTGTAAAGCTGCCAGTATTCAAAATCACAGAGACAGATCTCAAGCAGAAAGGGAGCAGAGTCAGTAAATAAACAATAAATAAATAAATAAACTCAGCTTCCTGTCCTACTAGTGGGATTATCTGACATGTAATCCATGGCATCTGCTAGCCCTTAGCAGGCCTCTAGCAGCAGTGACTATCTATCTCCATGGAGATCACCTGTTCAGCATTTACCTCTTTTAAGTGTTTCCTTCACTGACCCACCCCCACTACATATCACCGCTGGGATGAGTTCCCAGATAACCTATCTGCATCTACTTATTTTTAAGCATTGGATTAGTTTTAGGAAGTATCTAAAAAGATGATGCCGTTAGTTGTCACCTCATGGCATCATTGGCTCCATTTTGTACCAGATTTATCATTTGCCTCACTGATCCCTGGAAGAATACTAGAAAACTGTTCCCCAAACACTTATCTACTTACAGTTTATATTTTAAAATATTGTTTAAATGCATTGTAATTAGGGATGACATAAATATTTTCTAGAGCTATAAAATTAATATATGAAATATCTTGCTATTAAATAAAAGAATTCCTCACCACAAAAAATTAATAATGACTGATATTATATTCTCCTCTTCCTTCAGTATATGTCAAAACATCACAGAGATTTGTCACAATTATATGCAATTATTGGTCAACTAAAATGAAATAAATTTCTGTGGAATATAGAATTCTATATTCTATATGTCTATATATAGACATCAAACTTACAGAAGGAATGTCTTGTTTATCTGATTTATAGCCGTTGAATTAAATTAAAATCCTAAAGAGAATCCCTTTATTGCCTTAATAAGGTTTTTATGGAGTAAAAGTATTTTAAATCAAGTAGTAAAGAAGTTATTAATAGCAGTTTACCATATGTAAAATTTTCTTAAAATAAATTTTAATTGAGGATAATTTGGTCTTTATTAAGTCTGAACTAGAAAGGAACTATTTTCTTGGTGTCTATATATCATAGTACATTCATTTTCATTTTATAGCCACATTTTAGTTGCTATAAACAAGAGTTTTAAGATGATGTTGCAGCTGAATTTGGATAAAGTGGTATATAAGTGTGGACCCAAAGATAATATTGGATTAAATAGAAATCAATTCTGTGACATGACCCAAAACAGGACTAGAATATCATTATGGCTAAGCTTTTTCTGCAAGACTATATTCTCTTTATCACTAATAAGGTTGTCATAGAAATCTCTGATTCTTTAAATAAAATTTTTATAAAGAACAAGTTCCATGTGAGCTCAATAGTAGGTATGCAGAAAATGATGATGCTAAAAATGGCTGTTTAACCAGTAGAAAAATGCAACTTATTTGGTTAAAAGTATTTCATTGATACTATGAAACAGTTGACAGTAATTTCTCTAAAATATTAATTGATAATAAATCATGGAAGGTATTGAATTATATGAGTGAGGAACTGGAAAAATTTCTGGAATGAAAAAATTTAAGCTTGGTAATTGATCAAATAAAGTGCCAGTTTCTAAGCAGCAGAAATTAGTATTGTCTTATGCTATGGGTCTAGTATAATAAAGAAAAATTGAGACATACATCCTTCCACTTACAAGCACCATCTTTATGGACCCCAAATGAATGAATTATAAAGATCTAGACCAAGACTATTTCAATGATGTGGTTTGTTGTAATGATTACTTTTATTAATAGAAAATCGTCCAAATGTTCAGCCAAAGATGAGTAAAAAAATGATAAAATCATCTAACCTTTAAAAAAAATAGCTAACATAGTCACCAAGAGAAATGTGCTTCAGATGTATTGCTAACTGAACAATAGTATATTTCTGTCTTCTGGTTTTTGGTATGGTGTGTAATGAACTGGGAAAACAACAGCATATTCAAAGCCTAGTAAAAGCAGGAGAAACTCAACAATCAGGTCCTCTTAAATCATCAAAATAAAATCACTGATCAAAATATAGTCTTCAAAAACAAAAAAAAAATCTTACAGATAAAAAGAGAAAAGTTATTAATTTCATAAATAAAGGAGAAAAATCTAGAGATTCTATTAGTATTAAAATTACAACAATGAAATATTAACAGTACTATACCACAATTCAACAGCTTACTATCCCCCTGGAAGATAAGCTCTGCCCAGCAGATAACTGTTTATTTTCTATGAAAAAGCAATAAGATGAATTTTGATTTGTTAAAAATTGAAATCAATACCTAATACCTTTGCAAAACAGAAGGCACTGGGTCTACATGGGTTCCCCAGAGAAATCTACCAGGAATTTAATACTAAAGTCCAGCTTCAGCTTAAAGTCAGGGATCCCAGAATAAATGTGGAGTCAGACAACTAATTTAATTGATAGAAGAGACTGGGAGGAAGAGAGAGATGGAGAGAGAGAAAGAGAGAGACTGAGACACAAAGACAGACATAGAGAGAGACACAGACTGATATTCTTGTGTATCAACAAAGTCCAGCAGGTCAGGGCTCCAAAGAGGAGGTATGGAGTCAGCCAGGAAGGAAAAACATACAGACATCTCATCAATGGGTCACAAACACTCTTTATTCAGGCTTCTTTCTTCTTCCTTTAAACTTCTGTCTCCATCCCAGCTTTTCCCCTTTATCCTTTCCATAAAATCACACATATACACATTCACACACATCTTATGGAAGAAGCACAGCTTCAACACACACTCACTCACACTCACACACACACTCTTTTACATACATCTTGTGGAAGAAGCACACACATCTTGTATGTCAGCTTTAACACACATACATCTTACCCATACCCATCTTATAAGCTTCCTCTTCCTTATGGTAGAATCAAAGCTCAAACACACATAGATCTTACCCACATATATTTCAAGCTTACTTCTTTCCTTTTTTTTTTTTTTTTTGTAGAAGCACACACATCTCACTCATACATCTTAAACACTTCCTTTTGGATGCTTCATCTTCCTTATGGAATAAGCAAAACTCCAACATACACACATTTCACTCACATATGCATCTTATGAGCTTCTGCCTTCCTATTATTTCCCATACACCTATATACCTTTTAAACAATACCCTCTGTGTCAGAAGAAATCACATCATAATCATGAATCCTATGTTTCCAATGAATGATTACAAGTTATATATTTAAAAAACAGGTTGTTTAGGTTGTTTTCAATACTCACACATGATTATGTATGAACATTTAGTTTTCCATGTACTTTCCCCCACAATACATCTATACCCCCAAACAATAATTTTGTTATTGTAGATTAATGAAGTTTAAGCAAGCCAAGCATTCTCACAGCAGCTTCTCTTGTAGCTGGGAGGTAGCAGTCTTGCAGTTACTAAGAAATGAGTACATGTCATAGTATCCTAACTTAACACAATTCTTATTTAGTTAACACAGTGAAATAAGTTTGGCATTAACTCTAAAACTTTAATTCAGAGTTTTTTTTTTTTTTTTCTCTTAGGTAAAGGAAAATCTGTCCAGTCTACATGCCATATAGCTCAAAAATTCATCAATAATTTTATAATTGTAAAAACTAGGAAAATAGCAAATGAATTGTGGTCAAGGAAGTTCAAAGTTAGTAGTGGGCACTATAACTCATTTGTTATGTATTGTGGAAATTTATTTTTAGTTATGTATAAAATAATTATTTTTGTGCAATGTACGAGAAGAAGATAAATAGGCCTTGGCATTTTGTATTGTCTGCAGTTGCAGATTTCTGTGGGCAATGTGTGATTGCTTATGATTTGCATCTGAGGAGTTCTGAATCAATAAAATCACCTGAGCTGAGATTCTCAGAATTCCAGTGTTAGTACGGCGCTGCCAAGGACAGTGGTTCCCTCTGCTGAGGTCGGGCAGAGTCTTCTTTGGTGAGCTGCCACAGTGGAGTACTACTATAAGTATACTTAGGCCTGGCTCTCATAGATAAAAGCCGTAGGCCTAACAACCAAGTGTTCTTTGTTCTTGTTCTTTTAACTAAATCAAATCTTTAGCTACTAAGAATGTGTTTTCTTATGTGGTTCCCTAGCTTACTTGTTCCAAAGCAGCTTGGCCAACACCCTAACCTGATGTTATAGATTAGTTATTCTTTCTGGAGTTTCAATAGAATTACCAATTCAACTGAGTGGCACTGCCTTTTAGAAAGCCACCACAGTTGTTATGGGTGCCAGTAGGGGTTAGAGGGGTTAGAGACCCCCATAGAACTTTCATACCACAGAATAAACGAGGAAAGCATGACAGATGCCACCACTATCAGAATCCACAGCAGCAAGGGTTATTTGGGCAACATTCACTGAAGCTGTGCAAACAAACCAATGAGCCGTCTAGCCTCGTTAACTCCATGGCAGACTGGAAGTCTTCAGTGATAGCTCTTAGCAATTTATGAAAAATAACATCATAACCTCTACAACCTTTTTGAAGATAGAATCTGAGGGAATACTCTGACTCATTCAATTAATTTAGTATTTCTCTAATGCCCAAACAATGGAGAGTCATCACAAGAAGACAGCACTACAAACAGAAATACTAAATTCTCAGCAAAATATTACTGAATTGAGTCCAACAATACATTAAAAATAATTGTGCACATTGGCTAGAAGAATTTATCCAGGGTGTGCAAGACTCATTCTACCATAGAACATTCATTAATATAACTTATATTAACGTGCTAAAATGAAGGAAGAGACACATGGTTATATCCGTAAGTCCATTTAATAATTGTACAAATTTAAGTACCCATTTCTGATAATAAAAAAAAAAAACTCTCTTAGCACACTTGGAACAGGAGAGAATTTTCATAATTGGTCAAATAACATTTACAAAAATAAAAAGACAAAAATATCCCTAGAATTAACACTATACTAAAGGTGAGAGAGTACATTTCTTACAAAGATAATGGAAAATATTGTGAGTGTTCCCCTCAAATACTACATTATAACATCACATTGAAAGCCCCGGTGTTTATCCAAAAGACATTAAAAATGTCACCTAGCTCAGGGAGGGAGTAATAAAAATATTTACATAGGACATGAATGTGCATTGTGAAAAAAAGAATTAATACAATCTCTTTGAACTACCAATCCATTGTGGTAGCATTTTAGTCTGAGTTGTTAATATACAAAACTCAGTTCAAAGAAACTAACACCCCAAAATGAAAAATCTAACAAATATGTAGAAGATCACATAAAGAAAGAAAGTGAAAAACAAAGAAAATGTGATTAAAGGTGTGGACCACAACACTCAGAGGTTTGCTAGTGTTATATTAAGGATTTTTACATATAAATGCATCAGGGATATTGGCCTGTATTTTTTATTTCATTGTACATTATCTGGTATTAGAGCAATAGAAAGTGACAAACTCCGGTAGTAGAATCAAGGAGCTAAAGGAAAGGAAATTTGTTCATACTCATGAAGAAGAAGGCTCAGTGCTGTCAGGATATGACTTATAATCTTCAGCTGTAGATGTGAAACAATTGCAATAGACTTCACTACCTATTTGTATCCCTATAATTTTTTATTCTTATTCAACAATAAGATAGTGCTTTTGTTGGACCCCCAAAGGCCCAAACTGGGACTCTGAACTCCCACAGAGACTCACAGACAGGATATCGATGCAAATAGCAAGAGAATTTATTCCAGTGCACTGGGACCATTCTAACATGAAGGATAGAAGCGGCCCCGAGGAGCAAATGGTGAAGTTTTTTATACAGTTGTTGGGCACAAACCGAATTGGTACAAGTTGATTGGTTCCCAAATTGTTTTCCCATTTTGATAGGTAGGGGCCAGTTAACCTTTAAATTGATTGGTGTTGGCATATGGCAAGGTCGCTGGCACCAGGAAATGTAAAGTTCCTTGCCCAAGGCTATTAGGCGGCGGCTGTAGCTGCCGCTCATTTTAGGAATTTGGGCTGGGTCACAGTGCCCTTGAATTAAGCCTGACAATAATTGTTTTATGGTTTCTGGGGTAGGCTAGTTCTTGGAACAGGGAGTTCTGGAAAGTACTTAATAATTATTGTATTGAGTAGAGAAAGCCTAAGTTCCTATTAAGAGTTTAGGATTAATGCCCAGGGCCGGGGGTCTCCGGCCTCACACTTTGAGAACTATATTAAAAAGGAGTAGGGATAGTGGACAATCCTATCTCATTCCTGATTTTCTTGGGATTGTATCAACTTTTCCTTCCATTTAAGATAATGTCGGCTAATGTTGTCATATATAACCTGTATTAAGTTGAGGTATGTTCCCTCTAGTCCTACTCTTTCTAGGACTTTTATCATGAAGGCACATTGGATTTTGTCAAAGTCTAGTTCTGCATCTATTGAAATGATCATGTGACTCTTGCTTTTAATTCCATTTATAGAATTTATTTCATTTATTGACTTGCATATGAAATCATTCTCGAATTTCCAGGATTAAGCTAACTTGAACGTAATGAATGATCTTCTTGATATGTGCCTGTATTTTGTTTGCTAGTATTTCTTTTCTTTTTCTGAGACAGGATCTTACTATATAACTGGCTAGCCTGGAACTCTCTATGTAGGAGACTTCAGCCAAAAACTCACAGAGATCAAGCTATCTCTGTCTCCAAAATGTTGGGACTAAAGGTGTGGGCCACCACATCCAGAGGTTTGCTAGTATGTTGCTGAAGATTTTTGTAAATATATGCATCAGGGATATCGGCCTGTAGTTTTGACTTTATTGTGCCTTACCTGGTAGTAGAGTAATGCTGGCATTGTGGAAGGAGTTAAGTGCTACCTTTGCTCTTGTTTTGTTTTGTTTTGTTTTGTTTTAATTATTGGTTGTAGATCTTCTTTGAAAAACTAGTAGAATTCTGCTGTGAACCTATCTTGGCCTGTTTTTGTTTTTGTTTTTAAAGTTGTATGTTTTTTTCATTATTATTATTTCTTATTATTATTTCCTTTTTTGCTATGTTTCTGTTTCTGTTTAGGTTGTTGAATATTCTTGGTTTAATTTTGATAGGTTAGATGAATCTAAAAATTTATCCATTTCTTTCAAATTTTCCAACCTATTGGAGTACATTTTTAAAAAACATTTCCATATAATATTCTGAAACTCTTTCTGTTATATATTTTCTTGTCCATTCTTGATTGTGTTGATACTCCTATCCCCCTCCCCCCCCCACCAGAATCTTGTTGCTTGTACCCATCCATGGGACCCTTCATGTGAAGGGGTAGAATTGGCTCAGAGCCAAGACACACAGACTCTGGGAGTCAGGTGAGTGGCCAAAGGCGGACTCAGTTTATTGCAGGAGGGGAAATCTATTACGCCCTCCACTCGGCCCAGTGTCCCATTGGCTGCCAGACTGCAGCTGCTGCTCCCTGGGCGTGTCTAGGTAGGTCTGTCTCTGGGCATGCCCGGGCAGGTCCATCGCTATGTATGTCCACATGGGCCTTGTCCAGTTTTCTCCTACTGAATCCCAACAAGTTACTTTCTAAAAATGGTCAAAATGATTCTAAAGTTTATGTAGCTAAGAATACTCAGAATTGCCAACATAATATCTAGCTAAAACAAATTATAAAAAATTGAAACTGTTGGGCTTTTAGTCTTACAGTATAGCCACAGCCACAGCCACAGCCATCAATATAATATGGTATGCAGGAAATAACAGATGATTGAATGATGGGCTAGAACAAAGACCACAAAAACATAACTCCTGTAAATGTAATCAGTCTTTGAAAAAGAAATAATTAACAAAACAGAACAAAAATGATCTTTTTCCATATGTGACACTGAAATAATTACACATTCACTTGTAAGATTTCACTGTGGAATTGCCATACATTATATATGTCAGCTTTGAGCATCCATTTCTTGTTCTTCCTCTTACCTTCTTTTTAAAAATACTTTAAATCTTTAGTTTTAGAAGAAATGGTATTGATACAATTTCTCCCTCTTTTTTAAATTGAAAATAAATTATTCTTTCATACAATACATCTGGACCACAGTTTCCCCTCCCTCTACTCTTTCCAGCTCCCCCTACTTTCCCTCTCCCCCACTTAATACCCCTCTTCCATTTCCCTTCAGAAAAGAGTAGGTCTCCAAAAGATATTAGCCAAAAATAAAACTATAAGATATAATAAGACTCTACAAAATGGATTTTATATGTAAATAAAACATAGGGAATTATAAACTACAAGAAGAATAACTTTAAAAAGCTTAGGTGATTTTGACATACACTCATAAATGTAATGCAAGAATAAATTATTAGCTGGACTTTATTACAATAAACATGTCTCTTCCCAAAGATTATGTCAAATGAAGAGAGGGTATGGTGTCACCTAGGAGGAAATATTGGCAAAAACATTATAGTGTTATCCAAAAATAATGTTTTTCTAATCTCTTAAAACTCAAAATTTCAAAAAATTAACAATGTAAATAAGAAAGACGAAAGACTTAACAGATACTGTGTGTGTGTGTGTGGATGCATGTGTGTGTGGGTGTGTGTGTGTTTGTGTGTATGTGTTTTTGTATGTGTGTGTATGTTTAGCAGGCAAAGCTAGATGAATGTATACAAACATACAGATTATCCATAGTGTATGTCATCAGGGGCATGAAAATTAGAACAACAACGAGGTACCTGCTAGATGCCTAAAATCTGAAATGGATAACATTATGTGTTAATGAGCATGTGCTATGACAGTAACTCCCATTCATTGCTGGTGGGGGTGAACACGGTATACATTTGGTAGTCCCTTACAAAACCACATTTCTCTTAGAATGTGATAAAGCAGTCATGCTCCTTGCATTCCCTCAAAGGAGAAGAAATTATGTCTACACAAAACCTTCACAGGGCTATTTATAGCAGCTTTCCTCACACTTGCTTAAATTGGGAGGCACAAAACAAAGGTGTCCTTTAGAAGGTGAATGATAAATAAACTGTAGTGCGTTAGGCAATGGAATATCTTTCTAAATATCTGCTAAAAAGATGTGAAATACTTTAATGGAATTTACCCAGTGAAAGAAGCCCACTATATAGAGTTTAAAAACTCTATATAGATTTTGTGATTGTAAGCATGTAGAATTCTGGAAAACAATAATTCTGTAATGAGGCAAGGGATGAGTGAATGGAACAAAGATTTTTAGGAAAAGGGGAAATTACTTTGTATATACAATTATTGATTGTATATATGTACCATCATTTGTTTGTTCAAGCCACTGAAAGATTCCCATAGATATGGCTGTTAACAATGAAACAGTGCAGATTTATCAATTGTAACAAATATAACACACAAACACCTACCGACACATGTTGGTAGTTGCCTTTGCGGTAAGGGAGAGATGGTGTTCTCTCTATACTTCTGGCTAAATATTGCTGTGAATGTAAAACTACTGTAAGTGATAAACTATTTTAAAGAAGAAGGAGGAGGAGGAAGAGAAGAAGAAGTATATTTTCAAATAATATGTGAAATGAAATGTAATATCTATGAAGGCTAAATAAATTTACAATATGAGTATGTGTACCTATATTTTTGTGGCTTGAGAGAAAGGTCATGCATATTCTGGGACATTTGAATACTTGGTCCCCAATTGGGGGTATTCTTTGTGGAGGCTTAGATGGTGTGCCCTTGCTGGAAGAGGTATAATACTGGGGACAGGCTCTAGTTCCCTTTCTTTACTTCACACTTACAATTCTATATGTAAGCCCTCATCATCCTACTCCAGCTTGCTGCTTCCACACCATGACAGTTTCTATCCCTCTGGAACCATAATCCCCAAATAAACTTCTATAAGTTGCCTTCATTGTGAAGTTTTGTTACAGTCCTAGAAAAGGAACTAGTGTACACACACACACACACACACACACACACAGAATTTAAATGATGTGTGCAAAAGTGAAATTAGCAATAAGAATTATAGAATTGCAAAGTTATTTTTATCTGTTTTTTACTATTTATATCATCTAATTTTTACATAGATAATACAATAGTGTCATAAGAAAAGAATTTTAAGAGTTTTAAAAATAACTTGTATCTTGACTATATATGTATCTTTAAGATCTAGGCCAAGTTCTTCTTCTTTCTTCTTCTTTTCCTCCTCCTCCTCTTCCTCCTCCTCTTCCTCCTCACCTTCCTCATCCTTCTCGTTTTTCTTCTTCTCATCTTCCTCCTCCCCCTCCCCTTTCTTCTTCTTCTACAAAAGTAGATTTTATTATTCTGACAAGGACATGTCAAGGCTAAGCAGCACTTGACCAAGGGTATAGGAGAGTATGTATTGCAGGGTTGGAGGCCTAGGGTTGTTGCCAAGGGTGGGAAGGGGGTGCAGGATATTTTTTAAAGGACAGAATGGTGAACAGATTTGTTTTTTCTAGATAAGTGTTTTTTTTTTTTTTTTCTTCCTTTTTCATTACTATGGAGTAGGCTATCAGTCAATTACTTTTTTTTTTTCCAGAACCCTGGATATTCTTATAAGTGGCAAACTTCCTGGATCTTTGAGCCTGTTTTATAACC
This sequence comes from Cricetomys ansorgei, assembly GCA_026225945.1. Lineage (NCBI taxonomy): Eukaryota > Metazoa > Chordata > Mammalia > Rodentia > Nesomyidae > Cricetomys > Cricetomys ansorgei. The sequence goes on from JAMJFZ010000020.1 coordinate 2,462,564, forward strand.
TTGGCTTTAAGAATACTTTCTTTAGACACATTAGAAATACAGAAGATGTCATTAAATCCTGTCCTCTTTGTAATTACATCCCTAGTGGGCCATGGAGTATGTGTGTTTCATTCACTTCTCATTAAGACATCAAAGAGGACTGGCTTCAAGTCAGGAGATGAAAGGTCTATCTGACATCACAAGGAGGAACTTATGAGAGAACAGTTGGAGATTTCACACTTCAGACAAAGAGAAAACAAAAGAAAATTACTCATGCTGTTGACTTTTCCCCATAGTGATAGTGAAGCAGAAGTGCCTGTTCAGTCACTTCCATTTCTAGAATCATGAGGGAAATGATTATCTTCACCTGAAAGACAATCATCAATTCAGTAAGAAGAGGACCCAGGACCTGTCAAGATCAACTCTAAATAATTCTAGAAGTGTCAATTGAGAGACAAATTATATCCTCTGTTTGTACCTAACAAAAATATGGAGATAAAATGATCACAAAATGAATGAAAGGCTCCCTAAAATGGCAGACAAGAAACTTAGATTCTAACCTAGTTCTGCACTATGGCACTTTATATGTGCAAGTCAGCTTCAATTACTACTATAAAACACCCAAGGTAATGAATATTAATTATAAGTTTGTTTCAACTGAAAGAGTAAATGTTCATTTTGCCCACTGCTTTGGGGTTTGTGGAAAGACAGAAATTCATGGTGAAAGTGAGTGGTAGAATAAGGTGCTCACTTCATAGCAGATGTGGCAAGAGACAGAAGAGGGGGGTGGGAAATACCCCATTGGGTAAGGTCTAGGAAGACCTGCTTTTCCACTAGACTCTTCCTCTTAATTGTTTCTGATGAAGGTTTTCAAGTATGAACCTTCAGGAACTTTGCAGACCTAAACAAAGCAGTAAATAATGTCAGCTTCATGAAACTCAGTTTCTTTGCTAGTAAGGCCCTGATGTCATGTATTATTTTTTTATGCCTATTTTTTTATAACTACCAAAATGTGGTCTCTTAAAACCACAGAAATTGATTTCCTCATAGTTCTAGAAGCCACAATTTGAAGCCAGTTTTCTTAGTCTCAGATTGAGATGTCATCAAGACCACCATCCTTCTGGAAACATTTTAAGAACATACTTTGCCCCCTCCCATCTTCTGTGTGTGTGTGTGTATGTGTGTGTTTAGATTACTCTATCTTCATCTTCATGCTATTTCTCTTCCTGACCACCAACTATCTCCATACCCTTCTTCTTGGTGTGTGTGTGTGTTTTAATAAATCAGGAGAAAGAAAAGAATTATTTCAGAGTCCCTTATATACTTCTCTTTAAACCTAAATTCCATTTATTTCTCACAAGAGATATAGATATGGTTATTTCAGTTAAAAATAATAAACTTTCTCCATTATACAAAAGAAGAGTTTAAATTTTAATTTAATTTTAATTTCTCTTTTTGCAGAGGCAGCTGTATAACCTATATGTCAATTGTCTAAATAAAAGAAAACATTGGATAGGTTTTAGGATACAAAAATAATACAATATTTTGCCATCTTTGATGTATCATAAAGTTATGAGAATAAAAACTTAGGAAGAAAAACATGTTTTAGCAACAGAGAGTCCTTTAATAACTGTCAAAATGACACACTAGAATAAACCATAAAATTCAGGCATTTGTTTCAGTTTCAAAACTACAACCCCAGAAGATCAATACAAATATTGTCTTTAGAGCATGGAATATTTATAGGTTGCTTTGCTTTCATGGTGACTGGGGAAGAATACTAAATAGAAAATTTAGTTTCATTGTACACTTTCAAGATTAATCTCTCTCCAAGGTCAAATTGAAGATTCTAGACCTCCTCAAAGATATTTCTTGAGGGTTTTAAAAACAAGCATTGAAGAGTGTTCAAAATGTAGATGCTTATTAAAAATTATATTGTTTTTTCAACGAGTCTCCAAACCCAAACCAATTGATGTCTAAGCCTATTTTAAAACTTCAGACTAAAGCAGAAAACTCATTTCATATAACTCACAAATATTTACTTCCTTGCCCATAGTCTGTTGTAAATAAACACATTGTTTTGAAAGAGAAATCAGTTTCCTTGAAAGACTAAAAGTGAGCAGACATATCAGGTGACAGGGAGGATTATAAAATCTAAAGTATTTTATGCTGTGCTATTGTATATAGTTAGAAAAAGACTCAACCAGGAGATAAAATTTTGTATCTGAATTAAGTTCTGATATTACTGCATTCATGAATTCACAGCAGTTTTGTTTGCCTGCATAAGACCTACAAAAGATCAAAACATTCAACATACTGTCATGAAGGGAGAAGGATTCATGAGCATAAACACTTCTGTGTACGAGGCTACTTATTCACATATATGCACATGCATGTTGTGGCTAGAGATTCAGCTTATCTGTTACTCATCACTTTCCATCATATCTATTGAGACATGAACCTAGTACTCACCAAGTGTGAAGATTGGCTGACTGGATGGCTAGCCAGGTTTTCCACGGAACTTTGGGGACATACCTGTTTTTGCATTTCTGCCTCCCTCCCACATTCCCTGTGCTAGGCTTACAGATATGGAGGGCCACACTAAGCTGTTTTGAAATGGTAGATCTAACTTGGGTTCCAAAGGATTCACAGTAGGTACTATACCAACTGAACCATTGACCTTGTTTCAACAGAGTTAAATATAGTCTTTTTCTGCCAGTAGTCTATCTCTTTATTTCATTTCCGTTGAAAACATTCTTCCTTAATGTTTAGATGACCTGATGTAGGAAGTTTTAAGAGTGAAGAAAAATCAATAATTCATTTTTTTAGGTCATGTCAATTTAGAGATGTGACCAAGTTAATCTTACATTTTCCTCATCATTATTAAATTTTAAAGAAATTTCTTCTAAACATTTGTGGGATTGTCCTAGAGCTAAGAGTGAGTAGTAGCTGTCCTGAAACCCTATCTCATCCTGAGAGTGGTAGGAGGTCAACTGCTCCTTGCCCTACTTAGGCCAGAACCCAGCTATATTGAATGTAGCTTGATTGATTCTTTAGCTATGCTGTAGCTGGAAGCATAGAGTCCCCACATACAGAAGAGGCACACCAGTATCCCTGTCTTAACCAATGGGTTCCCTTCTTGGAAGCAAGGACCCTCCCCTGCCTATCCTATAAATGTACCCTAAACCCTGCATTAAATGAGATCACCCCACGACACCTTCTCCCAAGTTCCTGTACTCAAAAGACTCAGTGAGCTCCGACCAAAGACAGGATGGAAACACAGCAAAGACTGCCCCATCCACACCTCATTCCCATGCAGCTTCCCGCCTGGGGATAGCTAGCCAGTAGCAGCTATGGCCTCTCTGCTGGGCAAGGAAGCCTGGGATGGAGACTTGTGTGTGGATGAGATTTTTTATTTTTTTCACAACAGACATTTGGCCTCTAAGGTCACACTTCAGAGAGTATTTGTAGAGGAAATATTGATCCCTTTAAGGTATGAGTCTTCTACAAACCCAAATAACCTTTTTTTAAAAACATCTGGGAATAATTTCTTTGAAATGGAATCATAAAGAAATGAATTTTTCTTTTTTCTTTTCTTTTTTTTTTTTTAAGGAAGGATTTCAGCTACCCTAAGCTGGCTTAGAACTCATCATGTAGTAGAGGGGAACTTTGAACTTTGGATCCTCTTGCCTCTACTTCCAAAGTTCTGAGATTACAAGAATGTACCACCATGCCTGTTTCACATAGTGCTGAGCACTGAATAGGGCAGAAGGCTTCATGCATGCTAGGCAAGCACTCTCCCAATTGAGATATTTCCTCAGCCTCAAAGAAAATGTTTTATATATACCACCTTTAAAAAATGACAAAAGTTTAAGGAGTTGAATATTCAAGTTACCTAGATTCTATCATTATACAATATATACATGAATGAAGCATCATATTCCATAAATATATTCATTTTTCATGTTGATCCAAACCTAGTATAAATAAAAAGAAAACTAAAGCACTGTTAGTGATCCAATTTCTTGGCCTTTATGGGAGAGTAGAAGTCTAACTATAAGCATCAATCACTAAACCAATGATCTAATCACACTAACTAATTCTCTTTCCAGTGGCAGTCCTCTAAAGTTCTTCAATAAACACCGAGTACACACTTGATATGTCTCCTGCATCTTATTTCAACAGAGTTAAATATAGTTTTTCTCTGACAGCAGTCTATCTCATTATTTCATTTCTCTTGAAAAAAATTCTTCCTTACTATTTAGATGGACTGATGCAAAATTTCTTTTACAGATACCTATAGACATCTAGAGTCAGATATTAAGAAATGAAGATATGTTTTTAAAGTTTCTTAAGAGAATTTCAGACCAGAAATAAAAATTTAGGTAGTGCCAAGGGAACAATTATATTTAATACTTCAAGGCAGAAGAAGAGCACCTGGAAAGAATAAATCTTGTTCATATCTATTTCAATTTAGAGAAATTATCAAGAGGTACTAAGAGAATCTATTGACACCTGAAAAAATATAGTTGAGCCTATAAAGTCAAGTTAAGGTAGTGTTTCAAACACTGATGATATAAGAGAGTAAATAGTCATATGAAATGGCTTTGAGTGTCTGATGTTCAATATTTACAATAATGAGTTGCTATTACAGAGAGAAAAATATAGTGGTATTTTATCACTTGGGTTGGCATATGAGTATTGGTGTTGGTTCATGTGATGGTGAAAGAATTTGAAAACTGTCTTCTAGGTGCTTGAACTACCTTAGTGAAGTAACAGGAATCTTGCTGACTGAAAGAGAAGTAACATAGAGAAGCAAGGTAGAAGTTTGAGGAGAGACATGATGAAGTGAAATAATCTCCAAGGTGATACAAAGTGAACATGAAGAGGTTATTACAGGGCAACACAGAGTGTCACACAGTGAGTGAGGCTATGAAATTAATGTTAGCATTTATGACAGGTTTGCTTTTTTATCATCTGTGGTCAACTGTGAGATTTCAGTAGTAAGATAAGCAGTTATATGTTTCTACATAGGGTTTTGGTTGGCCATGTAGAAATGGCCATTTGAAGATTAAGTTAGATTACAGAATTTAAGAAAGTCAAGTAGAAAGATGAAGGCTTGAAGAGCACCTAAGGCTATAAACACTGCAAGATACAAGTGTTAGAAATGATATTAAGTTTTTGTATATTTATATTTTAAATATATATTTGTTCTTATTATTGTGTCTATGAGCTGTGCCTGCATGCATATATGTATAACATTTGCATGTCTGGTGCACACAGAAGCTAGAAGAAGGTACAAGATCCCCTGAAATAGCAGTTTCAGACAGTTGTGAACAAGCATGAGAGTTCTGGAAACTAAACCTGCATCTTCTACAATAACATCTCTCCATATCTCCAGTCTTTTGGTTGATTTTTTTATAGAAAGCCCATACATTGTGAGGCACAGTTGTTGGATGTTGAAGTCACTGAAAAACATTAGAGAAGTAGTTATGAAGAGAAGATAGATAGAGAATAAAATCTCTGTAGAATTCTCAGGAGTGATCTAGAATCTTGTAATGGTTGAGACAAGGAAAATATACATGGTAAACATGTTGACATATGACATTTGGAAGAGCTATGGGTCTTAGAAGAGAGGGGGGGTCATTCGATGGGGGAAAACAGTAGGTCAGGGAGACACCCATCTGTGTGAAGACAGGGAAGACATCACTTTGATGAGTAGTAATTGTGGGCTTCAATCTGTTATGGATCCCTATGTAAATCTATTTAATATTCTATGAAATAGTACAATTTAATTTGGCCTTTTGAAAATTAATGGGTATAATAAACATGTAAAGATATTGTTTTAAAATGCAGAACTTCATAACTCTGGTGACTGGGATGACTACCATAAGTGACAAATCTTGTTGTTTATCACAGTATTGCTGCAGTAATAATGATAGCAGTCTACCTCAGTGGTCTTACTCCAAAGATGCATAAACCTCATTCAGATCACGAACAAAATATCAAACAAATCCCCCAAAAAAACAATATTTTATAAATACCTTCAAAACTATGAAGATTAGAAACAGGAAAATTGAGACATCATCACAGCTAAGAGACTTTGGAAGAGGCAAATGACTGAAGGTGATATAGTATCCAGGATGTAGTCCTGAATCAGTAAAAAGCTATAGGAGGAAAGTACATAATTCCAAATCAAGTGTCAGGCTCAACTAATCACAAAGTGTCAATACTGTTCATTAGCTGTTTCAGAAATACTATGGGGATATAAGATGTTGACAAAACGAATACTAGATAAGCTGTGTTATATCTCTGGAACTTCTCTGTATATTTAGAATTATTCTATAATAAACACATTTAATGAATGATAATGCTTGAGAGGTAGTGGAGAAGAATCATCGTTTTACACAGTTAGATACACTGTGTATATACTTCACATACAGTGAAATGTTAAGATAATGTGTGTTCTATTTAATGAGTCTTGTTACTATGTATCAAGGCATAGAGCATCCTTGGGCAAAGCCTGGCATGCCCCTTCCCACAGCATCCAACTCAACGCAACCTCTGGTCTGATGCCTGTCACAATAGATTATTTTTGTCTACTCAAGAAATTGACATAAATATATCACCAAACATACACATAATTTTTCATCAAACTTCTTTCAACTTAGCAAGTATTTGTGAATTAATTTTACTACATATATCAATTGCTTAATTTTAATGCTGAATAGATCTCTGTTTTATGATGTGCTATTGTTGATTTATTCTTTTGATGAGTACTTATCACTTATAATAACTACAGAAATGATTCTGATACAGGTCATATACAGATATCATCTTGAGAATCATTACTGTAGAAAGTAGATACTCTTTTATCTCTTAGTTAATGAACCCTTCCAAGCATAAAGCAATAGCTGAATATCTAATAACTTTAATAAATCCAAAAATTTATATATCCAGCCTGTATCACTAACCAGATAAAGGATCTAACAATAGCTATGTAATGGAAAGACAGTGTCTGAGAATGCCTACAATGACAACTGAGAGAATTTGCATTTAAGAGAGTTCATTTGTCTTTAGCTACTGGATGGTGATGACTTGTTTATTGTCCTTTAGAGACCAAGAACAAGGGGTGAATCAAACAAAGACTTTATGATAAAGCAGTAAAACATCTGACTGACACCAGTGACAAAGTAATCCTTGGAATTTCTGCAGATTTTTGCATTAGACATATGTCAACAGCACTGGGTGTCTGAAGGAATGCAGTGGGAAAGGAAACAGCATTACACACTGTAAGGAATAAAAATGACTAAGAGTTGGAACAAATACACATCTGAATTGAGAAGACAGGAAGAAATAGGAGCGATGGATGTAGGCTTGATATTCATAGACTCTGGGGTACAATATTTAAGACTAAGAGCACAAAAAATATTCTGATAGTAAGAGAAAGGCTGATGCTAAAATCATTCCTAGAAAATGTGCTCCCATGGCGGGTGAGCTTCCGTTCCCACAGGAACTCAGAGCTTCCAACTCTGGCCTGACTGAACATTCAGTATTATCTTTCACAGCTTCATGACAAATGCAAGTGTGAGTTACAATCTATTCCTATTCTTTCCACATTTGATGGCCCTAATTCCTCCCTTGTGTATGTTTCCTCTTTTGCTCATTATCATTATTTTTCTGTTGGATGATGCACCATGTATTCATCCTTTTAACTTTGCATTTTCATTTTCTCAATAACGCGCCCAAAACCTGGGCTGATATTCTAATGACAATTACATTTGTTATTTTAATATTAATATAGTACAGGTTTTAAGAAATAATCAGTAAGAACCAAGCCTAAGATATTAAAAAGATATCTGGATAGCTTTAGAAGAGCATCGGCCTTGTTGTATGGAGGAGTTTAGTAAGTCTAAATTGAAATAGATGGAGACTGAACCCAATCCCTGGGGGAAAATCAAAGTGCTTTCCTCCAATTTTCACATGAAAACTTGTTGGGAATCAGCCTGGAATGGCCAGCTTTGCTTTCCGGGGAATCTATGATTTCATCTGATTAGCTGTATAAATTGGCTGCAAATGTTCCCAACATCACTCTATGGTTTAGCAGTTGGCCTTGTGCCACAGTTATTTGGTTGCCTAATTATTTGTGCTTATTGCACATAAAACTTGACTCTGTCCTCCAAATGTCATTCATACACAGTGAGAAACAAAGTATCTTCAAAATATTGGGACTTTTATAAACAACTGAAATGGTTTTAATTGTTGGGGGATTTAAGAATACTGTGTGAACAAGAAATATCAACCAACTCTCCAGTCAGTATATTATTCAGCTAAACAAATTCTCACTTTTTGGTGTTAAAAAAAAAAATCTGTCTGCTTCCACATATTTTACTGCAGCAATGGTTGCTAGAGGCTCAGGATTCCTTCTATAGTGTCTGGGAATGTAGGCACCAAGAGTGTGCCTTAGCTTGAGAATAGGTTGTTCGCTTCAGCTTCTGTACTCCAGCTAGGACATAAACAAGGTATCCTTTTGCTGCTACTGAATTTAGTTTAGTGGCCATGCTAGGCATGATTTGGGTTTAAATCTTGTCAGTCTACATGTCTAGAGAAGTTATTTAAGCTCTAATAATCTTACTTTTTCATCTTTAAGGCAATTGCTTCAAATAATATATGCAAAGACAACACTATAATGTTTCATTTTGCTGTTCTGATAGGTTGCTGTGCACCATTTATTTGGAACACTGATAAAACCACAAGCGCCAAAGATTAGCCATTAATGCTTTTTAAAAAATTCTTTCTTTTCAACACTGCTGTTTCTTATCAGATATGCTTTTTCTTTTTTACTTGTTTGTTTTGTTTTTATTTGTTTATTTTGGACACAAATATGTACTTGCACTCCTGGTTTATGTGTGTGTTACTGGGGAAGCAAGTCCAGGGCTTTGTGAATACTTTGCAAGAACTCTTCCAACTGGGATACTTCCCCAGACTTTTAGGCAAGAATTAGGTATGACCTTTGGCAATTTTTGTCTTGCTAGGAGTACAGCCTATTAAAATAAGTAAACATTTTGCATTAAACCAGTCTACTCCAGATGTACACAAAACTTACAGAGCAGCCATCCATGACTTGTAGACAGAAATAATTTAACAACTTCCTTACTACAGTTTCCTGAGATATAGCTGAACTAACATACGAGGATCAAGGTTGCTTAATAAGTCAAAACGTGCCTCTCAGAGTTATCATTTTCAGTACCTTGGGGGGGAAAAAAACAACTTTAGACTGATTCATCATGATCCTATTTTGTCTCTTGGATGGTCCAAAAATAAATAAGAGTTTATTTGTTCCCCTTCCCTCTGGGAAACAGAATACTTTATTGCTGAAAGCTGAAGCAGAATATTCATGCTGTATTTGCACAACTTCTCTATGATCCTCAATGTCTTATGGAGGCACCAGAAGGCCCATAATAGATGCTTGTCTACATAGTGACGTAGTTGCAGGAAGAGGACATAAGTTTACAGAACGACCAGTCAATTTTAAGTGTAGCAAAGACAAACACTTGGTTTTTATCCAAGAGTTATCTCAGCCTTTAAGGTAACTCTAAGAAAATACTTGAATAAAAGTATTTACATTCTTGAGAGACAAAACAAGGACACACAAGGATGTTCAGAGGACATGACATGCCTCAACAAATGTTAGCCATAGCTGATGATCCTGCTGATATTCATGACTAAGTAGCATCCTAGTTAAAATTCAAAGGAGATAAATAGAAGACTCAAAGACCCAGTCAAGGGTATACATAGTCCTATCATGATAAGTGATTTGTTATTAATCCCTAGCATGACAAAAACTTTGGAGTAATTTAATTCTTGAAGATTAAATACAAAAAACATTAAGAACTAGAGGTCTAAATACATCTTTTCTAGAAAATTACTATAAGAGTTCATTTGTTGCGTGATATTCTTATGGGTAGTTTTCATATTATTTCTGATACCATCACTATGGGACATTTTTGCAGTAAAAGCTTTTAAGAAAAGGGCATACTGTTTCCTAACATCTATAATACTAATTAAGAAGATCAGATCCTTCTCTCTTATTCATTTGTCTGTGTGAATATTTGTAAACTACCATAAAATGGATGGTTTAAACAATACAAATTTATTCTTGTCTCATTGCATCCTACTAAGCTCTGTCAAATTGGTAACCCTGATAAGTCTGCTCTTTTCTTAGGGAAAGTGGGAGTTGAAGTGTGGATGTGGGGGAGAGTGGAGCTTGGAGGAATGGAAGGAGAGGGAAGCTACTCTTGGGATATATAGTATAAGAGAAAAAAATAAATGAAACAAAAAAGAACTTATTTCCCACAGTTCTAGATGCTCAGAAGTTCTAGTTCTACTAGAGAACTAGAGTAGAGAACAGTAGAGAAGAAAAAGAGACAGACAAGGTTCAAGCATCTCTTATTAGAATATGAATCTCATCATGAAGACCCCAAGCCTCTGATTTCATCTAAACTATGTACTTCACACAGGGTACCATTTCCAAAAGATAACTCAGTGAGAATTGGGGCTTTTACAAATGGATTAAAAAGGCATATCACAGTCAAAATCAATTTGCTCATTTGTTTGTTTGTTTGTTTGTTTTGGTAAGAAACAACAATAACTTATGAAAGCTTTTTATAAAACAAACATTTCCTAGAATTTATAATTTAGAAGTGTCTTATATGTTTAAATTTGAAAATGTAGCTTAAATGTAAGCATCAATGTTACTAAGAGAAGTTTAGTTAAAAACTGATCATGCAATGCAAGTCAGAACTCTACATACGTTCTTAGTAAAGAACATATTTTAAAACATCAGGTACATTCATAGCAAAAGTTTGCAGATATTTGTCTAATGCTATAAATTATAAGTTTCATATACTAGCTAAACACTGAAGTCTGAAAACACTAAGTTGGGGTCACTATTTCTTTGAGTATATTTGTGTCCTTAGAAGTTCTACTGTGTGAGCATATTACTCCCTGGAGGCAGGCTTTAGTAACTCCTAAGCATGGAAAATTTCTCCTACTCAAGAGAATTGGAGATAAGGAAATCTGAAAAATAAGTTTGTATATCTTCAGTTGGGAGAAAGAAGAGAAGGGCTAGGCTTGGAGTGATCTACTAGGCCAGAAATAAAATAGAGAGAAAACAATCCCTCCGGTGCAAAGCAATGCTGAGAGATTAGAAGCCTTTACTGACAAGTATATTGTATTACTATTTTACAAACAGAAGAAACATGGTGGCCATCGATTTTCAAGTTTTTAGGAACCATCATATCAGTTATTTTTTTGTAGTTGTTTGGTTGTGTTGTTCTTTGTTTGTTTCTTTCTTTATTTGTTTCAAGAAACTGAAGAGAAATCTAGAAATGTAAAACTACACTTTCTATTAGCAAAAAATTAAGGAAGTGACAGCTAGGGTAAGAGGGGTTCTAAAATATAACAGTATGCTCTTTTCAGAGTTTGAGAACTGATTCTGGACATATTACATAAAAAGCATTCCTGGAGATCTCTGCAGATGACAGAAACATTTAGTTTCCTTATCAGAGAAATATTTTGTCAACTTATTCTTCCAACAATACAAATCAAAGTAAATAAAATAAGAATTTCTCTTTGTCTATGGAATGTCTTAAGATATCTGTAAATCTTTCCTAAGCATATACATATATTCTCAAAGGCATTGCTACCTTAAAAATGTAATACTTAAAAAACAGACATAAATAGTTATGGTTTGAATCTGACATATCTTTCCAAAAGTTACTATGTCAATGTCTTGATCCTAAAACCAACATTGCTCAGATGTGAGGGCTCTCTGCTTCCCAGCTTCCAGGAAGTAAGGATTTTTGTCAAGAGACTTAATGAAAAAATGCTTGATTAATTTGTCCAGTTATTATGTACATAAACATAGTTTTTGAAAGAAAGTATATACTTAATTGTTTTTTATTAACATGTCTGATGGATCTTGGATTTTCAGTATTTCTGAAAGAATGGACACTATGATATAGAAGGAAATGACATATTTTAAAAGAATTATTTATAGAGGCAAATGCTGAGTATAGTTTCAATTTGAGCAATTTTAAGAATAAATCTAAATAAGTTATACAATTATAATAACTGATTTCATGTATTTTTATACATTGTCATCTCACAATACCTAACCTAGCTTCAGTATATTTATACAGGACTCTGTGTCTTTTAATAAAGCATGAAACACATGAACAAATATCTTTCCACAGGATTCTCAGTATCCAATTTGCATTACATTCACAATTTACCACTTACTTCTTAGTACATTGCATTCAATGTATCTAAGACTACAGTTGTAAAACACTAGAATGTATTCAAATAATTTTAAAGTGACTTTTAATCAAAGAATATTTAGAGCTTAACATACTTAGAAAGCACAGATTTGCTAATAAGGCTTAAAACTATATTTTTTCCTTTTGTTGATTTCTTGAACAGGGTTTCCCTTGGTTTAAATTTTCAAATTCTGGGTAGAATAAATGATATTTGATGATAATAATTAGGATTACTTTATTAATCTTAAATAATATCCAATTGAATGGAAGAGAATAAATATTCATAACTCAATGAATTTGTATTTAATATTTCACCTAAAACAAAAATAGGATTTGGAAAAAATAATGATAAAATATTTCATATCTAATTTCCTTGTAAAATTCCTTCATAATGGAAGTTTTATAGAAGTCTTGTTGTAGAGTTAGTAAACTGGAGCAAGACATAGCAAATACCAGCTGCAGGGGTATGGTAATTTTCCAAATTCTTAGTAATTATCAATTTTAGTTCATAAAATTATTCATACTATAATTTTTATTATGTCATCACCAAGAAGTATTTCAACATGGTAGTTACCCAAATAAAAATACAATTTATGCTGCTAAAATTAAAGGATCAAAAATTCTTTTTTAGGATCTGAGGATATTGCTAAGCAGTGAAGAATGCATACTGCTCTTTTGGAAAGCCCTAGTTCAATTCCCTGATCTTCATATCTGGCAACTCACTACTGTCTGCCACCTCAGTTCCAGAAGATCTGATGCTTCCGACCTACTTGGGCTCCTGCTCCCACACATATAATTAAAATAATAAAAATATATTTAAAAAAAACAAAAATACCTTTTCAAGTGACAGTATTGTCCAATGCTACAAATAAAAAGTAACAGACTTCCTGCAAAGCAGAATTTCTCTATCATGCTACTCTTGACATGGTGAGATGAAATACTTGATTGATTTCTTTTATTTAGTTGTGACACCCAGATATGTCTCCAGACATTGCCAAGTACCCCACCTTGGTTAAGGATTGAATATCACTCATGATTAAGAAACATGTACACTCAGCTTAGAGACTGAAAAATAGATTAAATTTTGATGGTTGGGTTGGCCTTAGGACAAGCTTAAGGTTTATGGCTTTGAATCATAATTCTTTTGAAAAATTATCTCATCTGACTCATTCTAAATTTAACCCAATATGGAGAATTCTGTCCTATTTCATTTATGTCTATGATTTTGTTTTCATTTTGTGATTATTTTGAGGTCTCTATACTGTAGGCTAGCCTCAAATTCATCATGTAGTCTGGCTAGCCTTGAGATCTTCATTTTGCCTCTCCCCTTAGGGATTACAGGAAAACAAGATATTATAATGTGTGACTAAAAGGTTGCATATTATATTACCTTTTTAAAAAAAATTATTTATGGTAGTGCTAGAGTTTGAACATTGAGTTTTACAGGTTAGCCAAGTTCTTTGCCACAGATTTTTATCCTCATTCCTTATTCTTTAATAGTATTAAAGAATGATGACATAGTGCTTTAGTGGTCCTGTACTGACTCTATTTGCTTCTATAGGTACACTTTAAAAAACTATTTGAGCAATTCTCTTTTTAAAAATTTTGGAAACTTTTTCATCTATATCACTCCTCCCAACTTCTATGTTTCTCTTCTCCTTTCCATTGGTAAATTGTGTTGAAATACTATTACTCTCTGCATCTCCATTTTATTTTAATTAGCCTATCAGACTGAAACTTTTCACATGTGATTTTAGCAGCACATTAGGGTCTAAGTCAGCATATATGGAATAAATAAAATGTGTAGATTATTTAGAACAATTATTTTAAGCTACAGAATCTGTTAGCAATAAGCAAGCATGTGACCTTAACAAAAATTAGTACTTTTTCAGGGCTAAGGAAGGAAAAGTCAGTGAGGAAACAGATTTTATGTCTTTCTCTTTTTATACCCCTTGAGAACTCCTCTGCATGTGCATTTGATTGCATAGAAAATAATTTCATTCTCTTGTCAATTTCAACTGTATTCTTCATCCATACTTTCTTTGAACCTATGTGCCATATTTTGATAGGACTTGGATATATTAAGAAAGGTAAGGTTCTGAGTGTGTTCCCAGTCCAGCAGAGGAAAATTGACTTACAAAGAGGTAGCAACAATGGGTGTAACAAGGAGCTAGTGTGAACTGTGTTTCACCTGTATCCTCACTGGATGACTGTGACCAAATACCTGAAAGAATCACCTGTGGGGTGGGGATGGGGGTTTATTCTGGCTCATGATTTAAAAAAGTAATTCTTCTCTGTCAGGCAAAGCATGATAATGGGAATAAACTGTGGTAATTGGATCAAGAGGCCATTGGTTCTGTCATCTTAACAGTCAGGAAGCAGAAAGCTCCTGTTAGAACTGGAACTGAGTTTTAAAAGCCAAAGTGGACCCTACCAATGACCCACTTCTTCCATTCAGGGTCCACCTCCTAAAGGTTCTGCAGCCTCCCAAAGCAGCACCAACAACTGGGGACCAGATTTCCAAATACCTCAGTCTAAGAAGAATGTTTTACATCCCTATCATAGCAGTTAGGCAAGGAGGAATGAGACACATTTGCAAATATATGAAAAGGGAGTAGAGAGTGAGCCCAGATCATTGGCCCCTGACCTGGGCTGTAGTACAGAGGATGATGTGAAGGTCTGTCAGAAAAGAAACAAATGTGAGGGTATATAAATAAAAAAGATGCACAGTGTGATTCTTTAAGGCCATAGATGTAACTTTTTATCCAGTACCTATGGAGGAGGAATAGAAGGGAAGCCTGGGGATTTTTTTCAATGGCAGACACTACTAGTGATTTTGTTAGATACTAGATGGCATATACTTTAGATAATATTTTTTGACCATGAAACCGACAAGTATTCCTTTTTAATTCTATTTATTTTTTCACTGAGTAATGCTACTGTGCAAATGTGGAGGTCAAAGGACAACTTGTGGTACTTAAGTTTCTCTTTCCACCATGTAGGTCCCAGGGATAGAACTTTGGTTATCTGTGGGCTAGGCAACAAGTGCCTTTTTACCCACTGTGCCATCTTTTTGGCTCTGCCTTTTCATTCTTCCTACTATTTATTTTTCACAAATCTTTGTTGTATAAGAGTGGTCCTTGTAAGACAGATAAGTCACTTTTTTGTAACTGGATGGAAGGATTTGAACACAAGACTTCTAGGCACCAAACCCCCAGCATTCCTGTAATTTTCCCTTTTTGTCCATCTTGTAGAAACTGCTAGACCTAGAGAAACAAGTAAAGGTGGTAGCTCACTAACTGACCATGAGATAGGAGAGTGTAGGGTGGGAAAGAATGAATAAAAATGCATATTTGAGGGAGTTTTTTCTTGTAGATTTATCATAGCTAAACTTTTTTGAAAAATGCGTTGGAAAGAGCATCAGGTAGCATGGTATGCATGTGGAGGTCAGAGAATAATAACTGTGTTGGTTGTTTTGTTTTCTACTATGTGGGTCCTAGGTATCAAACTCAGATCATCACTCTTGGCTTGATGGCAAGCATCTTTATCCATTGAGCCACTTCACTGGTTCCAATTTTTTTTAGATTAACTACACTTCTAAATATTTGGTTAGAAAGTAGACTGATTAATACTGTGTAGCTTAAATTCTAAATTTCATATGTTCAATATGGAAAAAATAGTCACACAAAATAAAAATAACAAGAGCAACAAATTTATATCACAAATTTTACTAACATATTAGTTACTATAGCAATGAATACCTGATCAATGCTGAACGAACAGATCAATTCTGCCAATAACCTTCAGAAAGAATTCTGAAGTTCTGATGGCAGTGGGGTTCAATGTATGGTGAGGTACTACTTCAATTCACCAGGGAAACATTAAATTTAGTGAATATAAGAAAACTAGAGAAGAGGAGAAACTGGATAAATTGGATCTGTTTTCCATATCTTGTATGAAGATAAATTACAATATAATTAGAGCATCATAAATAAAAGTATTTGAAAAAATCAAATAAATAATTTTATAATTTTAAACAAGCCTTGCTAAATATGGTACATAACCCAAAAGTCACCAAAATGCTTTGATAAATTCAACTTCCAGGTGTGCACATTAACAATCTTTATTCACAGAAAACAGTTCTTGAAGAAATTACAATACAAAGAAAACTCAAAAACACTATTTTTAATTCATACTAGACAAAAGACATAGCTGAATTACAGAGAAAGCTCCAACAACTGATAGAAAGTTACCAAGAACCCTCTAGAGAATTCAATAAACATGTTATAAAAAGGGGAAAAAATGATTCCACCATGCATAAAGATGCCTAACCTACCCCATGACAGAATATTTTATTTTTGTGTAACTTTTATTAAGTTTGTTCTCTGACAATTTTATATAGGTATATAGTGTGTTCTGATTACAGTCACTTAGACCAACATTTATCACCCTTCCCACCCTATAACTATCTGTTCTTCCAAAAGATCTCCTCCTCTCTTTCTTGTCTTTTTTGTGTGTTTTATGATTCATTGATTTTAAGCAGGGACATCTGAGTGATCATGGGTTTGTAGATATCCACTAGAGCCTGGTAGGCTCCTCAGTGGGCACACAACTGAAGACAGTGTCTGTCTTTCTCAGAATCACGTAGTAGCCAGTATCTCAGAAGGGAAGAGTAAGGTCCTCCTTGATACATTATTGATTATTGATTATTGACAGGCCTATTCTTGTACATAACTACTACAGGCAGACACACTGATGTGACATCATGATTACATTGGCTGTGTCGTGATCAAAAGATGGAACTTCACATTCCTTCTCCTTGTCTTCTGGTCCTTACATTTTTCCTATCCCTCCTTCCCCACAATTCCCTGAGTCTTAGATGGCATAATATAATGTCCTGTTTATAATTTATCACTTAACCATCACTTTCTAATTTTCTCTTATTAATATCAATTTTTAATTTATTCTTTCATGATTCATATGCATATATAAAATATCCAATATATATTCTCCATAATTGTCCTCTTACCTTCTTCTACTCCCACTGAACTAAGTCCTCTTCCTATTGGCATGTCTTGTTTGTAGTCTACTTTATTTAATTAGGGTTGCCTGTATGATCATGGTTGGTAGGGTTATCAATTTGATCAAGGGCAACTTACCAGTTGTCTACCACTGATGAGTCCTTTCCCCCAGCGAACAAAAAATGTTTTTATCTCTTCTGGGAGTGATAGGGCTTTATAAATCTCTCTATGTCTATGATATAATGTTTATGGACCCAGTCTTATGCTGTCTTGTTCAGATAACCACAGCTGCTTTGAGTTTATTAGTACAACAGTCATGTCATGTCCAGAAGACAGCTTTTATAACATTCCTTCCCATGCTCCCACTCTTAAATTCTTCCTAGTCTCTCTTTAGTTGTTTTCCCTGAACTTGAAGTGGGGGTGATATAAAAATATCCCATTCAGGATTAGCACTCAACAGTCATTTATTCTCAGGCCCAGTTACCTTCTCTGCATTTACCACCACTCACTCTAAATAAAAGTGTATCTGAGAACAATTATAATCTATGACTATAAAGATAAATACTTAGCAGTTTGATATTTAGTGTTTCTGATTCAAATTATTCTCTGAGACTGCAGTCATTACTGTCAAAGTCAATACTGTTATCTTCCTCTCTACAGATTAGTTCCTTCTTGCCTCATTAGTAATGGCCACTCATCAGTGTCTGTATTGACTAATGTTTGGGTCAGTAATCACTTATAACCAAGTATGACAATTTTAATCCCATGTTGTAGGTGTGTTACAAATTCCACTTCTCCTGACAGCTGCTAGTCCATCTGTTTGTTCCTCCAATAATAATCCTTAAAACCAAACAAATAAACCTTAAATTATGGCTCAACTTCCCTTCTTTAAATCACTATTGGATCCACTCCAATCAGACACAGAGACAATAAAGTAGTCTGACTGAGAAGAAGGCAGAGAAACAGGGAGGCTGACTGAGGCAGAATGAAAGTTCAGGGAGGGACACAGAGACACAGGGGCTGCTCAGCAGAACTCTTTATTAGATGTGAAGAGTGAGTCAGTTAAAAGCTGAGCAGAGAAGCTCAGTCTGAGGCACCCAGAGTTTGTCAGAGTCAGAAGAGTTGAGTCAGAAACAGAAAGCCAGCTCAGAAGGTCAGTTTGAACCAGGCAGCTTGGAGAAGATTTTGGGCCAGAACAATGAATGAGGAGTGAGTTGAATTGAACCAGAAGAGAAGGAGCTAGTCAGTGTGGCTCAGTCAGCAGTAGGTATCAGAGGCTAAAGCTGAAGTCTTCTAGGTTCAGGCTAGCAATTTAAATGTTCTAGACTGTATGAAAGATGAAGCCTTCTAGTTCTAGGCTTAAGAGTAGATTGTATGGAGGCCAAAATACTCCAGGGCTCCAGGACTAAGGGCTGGTGATTTAATTAGAAAAAGAGTAAAAGCCAACCAAACCAGGATCTATATCTGGGAATCTCCATCTATACTGTACCTTGTTTTTTGAGACAGGAGTTCTCACGGAATCTGAAGGTCACTATTTCAGTCAATGTTACTGGTGAGTTACCCATATATGTTTGTCTCCATCCCCAATGCTGTGGTACAGACACATATGGCTATGCCTAGTTTTTACACGGAATCTGAAGACTTCAACGCAGGTGTTTTGATTTCACAGCAAGCCCTCTTAAAAACTGAGTCATCTCCCCATATATCCTTTTATAAAAATTAAAAAATTATTTTAAAGTTTAATTTCACCCAAAAGCTCAAAAATGTTCCAAATTATTTTCTTTCAATCTCAGGACTTCCCTCATCTTTTTTTTTAAAAAAAATTTATACTTGTATTATTGCTATTTGTTGCAGTATTGTTACCAGTGACCCCAAAATGTACCTATTCTCAACAGCTCATTTTCACTTTACTAAAAGGTTCAAAGGACCCTGAACCTGAGTCTCATTGAACTATAGTATGTTAAACTAATTCTTCTTTATATAGGGTATGCTACTCTGATTGTCCAGGGCAGGATGTGTACCCATCTTTGGCCTATGGGAAGAAGCACTTCTACTAATTGTGTGAAAGTTAGGAAAATTGAGAAATAGAAATCACTGGTGAACAGGGTACTGGCACCAGATAAAGCAAGAGTGTTCTAACTGCTGGTAAGTATACCTGTTAACATCAATTTACTCAAAAATTGCTAATGGATTTTTCTCTGAACTTTAAAATATCCCTTTACATCACCTTAAAGACATTGTTTTACATTCTCATAAAGTTAAGAAATATCTACTATTTTATTGTTTGATTTAGTTTCAGGCTCATTTGCCAGTTGATAGTAAAATGTTTGTATCCTAGGGTACCATTGGTAAATGGAAGGAACCAAAGTTTGTTGCCAAGAACTACTTTCTGGTTAACAATACAAGATACTAAGTTAAGTGGCATCAGTTTTAAAGAAGGCTATAATTATGTTTTATGTCATAAAACATTAACTTTTGAAATGAACGGGCAGTGCTTTTAGCATAGATGTGAGTATTTTCAGTAATTTCCTTAAACTGTACAAGGTTTACTAGCTATAAATCTAAAGTCCATCTCATCCCAATAAACCCTATATCTGTGTGTCTTAGGAACTGGATAGAAATTGGAATGAAAGAAAAGGTTGCATCTTGTGGGAAAGATAAACTGCTAGAGCTGTTTAACAGTTTTTATGGCCATCTCCACATATTAATTCACAATTTTGCAAAAACATAAATTGATAGATCCAAAGGCAGGGTGCCTTTGGTGCCTGACTTAATGAAACCTATCACTTTTCTTGGCCCATTTGATTTTTGTCAGAGTGGAGAGTCCTGTTTGACAGAAGCATCTTTTTATCTTGTGGAGCTAAACAAAGCACTCTTAGGTAAGGCTTTTCTGCAATTGAATAAGAAACTTACTGATTAGCAAATGCACCAAATGCAGCAGTATCATTACCATAGGTGTGTGCTGAGCACTTCTTAGGTTGCAAGCATTCAGAATGTAATAGCTGGGCCAAAAGACACAGTCATGATCACGAAGGTCTGTGATTTTTTGATTGAGCTACATTGTTTGAGCTACAAGGAGACTAAAATGAATCTGTAGTCTTCCTTGTAAAATCACAGGGTCCATTCTTAGATACACTGGATTAATATATGCTTTTTCAATCTCCTCAGATATTAAGATGATTTTATGTGAAAAACATTTCAATGACTCCCTAGGCCAAATATGAATAAGTAAAACTCTCAAGTACTACAACGGCAGGTTAACAATGAAATAGGATCTTTAGATAGACAAAGTCAGAAGTAAGAAAGAATTTTTCAACTGTGTACACATGAACATACATACATACTTATACACATGAACACACACATACACAAAACACTTTTAGGTGATTTCTCATTATCTCAACCTAAAAAAGCTACAGATCCTGAGAAAGTAAAATAGAAAAATGTCTCGTCTTTGATGACAAGATCTGTAGTCATGCTATCTGCTTGCTTGCCACACAAGCCTACATGTTCCATTCTGCAACTGGAAGTTGGAATATTAGAAATTCCTAAATAATGCTATATAGGTAGAAATATTCAGATATTCATTTACAAAGAAGCAATTCTGTATTACTATTGTCTCACTTAAAACCTCTTACTATTGAATGATTAATACCAAAGGTCTTTTTGGACTACAAAATTAAATTAAATTAAATTTATTTAAATTGTTCCTAGGACATTGCATGATGATGAGTTTCCTGCAATTTCTCTAAGAACCTAGTCTTAAAAGCCCTGCTCTAGATCTAAGACATTCCTTCTTGTTGAATAAGGAGAGGCAAAATGCTCAGGAAAGAAAAATAAATGGGACCAATGCATAAGCTAACCATTATACTATTTTACAATGATATAAAAATATTTTGTATTCTAAGAGTTTTATCATATGGAAGGTTTTATAGGGAAGTCAGATTACCCTGGGCTTATCTTCCTAATAACCTTAAAATAGAGCCTATCTATCTATCTATCTATCTATCTATCTATCTATCTACCTATCTTTCCCTTCCCTTCCTCTTCTCTCTTCCCTCCTTTTCCATCTCCTTTTGTCATATACATCTGAACACATAAATTCATATATATTATATATATTGATATATATACTATATATTCAATGTGTCTGTATTAATGCACATACACATATATATTATATACACATATACATATCCTCTAGAACACTAGAGTAATTGGGAAATGTAATTTCTAAAACCTTTCCTGTATGTAAATTTCTTTAATTTTAATAGTTAATAAGATTTGAGGGATTGGGGGGGAATAGTGATTATTTTTTTCACAGTAGAATTACAGCTACAACTTCCTTTCTTGGATATCTTCCCAATCTCAGCCAAATTTTCTAGAGGCTCCAATTTGAGCCACTGTAAAGTCAATATTCTCAAGTGTGCTTTCTTTTAATACATCTAAACATTCCAATTCATCATCCACCAGCATTTTTAAGTCACTGTTTCTCATCAATTTCCCACATATCTAGGGATTCCAGACTGTTCATATTTTGAATGATATTTGATATATACAACAAAGGTCTTCTTCATAGTAAAAGGTGTGACATGAGTATGAACACCTAGATTGGCACCTGTGCTTAGAAAGCAAGACTATTAAATGTGTATAACCAAAGTTCCAAAGACATACCACTGTGTTGGACTGTACACAGATATCAATGATACTGCAGCTGCAGATCATGTTATAGGATGATGATCCTGGAGCTACAGGGGTGATGTCTCAGCAATTATTAATCAAAATGCATTACTGGAACAATTCTCAAGTAAACATAGAGAGCTGAGATGACAGCTACATTGAATGAAGGTAAAATTAACCCAAATCTATTATAAACATATATTGATATATGCATAAATAGGCTGTCCAAAAAATTAAATGCCTATATGGACTGCTAGAATGTGAAGTATGACTATTGGTTTAGTTTTAATTTGGTTTCATGTCTCCTTATTTATTCCATCAATTGAAGCATGCAAGGGAGAGAGATAGGAAGGGAAACTTTAGGTAGGGAATGTAGCCGAGAAATATTTACCTTCATTTAGCAAAGGAGTAGCCATTGGGGGATTTTGTCTTTGATGAATTTTTCAAATAAATGAAAACTGAACTGCAAGTCATAACAAGAAAGTCTGAGGGCTCATCCTCAGACATCCTGCAAAATGTGAGATGCAGGTGAGGTCCTAGGAAACTTGCCTGATCCTAGGACACAGGAGTACATAAAGCAAGCAGCCTTAGATTTGCTTTTGCTACTACTTTTTTCTTTGGCTGTACCATTTTTCAAAGACTAAATTGAATCCCTTCTATACATTTATAATATTTATTCCTCTAGTTTCTCTTTTATCCAGTTTTCCTGTGCCATCCTGAACCTCATTTCATGTAAGAATTTTGATTTTATTTTCTCTATGGATAAGTATCTATGGATGAACATGACAATTACAGTCACATTCTCCATGTTTCCAGTTTTTCCTTGATGATTGAATGAGTCTTTTAATCAAGATGGTTACTATATTCCAGGTCCCATGTTAAATACTAGGAGATGAAAAAAGGATATGAACAAATATAATCTCTGCTCTTAAGAAGTACAACTTTGCCATTACCAGTGGTCAAGATTTCTAAGCCTGCTCTTTTCATATTCTTGGCCTCTTATTCAAAGTATTAAAATAAGAGATCACATAAATTTACAACAGTATCAAGGTATCTTTATTCAAAGAGAAGTGATCTCAGGGATTAGAGGATATACTGTCAAGATTAACAGCAGGCATATGAGCACTCATGGCCCTAATTACTGTTCGAAGTTTCCTTTTATGGGATTCAAGAAATTTTGTTGCTAAGAAGAATGGCATGGGCAGTTCCTTATTTTGACTGATAGATTAGATCATATAACCATTTTTTACACATATACCTTTCCATAATATGTCTTTTCATCATATATATGATTTTTACTATATGCATTCCAATTTGTCCATACCTATAAGATCATATATAGGGAATTCTTCCTAAAAGTTCACTTTAAGATACAATTGTACTGTTATGTTTCTTTAGCAGAATAATAGTACTAGATTTTTCCCTAGACTTGTGACCTAGCTAGTCTCAGATTCTTGGCCACTTTAGTGTCAGGTATGAGTTTTATCTCATGTAGTGAGCATTAAATCCCTTCCCCAAAGTGGCTGGTATTTTCTGTAATATTTGTGCCACTATTTCACCAGTATATCCTGAGTCAGGTCGTTGTTGTAGGTTGTAGGGTTTATGGTTAGTGATACTGATCATCACGTTTCTTCTCTGGTAAAATGCAGTTGCCTTGCAGTCAGTAGGAATGAAGCTTCTATGTGGGCATCAGCTCAACTGCCCCATGTTTGATGACATAAGCAAGTGTTGTCTTCAGCAATAGGGCTTTATCATCAGGTTATAGAAAGTAACCAGTACCCTTGACAATAGTCTGTAATGTTTGCGGGGGTCCATGGGACCCATTTGGCCAAAAACTCACCAAGATGTAACCAATTCTTGGCACTGGAGGTTTTATTTAGTGGCATAGGATATATAGTTGAGGGAGTGTCTCTCCTTTTATTTGGTGACTCCTTTGTATATGTATGTCTTTTAGGAAGCATCTACGGTAGTAAATTTCTATATGGTTTTTCAAATGGCCTTTAGTGTTTAGCTGTTCCTCCACACATTCCCTCCTTTAACCTTCTCTCCCACCACCTTCCCTATTTAATTTTCGTATTCAAGTGTCCCCTTTACCTCTCCATAACCCTATATTCTATATCCCATGCCCAAGAAAAGTTGACAAACAAAACAAACTCACTGTTTTATTTTTATTGTTGTGGGGACTTTTGTTTTGACTTTTTTCTTATTGGTCTTTTGCAATTTTGTTTTTGTTTGTGTGTTTCTGTGGGGGTTTATTTATATGCTTGGTAGATTTTTGTTTTTGTTTTTTGAGAAAAAGAATAAAGATAGATGGTTAGTGAGGTAGGAAGTATCTGTGAGGAATTGGAGGAGGGAAAAACATGATCAAATATATTGTATGAAAACAATTTAAATTAATACACAATTTTGATTATTGTACATGCACTGAAAAAGAGTCCAGTGTAGATCAGCCTTTCCAGTCTTCTTATCCATACAAATGATACTCATGTCATTCTTTTAAAACACTCCTCCTTTGATGAACCAGCTAAGATAGTGATATTATGATGTCTGACTCTGACAACAAGAATCTGAATTGAGGATCCTGAAGGAGCTTGACTAGAGGGGTCAACTTCCAGGATACTGAGAGTCCTGAGGATGCTTGGAAAGTCATTGACCCACTACTAAAAAAGTAAGGCTTATGTTTGTGGGTGTAGTATTTCCTGGGTAATTGGTAGAAGGTAGCCCTGCTTCTAACTCCATAAAAAAATGCTCTTATGTGTAACCTAGGTGCTCTCGTACAGTCAGGGCTTCTATCAAAGCAGCAGTAAAAGTGTGAGGAAGGGAGGAGGGAATTTTTACCAATAATCCACCTGGTTGGTGATATTTTATCCATTGCTCTCCAGGAAACTGTCATTAACAACATGGAACAACATGGAATGTCATTAACAACATCAGTCTCATATTGTATGTCCATATTGTAAACTTTAAAATGCTTTTAAACAGAGACTGTGAAATGAGGACATTTAAGAATCATTATTTTATAATTGAAGAAAATGGGGGAGATAGAGAAACAGGTTTCTCACAAAAGCCCAAGCACATGGATACTAAACTCAGGTTTTTGTTGGTTTGTTCTCTGGTCAATACTAGATAGCAGTACTAAGAGAAAAGAAACAGCAGATCAGGGACTGTGAGTGTTTTCCAGTTTGCTCTTATAGTCTTCTTGTACTTTCTTTTTAGGCAAAGTATTACAGTAATGGTGGGGACCAGTTAAGAGATACAGAATCTAATTTCAATGGTGTAATTCCAATTGTTGTTAATAAGAGAGACCTTTTTTTTGCTTAAAATAATTTTGGATACATGGGATTATTCATAACTTGTTGGAAGAATTGACAGTAATAACATAGGTTTTGTATAGACTCTCAAATGGGAGAGTGATTAATAAGATGGAAACGGGAGCAGCTATAGGGGCTATAGTTCACCCTGGGTTTCTTACTGTGACTCATTATAAAATGCCTCAGTGTGTTTTGGCTTCTTATGATGAGAAAGGAGAAAGCATATACCATCGTAATGCCTGTGAACCATTCTGGGTGCTTTCCATATTTGTTATCAAAACTAATTTTGAGATGGATAATTAATACCTCTAGAGAGACACATGGTTTTTCTTTCTACACATGTATTACAATAGACATATGGCGCAACAGAAGTTTGAAAGTATATAATAATCTTCATCTTTGGAAAAAGTTTACTCTAATTAAAGCCAAGACAAGAACAAACAAAACAAACAAACAAAAACAGTTGCTGTAACCCCAGAAGAAGGAGATTAAAGTACACAGATCTTCATTTGAATTCAGCCTCAGATGCCAAGAATGTCTAAGAGACACCTGTTCAAAATGATATTATAAACTCATGTTTCCGTAACTTGTTTTAAAATATGATATGAGCAAAGTTACTGGCATCAAACTTGAGAATATATGGGTAAATCAGCATTAAGCAGGATCCTATAATGCCTTTAAAGTGAACTTAACAGTATATGAAGGGAGGAATTTAGCTGGATATTTTCCAGCACAATAGAACAGAGAACATGTTTTCTCCATGCCCATAACATATGTCTTCTTTTGAAAGTACACTATCCTGTGTGCAATATCCTTGTATACAGAATGGAAATGTCTTCTGCTCATTTAGAGGTTTAGGACTCAGGGCAGACTCAGAGACTTTGAGCTTTAGGTGAATACTACAGTTGAAGAGCAAAACTCATGCATAGCAGCTTTTATCCTTTGTATTTGTTATATTTTTTGACATGGCTTACCCAAGGCACAAATCAATTCCTTTGCATGTTGTTCTTACTCATTCACATTGCTTCAGCTCATCTGAGAAAATCACTTCATTACCTTGGGATAATAAAAATCTGCCTTGGGTAAATGCATAACAAAGAAGAATTTATGACAAGCAGAAAATTTACTACGAATATTTAATTTTACACAATTGTCTTTAATTGGTTAAATGAATGAAAAAGAAGCATATTCATTTTTTATGCTGTTGGATAACCATACAGTTGCTTTATTTGTGACATTTCATTTTCACAGTAACATAACCTGATGCTAGTAATTCAGACTTATTGCCAGCATGTTAATTTTTTCATGAACTCTCAAATAGCCAGTGGGGCTGCATCTAGACAAGGCTATAGAACTATTGAGACTAGCTGAAACATTTTGTATTTTTCTACCAGTTTTCAGTTTGGTTGTTTGGGCTCTCTTCTCTAGCCTTGTATCCTTGTACCCTTCTAATGTTCTCATTTCAACATCAGACAACTATCCTAAGTCTATGTCTATTGATCTCAATGGAAGGAAACTATAAAGATTTAAAATTTTTATGCAGAAAACTTTATTTACAAATGGATTTTTATAGTTATAATGAACTATTACATTTCCTCAAACAGACTGTCATAGAAACAAGAACTACTTTATTTGTATAATAATTATATTACTTTTAAATAAAATAGAAAAAAAAAAGAGTACTGATGTGTCCAATCCTTAACTCATATGTGTTGATTCTATGAATGAACAAAAACTATGCCTGCTGCAGTGACCATCAATGACCAAATAAGAAAAAGGCAATTTAGAACATACAGACAACTCTTAAGACTAACTTTCAAGCATATAATTCAGCAATGCTGTTTGTTTAGACATCTTGTCTTTAGTGTTTTTTTTTTATGCTTAATTTGATGAATACAATGATGGCTGTCATTTAATACTTAGTGTCCAAGTGTGAGGAATGGAATTAATATCCACAGCACCCAGATAAATGTGGAGGAACTGTTATGGCTGCCTGTATTCCCAAACCTCAGAAATCAAAGACAAAGGGTTCCTGAAGTAAGAAAATCATTATGTATGAAAAAATATTAGGAGTATTTTATATCCAAAAATTTTGGACATAATTAATTTCAGACAATAACAGACTCTCACTATTAATCTAAGTACTCAAACTCATTTTAGGAAAGACCAGTCACAAATGGGACTGCAACAAATGTCGATATTCCATACTCTTCACTCAGCTCAGGCAATGTATTACTACTAGGCAAAAGCAAAAAAACAAAAAAGAGAGAGAGAGAGAAAAGAAAACATGGAGCATCCACTTTAGGGGATTGCCATGTTTGCTTCAGAATTTACAAAAGAAGCAATTGGGCTGAGAGGATGACTCTTTAGGAAAAAAAAAAAAATAACACCTTAATGCCCAAGTGTGAGAAACTGAATTCAGATCCTCAGCACCCAAGTAAATGCCTAAGACGTGTTTTGGCTGCCCATATTCCCATCCCAGCTCTCAGGAGGCAGGAACAGGAGGTTGCAAGCTGGTGAGGTAGAAGAGCTAAATCAATGAGTCCTGGGATTAATATGAGAGATATTTCGTCAATATAAAGTGAGGCATGATCCAGGAAGACTTCTGATATCAAACTCTGGCCTCCGTGTACACCACACACCCATATGCACACAAGAACACACATATATACATGTGTTCATATCATACACACATACACATACCACATACATATACATATGCAAAAAATAAAATTGCCACTAGATATTGTTAATATTCTTAAACTGAATTCCATATTTTCATTCCTCTCCTTATAGATCTAATTGTTTGTATAAAATATGCTAATCTTATATTTTTAATTAATGTTTTAATTCTTTACTTATAAAGAGGTTTTATTTCTTTACTTACAAATAACAGTGTGTTTGTAAGATAACACCAAAAGAAGAGTAAGTGCTCAAAGATCCATGCCCAATAAAATGATAAAAATAATCATTAGAAATCACAATAAAAACACTTTGAAAAGCTCAGAGTAGCCACAATTTTGAAGTGGGCAACCAATATCTGGTTTAATTTGAGGCCCTCACCAAGAAATGGAGTCCATGCCTGGCACTGCCTGAGACTGAACAACCCAGAAACCTAGGATAGAACCAAACACAATTGGCAAAAAACAAACAAACGTGAAATGATTTCTAATGATATTCTACTATACTCATAGACCAGTGCCTTGTCTAATTGTTATCAGAGAGGCTTCCTCCAGCAGCAGATAGAAGCAGGAGCAGAGACCCACAGTCAGACATTACACAGAGAAAGGGTCTAAATTGGAGGTCTCCATAGGGTCTTTACCCTCAGATTTCAGGGAACCCTGCAGAAGAGGGGAGGGAAGATTGTAAGAGTCAGCAAGGATGCAGGATATCAGAAGAACATGACCATTGAATCAACTAAGCAGGGCTCACATGAGCTCACAGAGACTGAAGTGGGAGGCCTACATGGGTCTACACCAGGTCTTCTGCATATATATTATGGCTGTCAGCTTGGTCTTTCTGTGGAACTCCTAACAGTGGGAGTGGGTGTCTCTGACTCTTTTGCCTTCTATTGGGACTCTTTTTCCCCTATGAGGTTGAAATTTATAGTCTTGATATGAGGGCTTTTGCCTTGTTTTAGTGTATCTTGTTTTGTTGTGTTTGATTGCTATCTCTTGGATATCTGTTTTTTTTTTCTGGAGGGAAACTGAGGGGCATGGATCTCAGGGAGAGGGGGCATGAAGGGAAGCTGGGAGGAGGGAAGGCAGGTAAAACTGTGGATGGGATATGTTGTATTAGAGGAGATTCTAAATTTCAATTAGAATATTAACATAAAAATTTTTTTGAAATTTTCTGTGACGTCAGAGAACCTTCCTGCTGAGTCAGTAAATTTTCAAAACCTAGAAATGAGAACTATTAATAGAACCCATTCTAACAGGATATTTCTAGGTTTAACCTCAACAACAAGAGCATTAATTAGGATAACTTTCATATTCTTATCTCAGATATTGAGGCAATATCTCTCATGTTAATCCTGGTACTGTACAATGAATGAATATACTTACCATGAACGAAATACTCTTCTGCTGTCATATTTAGAAAATGCATATAATATAATCTTTGAGGTGTTAAAAATCTCATTTGTAACTTCTGAGGTGATATTGTACCTTTATTTGCCCATTTATTTCTATTACCCAGACAAGTATATAATACATAGTAGATAAAAATAGAAAAATTTCAATAGCCAACTTTCTAAGGAGTTAGGAAAGGAGAATTCTGATTTGTAGAGCTTTCTAGTTTCCTTGGTATAAATATTTGTCATAAATATAAACTTTGTGTAATATGTGGTATAAATATTTTATAGTGACTGTTTTAAAGCTAATGGGATTGTGTCATTAAAAATGGTAATAAAAAGAAATACACACCAGACCAACAGTTGCATCAATGATAAATAGCTCCAGCATCATCAAACAAATATTTGATTAAATACCTCAACAATTACTATATGGGAGATTGGCTAAGTATTTGGAAGAGTACAAAGGCCCAAGTCTGTTGCAAGTAAGGACTTAAGTATAGCAGAAGTCTTTTCTGAGGATATGACCCTTGACATCTCTTCTGGTGTGCAGTTCAGTGATTCTTAATATTGTTAAAAAGTAGTCAGCTTTTGGTAATGGAGTAGGAATTATGCTAGCTCTACAATCTACAGGCTGTTTCTCCAGAAAAGAAAAGCTATTCAAATTGTCAAGTACAGCTATGTGAACATAAAGAACCCCTATACAGACAATAAGGCCATTATTTGAGATAAAGGGAATAGCAAGTACAGAGGAAATTTTCAGGAAGTTCAAGGAACTTAAGGTAGCAGAGGATTAGTGTACAGGTGGTACACAGAACAATAAGGTTAAAATATGGAAATTGGGTAAGACTAAAGAATGTAGGCATTCTAAATCCTAGGGGATGATGTGAGGACTGGAAAATAATTTGTGAATAGGTTGGCTTCCTGTTCTGCATTGTGGTAGATGTGTTTGAAAGAGGTGGAATCAGAGGCAAGATGTACATTTGAAGGTTGATGCAAGAATGCGGCCTAGAATTTCACTCACCATGATAAAGGAAAGCATAGTATACCCTAGGTGTTAACAGTATCTAGAAATGTGTGTTTAGAGACCTGAGGGTATGAGATGAAGGTTCTGGTTTTGTTTTGTTGTTGTTGTTTTGAGACAGGGTTTCTCTATTATAACTCCTGTGTCCTAAAATTCACTCTGTAGATCAGGTAGGTAGACCTTGAACTCACAGAGGTCTGCCTGTCTCTGCCTCCCCAGTGTTGGATTAAAGTTGTGCACCACCACTGCTGGATAAATTCTGATTATTCTGAAAGGAGTGTTCAGCCTCATGTTATCTGGAATATAAAAGCAATAGGGACTCAACAAAAAGATTGTCATGAAGTATTTATATATGCATTGTTCTTTTTTAAATTTCATATTTTATTTATGATTGTGGTGTGTGTGTGTGTGTGTGTGTGTATGTGTGTGTGTGTGTGTCTGTACACATACACATGTGCACACCAGTGCCCACAGAGGCTCAAAAATACTGAATCCCCTGGACATGAAGTTACAAGTGGTTAGAATTGAACACCAGTTCTCTGTAGGAGCAGCAATTGCTCTTGGCTGTTGAGATGTCTTTCCAGCCACATGGATAAGTTATTTGAACACAGAGTTTCCCCATGTTTTTTCTTGTTATCTTAACAATACACACTTGCATTTTTATTAACTTATTCCTCCAAAAATTATATCCTCTTCCTGTTGTTCCATATTTTACTGTCCAACATATTCTATCCACACTTTGCCCAAATACTGTATACTGTCCAGCATAAAGTTTCTTCATGATTTAAGTAGAACATATTTTGCAGGCTCTAAATTGCCCAATGTTTCATATTATATATCTAAAATTGCATAAGTAAACTAAACATTAAAAATTTGGGGAAAGTTTCTAAACTTATTTATCCACTTTTTTGTCTGTAGATTCATAGTAATGCTCAGTTAAGACCAGTGCTGAAGAAATGGAATCAACACAATGTCCAAGAGTCATAGAAACACAGAGTAGCTTCTAAATGGAGAACATAACTTTAGTGTGCAAATATGCAGCTTTCTTTATTTGGAAATTTTCCCAGAAGCATCATTCATATTCTATTTATAGAAGCAAATATTTTTCTTAGTAAAAACTCATAAAACACTGTACATTGACCAAGGTAAACAATGAACATATGTGATTTCCATATTCTAATAATACCTTGAAAGATACTGAGCAACATTAAATTTCACAGGAAAAAGGAATTTTATAAGAATAAGTTTTTGTTAAAGGAAGTGCCAGGGCCGGCCTAGCAAGTCGGACAGTACCTGGATGGGGTGTGGGACTGAAGGGCCTTATGAGGAGAGGGGAAAAGAAACGCGAAGGGAAGGGAATAGACCAGACACACACAGCATCATTGAGCTCAGATGGAATGGAGCTGAAATTTTATTTTTCTCTCCAAACTTATACCCCTTTCATCGGGGGTGGGGAGTGGGGTGGGGGAGAGGGATT
Organism: Cricetomys ansorgei; assembly: GCA_026225945.1. Classification (NCBI taxonomy): domain Eukaryota; kingdom Metazoa; phylum Chordata; class Mammalia; order Rodentia; family Nesomyidae; genus Cricetomys; species Cricetomys ansorgei. Next base: position 2,494,448 of record JAMJFZ010000020.1, read on the forward strand.
TGGGGGTTATGTGCAGCTACAGGGATTAGAACCAAGGTGTTAATTACAGGGTAAGACAGTGCATAGGTAAAAAAAAATCCTGAATGAGATAGGTATCAGAGCAAAACAACTTCCCTGCTGGGGCAGTATGTTTACCTAGGGGAGACAGACTATCTCTGGTGGAATTAGATGCTTAAGACAATAGCTTTTCCGGATGAAGTTAAAAGTTTAGCCAGAGAAGAAGCATCCCTTCAGGGGGCTTTGACTTCCCTGTAAACAAGCAGCTCTTGGGCAGTCATTAATATTTTCATGACTCAGTTTTGCTCAAAGATCTCCCAATACAGGAACTAGGCAATTTTTGCCAGAAGCTCACAGAAGGGTCCAGGCCCAGAGTCTGAAGGGCTCACCACCAGGAAGTATTTTGTTAAGAGATTTTTCTGTAAAGGTCTGACTGAACAATATAATAATTTTAATTATACATATGAGTCAATAAAAAAACTTCAGAGGCATAAAACTGTATGCCAATCTCTTTTGGGGACTTTTTTTTGAAGGCCTACTGGCTTTTTCAAGCAGTATGACTGTAGGACTTTAAGGGAGATATTTGATTCAGCATGTCAGACTTCAGCAGTAGGTGAAAACCAAGACAAATATTGGAATATAGTAAACAGCATTCTTAAGTTTTTAAATTCTGAAACTGATCACATAATAAATTCATATTTCTGAGTCATTGTCCATTGTTGACCCCTTAATACTGATATTTTATCACAGATTTAAGAGCATGAAAAGTCAGTGAGTGAAAGCTGCTGGAGTCCCCATCAGAGTGCTCATTCTGGCAGCCCTTTGAAATACCAGGAAACAGTGAGTCTTGCTGAGTCCTGTCATGAAGAAGAGCAAAAGCACTGCCAAGACAGTTATCATCTCAGCATCAAGCCAAGCTCAGCCCACTGAGCTAGCAACCAAGCTCACATGTGCCCATCTCCTTCTGGCACCCTGCTAAGCTTAACTATGTCTATAAAAAAGATAATTTCAAACTTAGGAACTGCAAGCAACTGAACACAACAAAACAGTGTTATATCCTTTCATAGAGATGTCTACGAATGGTAAGGACAGACCTTGTCATTCTCTTAATATCACTTAGCATGAGGCAAGATTCCTCCCCTCAAATATTTTAAATGGCTTCCAGGCCAAGGCCTTCTGGTTGTTGGCAGACTCAAAGAAATCCACTGATCTTTCCCATATTTGTTTGTTGACATTATGCTGTATCTCTGGTACGTTGTTTTTCCTTTTCTTTCTCATCAACCTTTTAGCACCTAGATAGACATTAATACCTCATTTAAAAAAATAAAAGCAGAAAATCCCTATTACTTTTCAGCTAAGATCAAAATTTTCTTTATATTGGAATAATGGGGAAGAATGTTTAGCTGGGGAGAGGATGGGAGTGTAGGAAAAAGAGATGGGAGTGGGATAATTACAACTAAAAATGTTCGAAAAGCCAGATGAAAATACACTATTTTATAAACTTCATATATTTATATACTTACATAAAGGATATTAACAAGCATTCTGTACACATATGATAGTGTTCTTCCAGAAGCCATAGGTTGCTATTTAAAATCCCAATGCCAGATATGAGATATCATGCCCTCAACTATTTGGTCACGGGAATCTCAGAGATACCCAAAGCAATACAACAGCCTATTATTATTGCTCTTTGTTTCCCACCAGAGTTCAGTGATAAGTCCTGATTGCTGAAGGCATCACATTCTTTGATCACATGAAAAGTCAAGTTGGTAGTGACCAGGAAGCTTCATCCCTGCTGTGTAGCATTCATAGTACTGAAAGATGCCATGTAAGGTTTTTGGAGGTAGGGATTCATAAACAGTCTCACCCAGCTGTGAGCCTTGTGAGCTACAATAATGATCATCATGGCAAGATATGTCCATGAGTGCACTAGAGGGACAATGTTATGTAGGCCACCATGAGCTTTCTGATTGTGTTTAACAACCATTCCATAAGAAAAATTTGGTACTGTAAATCTGTCCAAGAACCAGATTAAGGAGATTATAAGCCTCAGAGCTGGTTCTAGTGCTTTAATTCTGCTAAATAGATATATTATGAAACTACTTTCTAAACTTATATATGTATACCCATTGCTTAGTACAGCTCTTGGACCTCATCAGAGATTTTTCTTTGAGTGGTGATTTATATTTAACACAGAAAATTGCAACTTATGGAAGTGAAGGAAGTAAATGTTGGTAGAGTGGTCAGCCACAAATAGGACATCTACATAATACTCCTCCTCAAAATTGAGGGGCCAACCCTGGAGGAGGGAGTGGAAAGAATGTAAGAGCCAAATGTCTGAAAAGGACTGAAAAAAAAATAGTGACTTCTGAACATGACAGGACCATTATGCTAAAGAACTCAAGCAGCTATGCTTGCCATGAAAAGACCAGCACAAAATCAACCTGTCAACAAAGTAGTATGGATTGTGGGGATGCTTATGTGCTTCCACCCCTTCACTGAGGAGCTACTGATATAGTTGTAGGCTTTTGGGGTAGGGAGAGCTAGGCTTTCTTAGGGCATGGTCACTGGTAGATTGATTACTCTTCATTGGATGGCATCACCCCCATGAATCTATGGGCAGCATAAATCAGGCTAGGTAGGTTATAAAAAAAAGGGGAGGATGACACAAAATGTGGAGAGGGTATGGAGGTGAGAGGGTGGATCCAAGAGAACATAAGGAGAAGAGTGGTAGGCAAATATCAAATTAAATTCTATGAAATTCTCAAGGAATTGATAAAATTTTTTAAATGTTCTAAAAACAGCATGTATAAATACTACCTCCACCTTCTCTCCTAGTATAAACTCTTGTATGTGTGTTTGTATGCATGTGTATATGAAGTATGTGTATGGATACCAAGTGTCAGAGCTTATTTTCTTCCGCAGTCAGTTTTGAAATAGGTTCTTTCACTGAACATAAAACTTACCAACTCACCTATACTGGAAGGTCAGTGAGATTGAGGGATACTCCAGTGTATTCCTCAGTGCTGGAAGTGTAGAAGCCTGTCATCATGCCTAGGTTTTATGTGGCTTTAGGGCATCTGAACACAGGTCATCTAGCTCAGCACACACGGTGTTATTATTTGTGCTATCTCTCCAGCTCTAGTTTTGCTTTGAAAAGCTTCTAAGAAGGCTTGTATTTTCAGTGCTTCCTGGAACTTCTACTGATCTACACATTCCTCAATACAGGGGAGTATTTCAGCTTTCCCTCACTTTATTTCAGAAATCTGCTGTAACTGGACATTCTTTTTTATAGTATTTTACTTGGTCCTTGGGGTAGCACATATAGCACACATCTATTTATTCCTATGTCCACAGTTACTCTTTTTGGTTGGGATACCCCAGCATTCAGTTCTTAGTTATCCTTTGTCTTCTCTTCCTTTGCAATTGCTACAAGCTTCATAGCTTGTTTCCTGCTAGCATTTGAATTTCTTTCATTGGCACCAACTTAGTATCTGACCTCTAGATTCCCATTTTGAATTATTTACTAGAAATTTCTCATGGATTTTTAATGAATACTTCACATTTAATATATTCTATAGAGAACTCATCAATCTGTATATAAGCTATCTTCCCTGATTTGCTAATTTCAACAAATATCACACTCTCAACTGCTCAACTACTCAAATAAAACATTAAATCACTCTTGAATCCCCTTTATGTTTACCCTGCTTCTCTTCTTGTAGCCTTAAAGTGTAGTGCCCATAATGCAGCCCGAGAAAACTTGAAATGAATCAGGTTGTATCATTTCAGTAGTTGTATTCAGACTTTTACCCTCTCTTGCTAAAATATTCCAATTATTACTAGGTGTTGTATTGGACTATTGTAAGAACAAAAGTTATCTTTTAAAATTTTAATTATTGTTCCTAAGAGCTCCATAAAACAAGGACAGATAACTTCCTGGAATGCTGTTCATATAAAATTCAAGAAGACATAATCCTGTAATCCCCACTTGCCCAAGGACATATAAGCTCCTGGAATGTTGTGTATGTGTGTGTGGGGTACTCATGTGAGATAGCAAATTCCCTAAACATCCAACTGTACCAGATGTGCTTCAAATTTACCAGATATACTTAGTCACTTGTAGGTGGAAGATACCCAGAAAGGAATATGTCAGGATATAAATTTGCCTTTGACTGAGTCTGGTAAGAAGTATGTGGCCTTATGAGTTCTGCCTTTATAAGCATTGGCTTCACATGACTCAGTGCAATTTCTAGGGAATCTTTGAATGATCCTGGTCAAAGTCCATCATACTGGCCAGTATTTAATTAATTTTATTTAATTAATTGTAGCTTGCTTAAATTTGGCTTAAAATTGTGATGATGGTCTTATTCTTGTCTAGTGGGATTTATACTATCTTCAGAGCAAAGCTGTCATCATCTTCCAAAGTCCAGCTGGGCCTTTGACCTCTTCCCTCTTTGAAGCAGGTTTGAGGAATGGATTGCCATCATCATCTGAGTATCAACCACTTCTCCCAACCAGTTGTACAAGATTTTGCTTTAATTACAAGTAACTCGGGGTCTTTAGGGAGGGGCTAGAAAATGTAAGTAGGGAAAAATTAGAGGAGGAGATTCTATTTATGCAGCTGTGGGGAAGTTGTCATCCTTTCTGGGAGTAGACCTTCCAGTGTGGCGGTTTTAAAGTCACCTATTCTCCTGCACCTAACCCCTCAGGCATTGACTGCTCTGTAAGGTAATCTAATAAACTTGTTCACAGTTGAATTTGATGAAATGTGTCTGGGTTGTTGTTGGGACGTTAGGACGGGGTAGAGATGGTTAACAACTCTCCCCAAAGGAATGAATCCATGATAGGGTCAAATTACAACTCTCCCCAACAGCATGGCTTTTGATACACACATCACTTCAGCATTGCCTATAAGCAGCCACTTTCCTATTCCTTTTCTGCTTGCATATGCAGCTGATAACTCTACCAGCCTTTTTGGTTTTCCTTGTGTGGGAAAGAAACTCTCACCTCAGAGTCTCTGCACCTTTTGGAACCTATATCTGGAATGCCTCTGCCCTATGGCTTAGCATGAATCACTCTTCCCTTGCCTGACACTCTTTTTCAGACCACCCCCTCAGAAGGATTTTCCATGAGAACTCTGAACAAGCTACACTGCCCACAATTTTATTCCCACACTCCCTTCTATTTCTATGTGAGTGAATATTACATATGTATGTATCATTGTTCCTCTACATACAAAAGTAACTTTCTTGAAGACAAGAGGCTTATCTGTTTTTGTTCATTTTGTCCCTAGTTATTACCAAGTGCTAGGAAGTATTGAATAAGCATTGGATAATTGTATAACATGAACACGTAGTGAGGCATCTATATTTACACATCCCAGGTTAAGCCCCAAGTAGCCATGAGGAAGAACTTTGCTCATTGGGGAGTGTGGTTTCTGACTCTGAATTATATTAACTACATTCAACCTTTCACACTGCATCTGAGAAGCCAAACTCACAATTGGTTTTAATTTTTTTTGTTTCTTTTTTTGTTGATATATAATGTTTACTTATCTTAATGTAGAGTGGTAGCTTGACTTTGTATGTCAAGTGTAATGATCAAATCACAGTAATGAACACTTCTATTTCTTCAAATATCAATAATTTCTAAGTGTTGGGATTTTTTTATGTTTTTCTAGTAAATTTGAAATGTAGATTGTTATAAGCAATAATTATCCTGAAGTGCTGTGGATAGCCTCACCAACTTCTTATGTAACTGTTCTGGTGTCTCTAACTTCTTTCAACCCATTCACTGCCCTTTGTCTTTTCAAGTCTGTAATAATTACTACTCTGAGGAGGATCCTGCAGGTGACCAGGCAGGGAAACAGCCAAGAGAAGAGAGAATGAAAACCTGGTTCAGATTGACCTTGTCAACCTGGATCAGAGTTTGAGAATCTAATGACAGACAATTGTCAGGATATTTGAAATGCAGTACAATTTGGGAAAAGATTTCTAGGCAACAATCATTCTAATCCAGGTGTACAATAAAGCTTAAGGTGTGACTACTTAGAAACTCCTTTACAATTTACATGTGACCATGAAGGTGGGTTCTATATCTAAAATGCCTAGGATCTAATGTGGTCTCTAATGGAGAGAGCATAGAGGTTGACAGGCCATAAAATACATGTGACATTTCCTATAAGGATGGGTTCTAGTCACTCTGAGAGCTAAAGATAACTGTCTAGGGAGGGAGAGTCTGGTATAATCATTCTGGGGAATTTGGGTGAGATCTGCTTCTATAATAAAATGTGGGTGAGGTCTGCTACCAGATAGCAAAACAGGTCACCAGATCCTTCTGGGCAGGAAAATGGCTATTTTATCTCTTCCATTGAGAAGAGGCCCCTGTATGGTTAACATTCCTGGTTCCCTAGTGCTCTGTGGGCACAAGGACTTTTGTATCTCTCAACACTACTCCACTCCATTTTTCTCAGACACAGACCTTTTAACTTCTACAAATAAGTGAGAACATGTGATGTTAATCTTTGTCTTGTAATTTTACTTAACACAATGACATCTAGTCCAACCATGTTGTTGTAAATGATGGAATTTCATTCTTACTGTGACTGAATAATATTTCACTATGAATATAGCTTCTTTTTAATTAATTTGTCTATCCATAGGTAACTTAGTTGACTCTCTGTCTTGACTTTAGTGAATAATGTTGCAATAAACATGAGCATATAAATATCCCTGATGTAATGATGAATTTCCTTTAGGTATTCATCAAGTAGTGAGGCTATAGGATCATATGGTTTCTGTTTTTTAGATTTTTAAAGGAATTTCCACATGACTTTCCATAATGGATGCAGTGACTTACATTCTTAGCATAAATGGATTTGTTAACTTTCCTTCTGTTTTTCTACAGTAGCCAGTCATAGTGGGGCAAAGCCATGACATATTGTGGTTTGGCTGTATCATTCTTCTAATGACTACTGCTATTGAGTTTTTTCCCATATATTTGTTGGCCTGCTCTATAACTTATTTGAAGAATGTGTATTCAGATTTTAACTCATTATTCAGTTGTATTAAGAGATGTATGTATGTGTGCGTGTGTGTGTGTGTGTGTGTGTGTGTGTGTTTGATGTTGGTTGTCTTCCTCCATAATTTTCATCTTATTTTTGAGACAAGGTGGCTTTGTGGGCATGCTGAACTGATGGTCTTTTCACATGTCTACCCAAGGTAGTAATCCTTTGTCATCAGAATACATCAAAAGTTGATTGTAAAATGGAGTCTCTCTGGAATAGGCACAGCATGAAAGCCACTGTTTTACCCAATATTGATTAACTCAGGGCAGGCACAGCATGATCTCAACAATGGTGTTTTGGTTGTTTAAATTTTGTAATCCTTATTGAACTCAGTTATCATAATTCTTCCAAAGTACCCTTTCTCACTGTCTCACACTCTAATCTGCCTTGAATATTTTAAATTATGTGTATTTTCATATCTATTTTAAAGTTGTTTTTCTAGTTCTGTGAAGAATATCCTGTATGCTGTTGGTGTTATAGAAAATCTAGTAGTACAGGATAATGAGCCTGAACAGGCCATCTTCTGTAAACATGCAAGGCTACCAGTGGTAAGATTTGAACACAACCCAGCCACAAAACCTTTGACCTATAATCTATCCCACCTGCAGTATCTGCTGGGGCAATAGAGGAGCAGAACCCCATGCCAAAGGAGGGATCCCATGCCTAACACTGAAGGGCTAGCCAGGAACAGAGACAATTGCTCAGAGGCAATTCCTAATGATATTCTGCTATGCTCATAGATTAGTGCCTGGCCAAATCTCCATCAGAGAGGCTTCCTCCCACAGCTGATGGGAGCAGATGCAGAGACCCATGGAGAAACATTGGGCAGAGCTTGGAGAACCCCACAGAAGAGGAGGAAGAGGGATTCTTGGGCCCAGAGAGGCCTAATGAGCCCCATGGAGTCAACTGACCAGGACTTATAGGGGCTCAGAGACTGACGCAGCAGATATGAAGCCTGTATGGGTTAGGTCCCCTAGATATATCTAAGACTATCTGGCTTAGTGTTCCCGTAGAACTCCTAAAACACTACTTGGAATGTGTGTGGGGTCCTTTGATTCTTTTATTTGCCCAGAGGGTCCTTTTCCTCCTACTGGGTTCCCTTGACCAGCCTTGATGTAGGGGCTCATGCCTGGCCTTGTTCTATCTTGTTATTCTCTGTTCTATTAGTAACCCTGGGAGGCCTGCTCTTTTCTTAGAGGAAGGGGGTGGTGGAAGATCTGAGTGGATCTGGTGGATGTAGGAGAGGGGAGATGGAGGAAGCTGGGAGGAGTGGAGGGAGAGGAGGCTTCTGTCTGGATGTATTGTACAAGAGAAGAAAACAAAACTTATTGATGGTTTTGAGTAATATGATTATTTTAACAATATTCTTCCAATCCATAGAACATGGAATATTTTTTTGATATGTGTATTTAAATTTTCAGTATAGAAAGAACTTACATCTCAGCTGCAGGGGGTGAGGATGAGGAAATAGAAGAGTAAGAATTATGAGAAAGAAGAGAGGCAAGATTCGCTGTTGGCCATCAGTAGGGGATTACTGCTCTGCTTTATTTTTCAGCTCCTCTTATACAGTTAAATAAAAAAAAAACTTCTTGCAAGTAAACTAAAAATGTTAGTATGACCTTCTAAGCTAGAGAGTACGTGATTCTAGGCTAGACACATTGGTGCAAATACTACAAATAATGTTCGGCCTTGGCTCTCAGGCAAATGAGGTACAAATAACAAATAATATCTGATAGCATTTGGGTTTAATGAACTCAGCTTCTGTCTTTGTCTCTGCACACAGCATGTTTTTACTAGAGAAATAATTTATTGCTACAAAACAGGCTCACTGTAAGCTGCAGAGTCATCTCCAAGATGGCTTCAGAGGACAAGATGGATTTATAAAGGTAAAAGCTTCCCACACTTAGCTGAATTTATTCCTAAACAGTTTACTTTTGTTACTATTGGGAATGAGATTTCTTACTTCATGTCTTTTCTGAGCAAGTACGTTATAAGTGTATAAAATACTATTATTTTACATGTTGATTTTGTATCTTGTAACATCACAGAATTTATCATTTCTAGCATTTGGTGGAATTTGTAGGTTTCACCTGTATAGAATCATGCTATTTGCAAACATGGATAATTGGACTTCCTCCCTTCTAATATGAATAGACATTGCTTCTTCCTCTTGCCTAGTTACACTTTCTAAGACTGACAATATTAAATTGAATACGAATAGTAAGAGAGGACTCTGTAAATTTAAATTTAAATAGCTGAAGTTGACTGGTCATCACAAAACAGTCTAGATTACAAGAAGTAAGGGCTGGCCTTTCTGAAGAAACATGAGACCAGATAAGCACCAAGAGAGTCTAAGTCCCTGGTTCCATGATCCTATTTTTAGTTTATATATACTTATAACATGCACAAAAGGGAAATACAAGAAGGCTCTTTTTCAAGTATGTTGAAAAAAACCAAAACCAATTCCCCAGTCCAATAAAGATGCTGCTGTCAGAGGCTAACTAGCCAAAGGGATTTAGGCAAGGAAACACTAGACCTGATGCTTTCAATAGAGCCAGTAAGGAAAGCCAGCTGCTTTTATAGATTTCTACTTATTATACATCATGTTGTATTCTCTCCAAACAGATTTGACTCTCCGGATATGAATGATTTTATGAGCAACCAAAGAGGAAATATAAGGGTGGAACATATTTAATATTCTCTCTTTAAATTTTCACCTACTCCACTTTTGATAGAGGGATAACAGCCAAACTCTATAAAGAACTCAAGACGCTAGACATTAACAAAACAAATAACTCACTTTAAAAATGGATCAAAGATTTAAACAAAAAAGTTCTCAAAAGAGAAAGCTTGAATGGCTGAGAAATACTTAAAAGTTAGACATTCTTATAGTCATCTGGGAAATGAAAATCAAAACTACTCTGAGATTTCAACTTAAACTTGTCAGAATGGCTAAGATCAATAATACAAATAGTGCTAGTGAGGATGTGGAGCAAGTGGAACACTCTTCCATTGCTGTTTGGAGTACAAACTTGTATGGAAATCAATATGGCAACTTCTCAGGAAATTGTAAATTGACCTACCTCAAGCTATACCAGCTACCCCAGTTACCCCACCTATACTACCTGTTGGCATATATCTAAAGGACTTTCTATCCTACCCCAAGGACACTTGCTCAACTGTGGTACTCATCTTTCTCACATAGTGACAGTGAGCTTGTAACTTCTAGGATGGGAATTCGGAATGTACTCTTTTCTGGCTGTAACAGTATGCTGGTGTGTCAGCTCAGCCAAGGACAAGGAGACATTTTCATTAGTGTAAACCCTGCGATATCTCATCAGAGGGAAACACCATCCTGACCAGCACCATACTCAATCTACAGTGGAATCTCAAGCATCTGAGCTCAGGTGTATTTATTCTTTCAGAACGCCTCAGGTATTCTACTGATAGCTCGTGCAGATCATTAGCAATTAAACAACCCTCACAGAAATCCAACACTTGTAAACAATACAAAATGCCCTAGGTAGCCCCTCACCCGACAGTGCAACTTTTTCAAATATAACTAAAAATAAATTTCCACAATTCTTAACTGACTCTGTTAACTAAATGAATCTAACTCCTATTAACTCTCTTTTATTGAGCTGAAAGCCTGCCTTTTCTCCTGAGAGTAGGGCATGTCCTTACTCTGCTAACTCTTCCTCTGATTAGTCACGTTGTCTGCTCTTAACTCTGACTCATCCCAGATGTCACTTCCTGTGTAACACTGACTGCTTCCTGTGTCTGTTTCCACTGTTTTTTCTAGAGATTAAAGAAATGGACTGCCACTGCTTTCCAAGTACTGGGATTAAAGGTGTATCAACATTCCAGCCAGACCATGCAAGCATTTCAATATAACCCCTCGAATATAGACCATAGCTTTCACACAGGGCTATCTTTTACATCTCTCTTTATCTCTCTCATTTGTCCCATCTCTCTATCTGTGGTGTGTGTGGAGTTGTGTGTGGGTGTGTGTGTGCTGTGTTGTATTCAGAATAGAGATTACCTTGGGATATATTCACGATTTTGTAAAGAAGGAAGAGACATTGAATTTTTTCAAGAGCCCTCTAGTCTTGTGAATGAAGTTTAAGAAGTGCTCCCTAGAGTCTCTTACCAAAAACATAACTAGAGTCCTTTTTGGAGAAATTGAAAAGACTACCATGAGCAAAGTGTGAAAAGTGGACTTGATCTTGGTAAACTGAATCTGGGCTCTCCAAAAGAAAGCCTTTGTTTTATAGGATTGAAATCCTACCATCTTTTACCCAACTTCAAAGTAAGGAACATATTTTCATTGTATCCCAATGTGTCCTCCTGAGAATGCGAATATTTACGATACTAAGCAAAGAGAAATAGGTCAAAGATACCATAAACAGTCAAAAAATAGCCATCACTGCAGGCATATTTGTGTTTGGCACCATGTCTGTTCACATTCACTCTAATTGGTCATTTGACTCACTATGCAAAGCAGACAACTTCTCACCTCTGGATGTGAGGGTCGGCATTGTGCTAAACATTCTACATCACATAAATTGGATGCCAAGTCAGTTATTTCTACAATGAAGGCAAAACCCTTCTTCCTTTCCTGCTAATTAACAGATTCTTTCAGAGGAAAAAAAGCTCTCACTGTGTGTTCAGACTGTGTGTGTTTAATGCATTTATTCTAATTCCTTTTTTCATTTTTCTGGAGCCTATATCCATCCTTCGATGATGGCACTAATTTAGCTTTCTATTACACTCTTACTGAACCAACACAGCTGGATTCTCAGTCAGCTATCAAGTTTAAATTGGAAACTTTGAATCTGTTTTATAAATTTTTACAACAGCTGATTTTTTTCCAGATTTTCAATGTTATCTTCTTTCCTGAATTCTAAAAAGGATAAAAGAAAATGAACTAGCCTCTAATAATTTACCAAAGGGGAGGCATGAATCATCATACTAATTTTTTCTTTCAAAAGAATGTATTATTTTAAATTTCGTACTATTTTAAAATTTATTATAGATATAGAGCTATATTTTCCCAATGGATTAGAGTACTAAGAAATTGTATATTTATGACAAGATAAGTGCATGATATGAACATACTGTTCTAAAAGAATACTTTTATATTGGAGCATTTAAACCCAAGGAATAAATTTATTTTGCTTGTAACTGAGCCAAGGAACAGCACATATAAGAGTAATTAATTTTTCAGGAAAGACAACACTGTTGGAGGAAATTTCATATTTGTGATAACTAGTGAACAGTGTTTAGTAAAAGAAGGAGTTTGAAGGCTTTATGAAAAGCACTTCAGAGGGAATTCTCACATTTTCCCAAAAGAGTATGACTGCTCCAAGGAGAACTATGGGTGGCAGAAGTTTTAATTTACTAAGGTTTTTCTCTGGATCTCTTTTTCATCTCCAGAGAAAATGTTAAGCTGTAGCTTTATGTCTTTGGAAACCAATTTCTGCACTTCTGAGTTGTTACTTCCTCTCCTGTTCATGAGAATATTAGTGAATTCAAAGAAATGAGGTATTATGAGCCTGTCACAAACAATTACTAAAGGATTTTGAAAAGCAGCTACTGCTTATCATCACATGACACTGAAAAAAGAAAGATAGTAGAATCAGGAATTTAATAACAGAATACAAAATAAGATATCTGCTGTTTCACTAATGTATTTAGAAATAAGGAGTGGTTTGAAGAACTTACTAAGAGTAGAATTTGTGAAGTGGCAAAATATATCTTGTCTTTCACTGTAAAAAGAGATAATTTGAAACAAAGGTTCTTGGCTACCAGACTCTTGACAAAGAAGGACATATATTTTGTAGAAAATACATATTTTCCCATGTATTCTCCTAACGCATGCTTACATTTGCCTGATCATTGTTGACTTCCCCAAAATAATTTCTATCTTGCTTTTATATCACACTTGGCACAATTACCATTAACAACTTGAATATTCTTTGCTTGCTGTTAATTTAGAGTTGATTAACCTAGAATACAACTTAGCAACTTCACATGTAAGGTACTGCTCAAAATGCAGAAATGAGGGCAAGGAGAATGAATAGTAATCACAAAGAAACCATAAGTCCAAATGATCAAGTAAAAATCTTGTGCTTATTAGATTTTATTTTCAATTTGACACAAGGTAGAGCCATCTAGGAAGAAGGACTGTCAATTGAGAAAAATGTTTCTATCAAATTGTCCTTTAGGCAAGTGTTTGGGGTACTTTCTTTACTAACCACTGATGTGGGAATTCCCAGCCCACTGTGGGCAGTGTTACCCCAGGGCAGGTGATCTCAGAATATACATGAAGATTGCTGATTGTGAGCCTGAGAACAAGTCAGCATATAGCATCCCCTCCATGATCTCTGATTTAGTTGCTACCTCCAGGCTCTGAGCTTTGAGTTCCCTTTCCTTTCCTAAATTGTTTTTGATCAGTGTTTTATCACATCAACATAGATGCAAACTAGAACAAGTTGGAATCAAGAAAGTAACAATTATGGTTATATAACTAATGATGCTTGGTGCTTTAGATTATTTGAGATAGCATTGTCTTGAAACATTCTCACTATATTTTCAATAGATTGGGAATTTTATTCAGCTAAGTCTTAGAAATTAAAAAAAGTCAACTGTGAGATGTACTTAATTTTGGACTTGTGGAACAGAAGTTTGTATAGGTATGTAAATAAAAGTGCCTGAGACATATGAACAAGCTCAGATGAGAAAACCCCTGTGGAAGCACAGCATTAGGAGCAGCTGGCCTATAGCTAATTTTCACACTATGGAAGTATATGCAGTAAATTCTTACACAATGGTGAAAAATTGTTTTATGGTGATTACTAGTAATAATAATTATTTTAGGGAAATGGTAGGGTAAAAAGATGTATGGTCCTAGAATAAGGAATTTTTTGTATGTGCATGCATGCATGCATGCATGTGTGTGTGTGTGTAGAGTTCATGCATGTGTGTATACACATTTGCACATGTATGTTGCACTTACAATGATAGGTGCATGTGTATATGTGTCCTCATGCATGTGAAAGTCCAAATTTGATGTTAGATGTCTTCCTTAATTGCTTTACCCTTTATCTATTGAGGCTTGTTCTCTTAATTAAACCCAGTGCTTGCTTATTGGCCAGTCTAAATATTTAGGTTGCTCTGAGGATTCTCTATTTCTTCTGAGACTCCAGGAGGCTACTACAAGTGCCTGACTTTTACATATGTGCCTGGGTTCTGGGGAATTCAACCTCTAGTTCTCATGTTTTCACAGTAAGAATTTTCTTCACTAAGTCATCTGCTCAGCCCTGAGGTGTGATCTTCTAAGATATTTACCTATTAATGAAGGACAGAAAACTAAGCAGCTATTTTAATAAAATATATGGTCGTGATAAATGAGGTTTCAAATAGAACATTACCAAGTATGGTTGTAGGTGTCAACGTCTCAGTTTTGTTCAACTAAAAGAATTTCATTAACTTTTGGAGATAATGGACACAAAATCAAATGTTTTAATCTGTTTCTTGAACCTCTTTCAATATTTGTCTAGGAAATAAATGTCATAGGAAGCCTGAAGAAATAAATTATTATAACTGAATATAACTAGACTCTAGAGTCTTTTTACACAGTTCCTACATAGGCAAGAGTCCCCTAAATCAGATGTGAATAGTCAGTGCTGAAGATCTGAGAATCAGTGGAAACATTCACTAAGGAATCTCATTATCTAGGAACAAGTGTTCTTCAAGTGGTCTGCTTTTTCTTATGTTTCATAGTATCTCAGTTTAATTGCTTTGATATTCAAGTAATTGTCAGCACTGTGCCTCTACTAGAAAGCACTCTTGTTTCCACTGCCCACAGTAACAGATGACACGTGAGTAGCAATTCAAAGAATCAATTTAAAAAAAACTGTATTTGCCTCAGAATAAAACTAATATCTTTTTACATGACACCATAGCCCTTTCTCATCAGACATGACTGTAAATACAAGAAACTACACGAAAGTATTCACTTAGATTGTGCTGGCTTATTGCCATTCATTCAGCACAATCAGTATCTCCTCTCTTCTCTGATATGTAAAAGCAATGAAACTTGCCACTGAAAGGAGCTATTATGGAAAAGATATATCCTACTGTAATGGAAAGATTAACAAAATAAGGCTACATAAGAATCAGTAGGACAAAATTATCTCTTTGTATTTTACTATCATCTATCTATCTATCTATCTATCTATCTATCTATCTATCTATCTATTTATCTATCATCATCTATCTACCTATATATAGTGTGTGTTTTTGTGTGTGTGTGTTTTGGAGGGAGGGATTTCTGTAGCCCAGGCTGGGATTAGAATCACTATGCAACTGAGCAATGATCTTGAATTCCTGATCCTCCTTCTTAGCCATCCAAGTGCAAAGGTAAGCATGTGTACTGCACCTGACGTTTCCTTTTGATTTTAAAAATTCTTGGATCCTTAACATTTCATAAAAAGAAAGCTTTATTAAATTAATGAAAAAATCCACAAAAATAGGTTCCATCAAGTGCATGTTATACCCATCTAAAAACTTCATAAATGGCTTTCTTAATCACCCTTTTTGTACCCACTGGTTCCATAATTGAGCCATTTAAAAGTCATAAAATTGAAGATTGTCTCTCCCATCTTTCAACTTTGAAAAAAGCCACTTTCTCTCTTGTGTAGTGATGCCTGGTCATCTGGTGTGCTGCACATTGAATCTATCTGAGCACTTAGATACATACAGACTGTAATATGCCACCCAGGTGGCTTGAAAAATGAATCACACATCAGAGATGAATGACAGTTTCCCATAAATGTGAAGCCCTGCTCTTAATCAGTTTTTATCACCACTAATAGATTCTATTTTTCATTTTAGACTATGTTACTAATAAGATCCACAGACAGAGCTTGACAGCATGATCCCTCCTGCCTTACCAGCCGGCACCTTCCTTGCCTTCTTAAAATAATGACAATTTTTTATACATGTATGGGCCTCCAAGGCTTAGGATATTCTTATTCATTTATTCAGTACATATTTGTTGAGTTTCTCCTAACTTTAGTAGTATGGTAGTGGACCAAGCAAATAAACCCCCTGTCTGTGCACAGGCAACTAATTGCTATAAAATATAATACTAAAAATTGCAGGGTATTGTCAAGTGGTTGATTAGATTTGAAATAGTGTGCTGGAATGAGATAAGTCCACTGTAAGCAGTGCATACTTAAGTTAGAATCACAAGAAAAAGCCTCTGAAAATGGAACGAGGGGCAAGAGAGTAAAGGAGAGTGTTTCAAACAGAAGATAAAAATCAGTGTGCACCAGTATCCAAGAAGTGCTTTTGTTATTTTTTAAGGTACATATACCTCTTTCTTTTTAAGTAAAGTGAGTTCTCTGTGGGTCAAAAAGATGGTTTTATCTTGTATATGTTTTTATCTCCCTAATGTTGTTAGTGTACTTTGGTGCCTATGGGTTGATCATTAATTGGTGAGGGGAGATTGCAAAAATATGATAGCAGTAATACCTGTGTTTATGGAGAACATAGGAAGGAGTTCAGTGGGTATAGAGCTTACACGACATGCCAAGAATCTAGGTTTAATTTATGGCACCATATAAACACAGTGTGGTGGTACACACATTTAATCACAACACTAGACGGTGAAGGCAGAAAGATCAGAAGTTCAAAATCATAAACATAGGCTACAGAGGAAGCTTGAGGTCACTCTGGTCTATATGAAGTACAGACTCATCCTAGATTATGTAGGGAAAGTGAAACCATCTGGACTAGAGACCCTGTTTTAAAAAAAATCACTAGTAAGTTTAAGAAAATTGATTTTGTCATGTTAAATGTTGAGCACACCAATGAACATACCAAACTGGATGGAGAGTAGCCTATGAGGCCTCAACCCTAGATAAAGAACTATCAACAACTAAGGAAGGCTGGGAGTGGAGGAGGTAATCTTCCCCAGAGAGGAGCATACAAATTGATTGTTCAGTGTCAAACAAAAACATATAGACATTATATGGACTGAAAAGGTTAAATTTAGGAACAAATTTACATATATATATGTGTGTGTGTGTGTGTGTGTGTGTACATATACAATATATGCATATACACCTCTTTGTATATATGCAATAAGTATTAATACAAAAAAGTGCATGAAGCAGAGTGGGGAGGGGTATATGGAAAGGATTGGAAGGAGGAAAGGGAGGCAAGAAATGTAATTAAATTACAATCTCAAAAAATAATAAAACTAAAAAAAAATAACTTACTACAAGTATTTAAGAAGATTATTTGTCTTGTTAAATGTTGAAAATAACATTTTAACTAATGCCAATAAATGCTATTTTGATTCAGATATATAAAACTGATCTGCACAGGCATAAGAAATGGGAAAATAATAATTATCTTTTGAGTTAATGTTGAAAACATATTTATATTTCTCATAAGAGTTCCAGGAATGCAGAAAAGAAATAATACCATAGAAAAAATATAAAATAAAGTGGCAGAGAAAAAACATTATTGAACAAAGACCATAGGATACATGTGCTAAGATGGAGATGGCCTGAGTCTAGTATGTGGGGTAATTTTAAAGCACAAAAATAGTTTCTACAGATTGTCCTACATTTCAGCACAAGACTGTGTGACAGAAGCTTTTATGCCTATAGTTGTTCCCAAGGGACCAACTTGTTGGCAATGCCTGGCAAGGAGTTTTTGCTGACAACTCCATCTGGTCCAGGATGCACTGCCAGCATGAGGTGTTGTCAACGTTCATTAACCCCTCTTTTGTTCCTTTGTTTCTTTCACTAAATTCAGAATTTGAAAAAAAAAAAAAAAAAAAGAATTTAGTGTACATTCACACAATGAGTACCAGAAATAATTGTTTAATTATTTTACACTTTTAATAGTAAATAAACCTTTTTAGATATTCCATAGTTGACTGTGTTTTCTGTGGTTTATACTTCACAAAAGCAAACATGTAGTCTGTAAATGTAGCTCAATGCTAAACACTTGCCTAAATTGCAAAGATCTGGGTTCTATTCCTAGCACCACAAAACAGGTCAAAGGCAGATGTGACAATATGAATTATGCTTTAGGTTGTTAAATCATGAGAGAGAGAGAGTGAGAGAGAGAGAGAGAGGCAGAGAGAGAGGCAGAGAGAGAGAGAGGCAGAGAGAGGCCATGATATATAAGTAGTGATTATATATCATGGTTAGCAGACATATTCTTACTAAGAAAAACAATACTGTTGTTAATTATTATTCATTACCTTTACTAGTAATATCTCCTTGTTGTGTATCATCTACAAATCAGGAACTATGTTTAATACTTACAAAGCTCTAAGATCATGCTATATAGAGAAGAAAAACAACAGTTTATGGTAAAATATGCATTTCCACTTTAATAGAATTTAAGTTAGGGCAAATTTTATCTAGCTCACTGTCAAGTGTATGTGAATATACAGGTCTTCCATTCAGATGGTTAATCGCTGTAGATTTTAAGGTAACTAAAAAGATTTGATTATACACAGCTTATGACCACCACCCTCTTGGGCTGTATATAACAGATTTGTTTTCTGGCATCTTTTAAAAGTTGCACTCCATAAGTAAAATGTATTAAATTTTAGCTGCTTGCAAATACAATTCTTCTTGAAAGGAAGGAAAATGTAATTTTGCTGGCTGCTAGAATCTGACTCTGTAATTATATTTTCTTGAATAAAGGAGGGAATTTACTCTGTTCTGGTCTCCAGGATTTTAAATGAGAATACAAATGTGTTTGTTATTTGTCTCTGCTTTATAACTTGTGTGCTTTATCATGGGATCACAAGAAGTATTTTGTCATTTCTTTGAAAATCTCATCTCATGTTTATAATGTATCTGGATCATATTCCCCTCCCACACCTCCCTCTCTTCTTGAAGACTCTGGCAAAAGAGGAAGGTTTTTGACATGGTTTTCCTTTTCACTAATGCTGCTGTAATATTGTGTAAACTTACACTCTTAGATACAGGGCAGTTTTTTTTTTTTCTCTCCCTATTTGTTTTGATCTTTATGCAATTTGTTTTTGTCTTTTAGAACTCTTTTCTTATCCACCAAGTCTTCTGATTTTCTCTATGGTCTCTTCTTACACACATTCTTGGGAGAGTGGGGATTGCCTTTTCTTTTTGAAAATGATGTCAAATATCAGCATCATTTGCTTTTTCTTTAAATCTTCATACTCAATATTTGGTGATCAGCTTGTCTTTTGTTAGGCATATTCTTTCACCATTCTGTGATTTGGTCATTTCTTATTGGTAGTATTTTGTTGTCCTCTTTGTCTTAAAGAAACATTAAATTTGAGGAAATTATATGCTTTTTTTAATGACTATTTTTCTCTCTAGATCTCCAAAGGGATGAAATAACTTGTTTCTACATTGTTTCTGAAAATTTTGACATATGTTGCCTTTGTACTCATGAATAGACAGGCAAACAGACATATTTACACAACAATCTAGAGGTTCTTTGATCACAAACATACTGCTATATAATTAATGGAATTCAGGTCCAGAAAGCAAAAATTGACTTAGAACAAGTAAATGCCATTTCAATATGTTCACAAAAGGAAGATTGATTGATAATTCAATTTGGAAGTTATGTTTGTGTTTCCCATTTAAGTCAGAAGACTACAATAATGTGGAAATTTGATACTCTATGTAACATTTGACAGTAGCATTGAAAATGTTTTAAAATTCTGAATTTCATCTTCATAAATATTCATTAAGTGTATCAAGAGCTTGTAGAAGTATTTGGCGTACCTAGTCTGAGCATAGATGGAGAGGGTTAAAATTAGACAGTTAGGGTATTAAAGACAGATTCCAGTTGAAACAGTTGATGACACATATGAAGAAGAATTTCTGTTTTCTACTGACTAAGATTTGAGAACATAATGAAAGCCCAGGACTCAGCTAACACAGGAAGTCTAAGTGAGCAGGATCACACTTGAAGCTGAGAGCTGAACTGAATGGAGTAAAATCTTAGGAATGAATCCTTTATGTTGTCACACTAAGAATGAATGAAGAAAGTAAGAGACTGTTCCAAATTGATAAACAAATGATGTTTAAGAATTATTAGACAGATGCTGCACATTTATCTTAAGAAATAAAAGACAGGCTTGATTAAATACTTAAACACTAAGGGATGAAAATACCATTAAAATGGTAAGGTTTACAGGACCTGTGATATTTGAGGGAAGGGATGGTACTGGTGATTAAACCTCAGGTATTATGCATGTGAAGCAAGCACTATGCCACTGAACTATAGGCCCAAATCCCCCATGATGGTTTATAAAAGATAATATAGTGTTAAATTAATTAATTATATCATCAAATTTAAAATAGAATCAGTACAAGGAATATAAATTTTAATATATATATACAACCAAGTGTAGCACAGGTGACTTTAGAACATATGAAATAGGTAAATGTGTGTAAACATCTTATCACTGATATAATAAGTTTGGGGAGGTTATAAAATTAAAATTCATAATAGCATAGCATCTAAGTTAGAGTTTTGGTGAATGTACTTAATATATTTCACAAGTGAAAGAGTACTTAGAAATATTATTAAATTTATTATTGAATTTAGATTTTTGAAAAATTAAAAATACTTTCTTCAAACATTTAAACGTGACTGTATAATTCATAGTTTCAAATATATACACTATGCAAGCTCTATATTAGTGAAGACAGAATAGATTGAATAAGACTATAAAATTAATTCAAAAGATAGTAAGAAAATAAAATCAAGTAAAATAGTTTAATACAAATATTTGATCTTTATATAGGCTTTTTATTATGACTCAAAAGATGTTATATAAGTCCATCATAAAGAAGAAAATCGATAAACATAAAGACAAGCAGAATTCTAAGGAAAATGATAAAATGTTTAGTCTTGTGACAAAATTGTGACAACTACACTAATAAGCGTCCTGTCACTGTAATGAACTTAGAAAGACTCCTGGTGTCAGGGATTCCTGTTTTTGCTGCCAATGTTTCTGAGTATGTACAGAGGCAGGACATTTTGACCCAGCATGAAGGACCATAGCTGCTTACTTACTTCTTTGCAACTGAAAGGGGAACAGGCATGGCAAATGAACCAAGAGCGATCCCATTCGAGAACTCATTCCCAGAGATGTAATATTTTTCCACTAGGAACTACTTCCTGACGGCTCTACCATCTTCCAATAACACCACAGGCAAGGGACCAGAATTTACCTATGACCTAAAGAGACATTAATATGTCTCTTAAGTATAAACTCTACAAAAACGAAAATATGACATACTGATGTTACATGGTAAAAAACAGAGTTACTGTTTAAAAAAAGGACACTAATTAAATTTATAATATAGATTGCTTTCAATGAGTTCTAGAGAAATGCTACTTACTTATTACAGTTTAATAAATTCAACTCATGCTGTAGAACATTTCCTTAAGAAAATTTCAGGTTCAGATAATTCAAAGGCAAATTCTTTCAGTGTATTAGAGAAATAACTTTGATGGTATGTTTTTGTTTTCACAAAGTAAAAAAAAAAAATACTACAAGATCAAATCATGATTTGAATTGACCATAATCATTCTATTAAAAAATGATTAGGGTATGACAAGAAAACAATGGCCATTTTTTCTCATGAATCCAAGTACAGCAATTCCAAGAATGAGTTCCATTGAAATATATTTGATCATACTAGGTTTATCACAAAAGCTCAAGCTTGTTCAATATTAACAACTAAAAAATTTTTAAAAATGAAAAAAATGCAGACAAAACAGCAGATTAAAGAGAACAACCATATGATTATCACAATAATGCCAAAAAAATTACTTTCTGTAGTTCAGAATGAGCATATGAATTGAAAAAGCTTAGTAAATTCATGCCACAGAATATCTCTAATATAAAAGGAAGAGATGAAGTTACAAATTATTTCCTGTAAGTTAGAACAAATCAATGATTTATCATCACTTCTACTCTGCCTTCTTTTTTTTTTTTTTTTTTTTTTTTTTTTGGCTTTTTAGAGACAGGGTTTCTCTGTTGTAACTGTTGCTGTTCTGGAACTCACTCTGTAGACCAAGCTGGCCTTGAACTCACAGAGCTCTGCCTCCCTATGCCTCCCAAGTGCTGGGATTAAAGCCATGTGTCACCACCACCTGGCTTCTACTCTGCCTTTTAATAGAGATGGGCAAAAAAAAACTAAAACAAAAGAAACAATAAGTATAATTTGCTTTTAGAAACACAAAGCTCCTGTTCATGAATGATATAATGGCAGAACACAACATTATTAGATTTATAAGAGGACAAAAACATCCCTAGATAAGAAGTAATAGATAGTGCATATATGTATATTCATGTATACACTTATACATGAATTGTGTAAATTGTGTAAATACACATGAATTGTGTATTGTGTAAAATCTTAATCAAATATGAAATAGTAATAGTTCTTATGGTTTTAACAAGTAACCTCAATGTTATTTGCCCTTCCTCCTTCCTTCTCTTTCTGTATTAGACTTCCGCCTTTTTGGAGCCCCTTCTGGTTTTTCCATTTCCCACTTCTTATCACATTAATCCTGTTGTTTCACTCTCAAATCAAAAACATGCAGGCTTTGTCTTTCTGAGTCTGGATTATTTCACTCTATAATCTTTTTTAGGTCTATCCATTTGCCTACAAATTTCATGATTTAAATTTCCCTTAAAGCTGAATAATATTCCATTGTGTATGCATACCACACTGCCATTACTCTTTCATCTGTCAACAGGATCTTCCAAACATCCTTAGAAATGTGTATATTAGAGGATGCCAAGAGTTGTGCAGAATCAAGATATGTGTCAAAATGGCTTCTCAAAAATGCAATAGTTTTCAGATAAGTCACTGACCCTATATAGAGAACTATGACTTAACCAATTTGTAAAAAATAACAATTATTTTAATAACTAAATATAAAGAATAAAAATATAATTTTAAATAAATACATATTTATGTATATATTATATATCATAATATTGCAATGAATCAAGATTTAAGATGATTTCTTAAAAAATACAAATATTTTAAATTATGCTAGCCTATATGAAGTTAAAAATTATGAACATTTTACTGAAAATAAAATTGAAATCTTTATTTCTAAAAATACGTTTCTAATTTTAGGTTATATAAGTGAAAAATAATGTAAATTTCACTACAGAAGATCAATAATTTTGTTCATAAACATAGAGAAGGAAAAAGAAGTTATAAATTGTATTTATTTGCTATATAGGTATTAATAAAATTGATTAGTATGTAGAATGTATAAACAATTTCTATAAATCACTAGAGCATGAATTTTCAGTAGTAAATGGTTGTAGGACCTCTAGGGCTGAAAAGCGAGCAGATCTAAGCAGCTAGGAAGCACCTTGCCCCCTCAAAGGATGAACGAGTTGGACGGTCAGCAGCTCCCCCTCTTTTGGCCCTGGCAAGATCCCAGCTAAATATTAAGTATTGCCTGAGGTGCTTATCTCCCTGTAGCTGGAAACCTAGTGATGGGTCCATTCACTAGATAAGTTGCCTTCCTCTTTGTCTCTGAGACCATGAGGCCAGGTGCCTACCCCTGCAACCTTTCCCCCGACCCTGAATACAAGGAGCCCACCCCCTCTCAGGGAGATAAAGGGAGAAGATTGCTGTATTAAAGAGAGAACTACTTCCACCAGAAGGTCTCCTGGGACTTTTTTTTATTGCGTCTCATTCGTTCTTTCTAGGCGTGGTGGTCAGAGCCCACAACCGATTCAGAAAACCCACATCCGCCCTCCCCTGTGCTTCCCCGCCGCTCTTTCCGAACTGGTTTCCTGCTCCTGGCCAGGGCAGGAAACTGGGCGGAAATCCAGCTGGCTGTTGGCTGCTGGCTGCTGACTGCTGGCTGCTGGCTGGGATGGAACAGTGGCATGCAGGAGGGCCGAACTGACAAATGGTAAATAATGATTCAGAAAGAGAACTCCAAATGATCAGTGCCTGTGTGTCAAAGATGACATCATTGGTGATCATGAAACAACATATTTAAACCACAACAAGGTACTTTTTCACAACAGTTAGATGGAAAATTCAAGTCAGAGCCAGGAATGGTGGCACTTTCTGTACTTCGGAAAACTGAAGCAAGAGGATTGTGAGTTTAAATTCAGTCTGGACTAAATAGTGAGACCCTGTCTCAAAATTTAAAAAAGTAAAAGAAAGGAAAACCCAAAATATGATCAATATTTACCAAAACCAAAATGTATCCAAGCAACCATATTTTCACTGAGACAGATACTCACTGAGCAATGTTGAGTAGTTATTAACACAATTATGTTCTACATGAAGATGGAATAAGTATCAAGTTTATGCCTCTAAATGGACAAGTATGTAAAACACAATGATGAATAACAATAGCTCTTGGAATTTGCAGATATGGTTCAGTTTATATAAACTTGAAAGATCAGTCAGAACAAAGATATATATTGTCTAACAGAACAACATAAATTGTGAAACTCTGCCTGCTTCCCCAAAACAGAATGTGAGTGATGCATTAGTCATGAGTTGATGAGAGAAAGCCAAGTACATAGAGGGAAGAACACCCAGGGCTTCTCTACTCAGAGGTGTATGCACAGGTGCATGATTTTGTTATCCACTCTGTTTTCATATAACTGTACAGTCCCTTCAAAATATGATGCATATTATTGAAATAGTTTTCACTGAAGAGTCTTTCTTTGAATTACAAGTTAAATGGTGATCATTTTGAAGTTCTCACACACGAATTTCTGAAAGCTTAAGTAATCTCATCCATGATTTATAGACCTTTCAGAGCACATTGACTTAATAACATTTATTTTTTAAAACTTATTATTAATCTTTAAAAAGTTAAGAGCCAAAAGACAATCCTGGAGTAAAAATTCTAGTATCCTTTGAGACTCTAAACAAACAAGCCAAAAAGGAGATGTAGACTTTTGCAAGCTGTTTTCCCAGCCATTCAGCCCTGCTCTTCTTGGAGGTCCAGAAATTTCTGCTTTCTCTCCCAGACTTAAATTTTTTTGGCTGTTCAAAATCAAATTTTTGATTTTCAGCTAATTATATGGGTAAGCTAAGTAGCCCAGACAATAGTTGTTATGGAACAGATATGTTTGGACTGAGGACAAGAGAAAGGTCTGAGAAATTCTCTTCTGTTACAAACAAGTATGTTCTTCCCCACCCCCCACACCCCAAAAAAGACAACATAAACTTTAGATTGTAGTTTGAAACTTAAAATTTATTTATGCCCTCAAATATATATCCCGACTCAAATATTCAGTTATCTACTATTTATTGTCTTAATTAAATACTTAGAGAGGTTTTTGTAATTGTTATTCTCTGGAGATAAAGAAAATTATTATTAGAATTGTTTAGTAGATAATTATAACAAATGAATATTCACAAAAATGTAAGCAATAAACATCTTCAATATAGACTCTTTGGTTTATTCAAACTGCAACCAAAAAAGTTGTTGAAATTGTCTCTAATTTAAGATCCAATCTCTTTATCATGCCACTCTTTATGAATCTTGAGGAAAAGCACTTTAGTCACTAACTACAGGACAATATGTTCATAATCCCTAGATTCCCTATTATAGAAGCAGAGGCCATGTAGAGTGTCAGCACGAATTTCCACTTTGACCCTGGCTTGCTTTTCCCAAAGCACTATTTGTCTCCCACGGGCATTGTGTGATATGTCAGCAAACTCCTGTTTGTGTAAAATTAAAGTAAAACCTGAATAGTAAGGATTAGAAGATGAGTGACCTGTACCTCCTTTCCTTCACTGAATCACATTACATTACACTGCAGTTCTAGACAGCTGAGCAGCAATCTGCACCTGTTGACACCCTCAGCT
Organism: Cricetomys ansorgei; assembly: GCA_026225945.1. Taxonomy (NCBI): domain Eukaryota; kingdom Metazoa; phylum Chordata; class Mammalia; order Rodentia; family Nesomyidae; genus Cricetomys; species Cricetomys ansorgei. The sequence goes on from JAMJFZ010000020.1 coordinate 2,520,431, forward strand.
AAGGATTTTCTAGGCCCCACTGTGTTGAGGACCATAGCACAGAAAGGACACACTTGGGCTTCAAAACTCTCTACTATATAGTCTTAGGAAAGCATAACGCCTATTTTTACATACACATGATCTGAAAGGGAAGTCTTAGTATTTTTACCATGTAACTTGAATTAGAACAAGTATTAGGACTTAGAAGTGGGATCACAAATACAAATCCTAGTAAAGATGGGAACAGCCTGAGCCTCTTGAGACAATCCAGAAGATGTCTTAAATTTTTACCATTGGGGAAAATTTTGACAGTGAATTTTATTTATTTTAACATGTTAAAGCATGGAAATCACTTATATTGCATGTATACTAATGTATGGAAATGTAGGTCACACTTATTTGTCATCTTATGATGCTGTTATGGCTGAAGTGTGATCAAATATGAAAGTATGTCTGCTGTTTCTCAGTACCTGTTACCCAGGGTCCTGCCCCTGTCCGGCTCCTTTCAAAAACCTTATATAGCATTGCGTGATACAGACAGAGAAATAAGGGATAATGCCTAGCTAAGAACAGACTTCCAGAATTCTGCCTCAGGACCATGGTTTATTTGTTCTTCTTAATAAAGAAGAATGCAAAACTGATAGATAAATATTAAAGCCATTATGGTCAGATAGAATTAACGATATATTAGTATTATCTTAATTACTATTTTATAAATTAATATTTGCTATTATCTTAATTACTATTAAGTATGTACTTGGAATAATATATACAGTAAGAACATCAGGCTTCAATTTAAAAGCTTTTGAATTTCAAAAACCAGAATAAGAATAAGTGCTTTAAAATTCTTGTATGACTCAGAAAGTTCCCATTCTCAGTGTAGCACATATCTAAGAAACCATTATGTAAGCCAATGAATGGAAGTATGTCTCTTTGTTGTCTTAAAGGCTGTTTTTGGTTCAAGTTTTATATTTGTGTTATGTACCCATCTTCTTCTGCTGTGAGTTCCCAAATATGATGGACTAGAATCTTGAACAGGGAATCCGAACTATTTCTCCCTCAATTTTATTTTGCCAGATTATTTATCACAGAAATAGAAAATAAACTAAGATATTATCAAATGAGAAATCAAAATACAAATTGGAAAAATATCTGAAGCCAAATGAAATGAGTGCAGTTATATTGAGACTTATGAGCAGAAGCAAAAGCAATGCTAAGAAGGACATTTATAACAACAAATGCCTACATCATAAAAACAAGGATCATAAATAAATGTCCTACATTTATATCTCAAAGAAATAGAAAAATAAGACATTTATTTAAATTAGCAGGAGGGAAATTATAAAAGTAGAGAAATAAGAGAAACAGACAATAAGAAACAACTTTAAATTTTGACCAATACTTGAATTTTGGGATTAAAAATATCAACAAATCCTAGAACAAGACTTCTCCCAAAAAAGCTTCAATTAATAATATCAGAAATGAAAGAGGAGACATCACATCTCACTTCATATTAAATATATGTCAGTAATTCATTTTGAGATTCTACTAATACCAAATTGTCAAGAGTAGAAAACAAACTTTCCTTAATAGTACATACCCTATGATCAAGTAGGATTTATTCCTGGGATGCAAATATAGCTCATCAAACAGTGATAGGTCAGTTTTACAGAATATAAGTAAAGAAATTAATAGATGTAAAGAATACATTTGACAATACTCTTGAAAAATTCTCAATAACTAGGATAACTATAGTTACACCTCAATGAACATTTTTAAAAAAACCTACATCTAATATCATAATCCTTGTTGAAAGCTAAAAATATTGCTTTGGGAATAAGGATAAAGCAAGAATATCCCTCTTACTGTTTTATTCAGTGTAGTTTTGTAAGTCCTAGGCGGAACAATTAAATAAGAGAAGCAAATCAAAGAAACTAAACTGTCCTTGGTTGCAGATGGAGTGATTTCACAAAGACAAGTAATATGGGGTTTTTGGGCTCCACCAAAAGCTGTGTACTCAGTTGATTTAGTAAAGCTGTAGGACACTAAGTCAACAAATAAATATCAGCCCATTTCTTTACAGTAAGAATGATCTATTGAAAACTAAAAAGTGATTCCTATTGAAAGTGCAATATTTGGGAACAAATTTGGCCAAGAAATCAGAAGGCCTTTACTCCAAAAATATAAAACATTGATGAAAGATACTTCAAGGAAACCACAAATAGGAAGACATTCATTATTCATGGGCTATGATTATTACTAAGATACCTGTGTATCCCAAAGCAATTTCCAAACTCCTGATTACCTTATAAAAGTAGGAAAAATGCAAACCTTATTATCTAACAGGACCACAAGTAGATGACAGAAATTTAAATGTGAAATATATAACTGGAGACATCACATCCCCTGTCTAAAACAAATCTTGAAGCTGTACAACACTGTGTAAAAAAAGTCATGTGGACGAATGAAATAGAACTGAAGACCCAGAAATAAAAAATATGTATGAATATATGGTCAACCATTCTTGGGCAGAGTGTCAATGTCAAGAATACACAAAGAGAATAAAATACCCCCTTCAAGAAATCAATCAAAGAAAATATTATGAATGCATGCCAATATCATATTTACATCTAACCACACATGAAACCTAACTCAAAATGGATTGAACATAAATATAAAACTTGAACCAAAAACAGCCTTTAAGACAACAAAGAGACATACTTCCATTCATTGGCTTACATAATGGTTTCTTAGATATGGGCTAATGCAGAAAAAACAACAAAAAAGTAGACTACATCACATTAAAAGGTTTCTGCATAGCAAAGAATTCCAATAACAAAGTCAACAGGCAAACTTACATGAGTTCTAGGGATGGGACTCAGCTCTTCACAATTGTTTGACAGGTACTGTGCTGATTGAGCCATCTCTGCAGACCAAATACAGGCATTTCTTGCTGTTAACTTCCCTTTTGGAATTTTGTTATATCACAGTGATTCAAGATGCCTATTTCCATAGGAATTTGTTTTGAAATACTTAATTTCTTCTTGTCTTTTAATGTCTATAGGGCCCAGTAATTTTCTTCCATTTTTATATATTTGCAAATTTTCCAATATTTCTCCCATCATGTTCTAAGTTCCTTATCATTATACTTCAAAGAATTACTGGATATGTCAACCTTTTTTATGGTCTCACATCATTTATGTATTGAAAAATATTACATGTGCACTGGAGGAAAGAATATATCCTATAGCTGGGTAGAAATTTCCATTTCTATAAGTGCATTATCTTTACAATACAATCCAACCCCCAGTGACTCTTCAATTATCTATATGGTTAGGAATATCCACAGTTGGAAAATGAGGTGCTCTTATTGTAATGTTATGTACATCTTACAACATGTCCATTAATGTTTTACATATCTATGTATTTATTCACATATATTTGGTTATCAATGTTGGCAGCATATATATTTGCAATTGCAATGATGGATTGATTTCTTTTTCATCAACTTGTCTATCCCTCCCAGTTTTGTCTTAAAGCTTGTTTCAGCTTTTATAAGTGTACACACCCTTGCTGTTTGTCCATGGAATTGTTTTTGTGTCACTTCACTTTCAGCCCACATGTCTTTAAAGCAAAAAGTCTTGTATAATATTAACATATTGTTGGTTTATACTACGCTAGTGCTAATCCACCCAAGACAAGAATATTTTTTTCATCCATAATGGTTGACATTCATTTTTGATACATAAAGAAATTTTTGACAATTTACTATTTTTTCCTAGTTGTTTTATAGATTCTTGGTTTCTGTCTTTATGTTTTGTTTGTCTTTATAGTTTTCTGTTTTTCTTTGTTTCTTTACTTTGGTTATTTTGTCTTTCATGCTATGTATTTGCTATAACTTTTTGTTTTACAGCTATTGTGTAGTTTACAAAATATATCTAAGACTTACAATAGAGTATTTTAAGTTTATAACAACTAAAATTTTGTTATCTATAAATACTCTATATTTTCATTCTCATTACTTAAATGAATATTTTATTCTTATATTGTACATTTTTTATATTATTTATTCTTTTTTTATTCTTTGAAACTTCATACATGCTTATAGCTTGAACTAAGGAGATTATTTATTTCTATGGGCTGAATGGCTGTTAAATTACTGTGCTCAATTGGTTGTGCGATAATGGGTTTATTTGCTGAAATATCTCCAAGTTCTGTCTTTGAATCATGTACAATGTGATGGCAAAAGCAAATGTTCAAAATTTATTCACCCCTCCTCAAGAACACAGATACAGAAAACTTAAAAGTCCTTTTTGCTCCCTAGCAATATTATTTTGTAATATTTCTGTCACTGTGCTTTGATTTCTGAAAAGTTCTGTCTATCTTTCCCGCAGTTATAATGTAGTCTTCATGCTTATATTTACAGAGTTTGGAAGTTTGAATGAGAATGGCCCCATAAGTTCATATATTTGGATGTTTATTTTCCAGTTGGTGGAACTGTTTGGGAAGGATTAGGGGGTGTGTGCATGATAGAGAAGGTGTGTCACAGGGGTAGGTTGCAGTGCACAACTATGGCTCCAGGAATGGGGAACACTACAATAATGATCCCAGGAAGTGGGGTGTCTACACAGATCAAACTTTGGAGTACTAGTGTATGATCTTTGGAAGTGGGATGCTGTAATTTTTGAGTCAGAGGGTATGGTGGGACAACCAGCTGAGGGTGTATCTCCTGGAGTGGTATACTAAGCCAACTCTCTATCTAGGAATGCAGGTACTTTATTGAAGTATGTTTCCTTGATAGAAGAAAACACATTGGTTAGATATAACTTTTATCACATATTTTCCATGTAGAAAATACAGTGCTATGGAAAGGGGAAAACACAAATAAGTAGGGAATAGCAATGTGTTATAATCTACTGAGTAAAAAGCCAATACAATGCTATGTGGTAAGACTCTGAAAGCTGGGCCCCTAGTTGTACTCCTGTATTCCTGCTAGCATTTCATATAGTGTCAACTACATACTAGCAATACAAACATTTCATTATTTTATTATAGGACAAGAAAGATTCAGTGAATTCTGAAATAATTATTCATTCTGCTGTGGAGAAGGTTATATTTGAAATAGATCTTAAATGATTGAATAGGAAAGAATGGAGAGATGCCTCAGTGAATAAACAGCTTCATCCATGTAAAAAAGCCAAGTGTGGCAGCATATGCATGTAACCCCAGAAGTGAGAAGCAAAGACAGGCAAATCACTAGTGCTTGTTGGCCAGCAGTTCTAGATGAATCAAGGAGTTATAGGTTCAATAGGAGACCCTGTCTGAAAAGCATAAGGGAGAGAATAATGGAAGAAAGACATCTGATGTGGACCTCTGGCCCCTACACATGCTCACATGGGCCAACCACATGCCCCCCATGCATATTACATACATACATGCATACATACATACATACATATATACTCATGCAACACACACATGAAAGGAGGGAGGGAGAGAGGAAGAGAAAGAGATCTTCAAGAGAATCAAGAATGCATTCTAAAAAAGGAAAGAACATGTCAAATGTGGTGCCTATGCAGTGAGGTGCAGTGTATTGGAATTCCGTAAACATATTGGAAAAGCAGAGCTAGAGGAAGATGAGAATGAGAAGATTGCTGGGGAGCAAAAAAGACTTTTAAGTTTTCTGTATCTGTGTTCTTGAGGAGGGGTGAATAAACTTTGAACATTTGTTTTGCCATCACATTGTACATGATTCAAAGACAAAACTGGGAGATATTTCAGCAAATAAACCCATTATAGTTTCATTTCATTTTCATTTCTTTTATTTTTCCTAAACGATATAGGGATTTCTTCATAAAATTCTCCAAGTAGTATTGTCATGAAATTACAAATTATTTTTGTCTGTGTTATTATACACAGTTCAAATTTGGCAAGACACCCTCTAATTGCTTTTATCACATATGTTAACTTCATTCCTAATTGCCTGAAGGGTTTTAATAATAGAAAAAACATTTTCAAGCAAACGAAATTATGGATACACAGGCTGTTTCCAGTTTCTTGCTTATGTTTGGCAAAAATTACAATCACGCACATACATATTTAATCAATTGTGGCATATTTAAATAGCAACACTTTCTTGGAGGGAAAATAACAATATTTCAACTTAACACACTTTCAGAACTTAAAATGTGTTGTTGTTTAAGTATAATATTTCATAAAATTACTCCCCAGAAATGTGGAATTTCCTTTATATATTTTAGAAGTTTTACATAGTGTGAGCATTAGAGCGAAGCAATTACTAGGATATCATTGGGACATGAAACATACTGTCTGTTCCTTGTCAGTAGCAGTTGCAAGTTGCTATGTGTTCTTTACAGGGCTAACTATGTATACTTGTGTCAGTTTCACTGACTGAAATTTATAGAAGGTAATTTTCCAATACCAGAATATCAAAACCCTAAAAACTGATCTATAAATCCTAGTATTCTAATTAATTGTAAAAGCAGAAATAAACAGTCTTATTTTTTGGAATACATCTTCAGTACAGAAGAAAATACTTAAAATGCTTGATCATTGAAAGTACATGTATTTCTGTCAACATCTTTTAATTCAAATACAACATAAAAGAAAACAAGCAAATAGACTACAGGTCACAGAATAATATTTCTTATTTCCATTAAAAAAGAATTGACATGTTTTTCAGAAATCATGAAGTAATTGATAACTGCAGATATGAGAGGGGAAAGACTAGGTTTAAAAGGTTACAAAAGACTTTCTTATGACAAAACAGGACAGCACAGGGGATCATAAGTTCTCGCATCATATTTAACCAGGTTCACTCTGCAAATTGAAAGGGAAAGGAATAACTTGATGGAAGTTCTTACATAAAAACAAAAATTGTAGATATCAAGGAGAGCCCCAAGAAAGAGCAAGCACTCTTAATTGCTAAGATTTTAGAATCTAAATTATGTATTCATGATATATACTATTTTTTAAAATATATTCTACTCTTATAACTTATGTAGAATACTCAGTAAGATAACTCTTGACTTAAATGACATAATAGAACACTTTATATAATGGTAGCCTTTATATTACATATACAAAATCTAAGGCAATACTACTACTTATCAGATCTATAAATCAAACTCCTAATTTTCCACGTGCTTATTTAATTTTAATAAAGCCCACATCATCAGATGTACTTTAACTTACATGGGCAAATACATTTCTCATCTCCCTCTGAGACTATGCCAGAATAATATAGAGTTCAGTTTTGAAAGACTGAATTGTAGAATCACTGAGTGTTTCCATGATATAATTTAGTATTCCCAATCAAGTATACCAGGCTTTCAATCTCACAATACCCTATCAACTGACTGAGAAAACCCGGAGCTCTTTAAGGATTTGCTTCCTTGGAACAGAAGTAATAGATCAGAGACACAAGAAGCAAAAGCTGAAACGAAAATGACAGACAACAATTTTACTTAGTATCTGAAAAAATGCTCTCATTTACTAACAAATGTTTGCTATGGACTATGAAGAATTCACAGAGATAAAAGATTTATGAAGGTTTAATCCAGTGCGTGGCCACAACAAGCTGTCTAACTTATGTTGTTCAAAGAACACATATTCTTTTGCAGCCAGTCTAGCCTTAAACAGTTCTGCCATGAGCAGCTTTCTCATAGATTTTGGAGCTTTAAAAAAAAAAAAAAAAAAAAACTGATTTGAATTAATGTTAAAATTTTATTTTGTACCTAAATTTCTCTTGCAATGCTTATAGCTTAAAAGACATATTATTCAGTGAGCGACTGAAGACCCCACAGAATTTTAGTACCACTAAAGAAATAGTGTCTATGATAGCAATCAGTATAGTAGAGTCCAATAGCAGCAAGAGGGGTCATTCAGGAGACAAACCCCCAGAGAGCCTGCCAAACAAAGGTGAAAATACAACTGTGGCCTTGCTAAACAGTAGGCTATAATCCTGAAACTCCAAGGCTAGCTGCATGACTCCTTGTGTTTCCCTCCTTTTTAAATTTTAAATGAAGCATATGAATTTCTTTCTGGGTAAAGTGGATAGCGAGCTTAAATGTTTGAAGATGACTGGAAAAAGAAAAGCAAAACAATCATTGCAATGAAAATTCCTAAATTTACTATGAAACTCTAAAAAGAATTGTCCTTAACAAAAATTTTAATAGGACTAATAAGAGAGCTATCTACCTCTTCTACTAAGGAAACTTGTAATCTAGCATGACTAATAGCACTAATCTGAGAATGAAGAGTATCCATATTAACTGAAATTTATGAACTATTCTAGATACCTCTCAAATGGACCTGGATTTGTTTCCAAGATATAGCTGATCCATTATAAGGCATAGGAGTAACACAAATCCTTTTAAAATTAGAATAACAGAATAATGTCTTAATACTTTGCATTTGAATGCAAATGTAAAGAATGGCTTCCTCTAAGAAATTACCTCTACCCTCTAATCCTTTGTCAATTTTTTCTTGAGTAATTAAAGCCAAAGAAACATTTCCAGATAATAAACGTACAAGATGCATCTGTTGAACTAGAGTGACAGTGTTGGACTTCAGGGATCCAAACTGGGACCCCCAGGGTCCAAACCGGAACGCCACATCCCCACAGAGACTCACAGACGGGATATCAATGCAAATAGCAAGAGGATTTATTCCAGTGCACTGGGACCGTTCTAACACGCAGGATAGAAGCGGCCCCAAGGAGCAAATGGTGAAGCTTTTTATACAGTTGTTGGGCATAAACCGAATTGGTACAAGTTGATTGGTTCCCAAATTGTTTTCTCATTTTGATAGATAGGGGCCAGTTAACCTTTAAGTTGATGATAGCAAGGTCATGGGCACCAGGAAATGTACACTTAGGGTAAAGTCCCTTGCCCAAGGCTATTAGGCGGTGCCTGTAGCCGCCACTCATTTTAGGAATGTGGGCTGGGTCACAGTGCTCTTGAATTAAGCCTGACAATAATTGTTTTGTGGTTTCTGGGGTGGGCTAGTTCCTGGAACAGGGAGTTCTGGAATGTCCTGTTAAGAGTTTAGGATTAATGACCAGGGCCTGGGGTCTCCGGCCTCACATTTCCCCCATTTTCTTAAACCCTTTCAACAGTAGAAGCTGATACTGATTCCACTATGGCAATTAAAGCATCAATTCCTAGGACAAGTACAGTAGTACATTTTTTGTGGCCATGATAGGGCATTAGCAGCATGTTCCAATGTATACATTGCAGGGTCTTCATATCAATGCTATGATTGATATGATATGATGATATGATATATGATATTGATATGAGTAATTAACAGGGAGTAAAACAGATGGTGGCTGATGTACAATAAGAAGAACACTGGGGGTCATAGTAGAATCAATGCAGTTAGTGACTTTTATATCTCCTGCATACCCTGAAAAACCAGAGTCTTTAATCCAATTATTTTTATTTATTTGCCTCAGAGTTTAGAGAGTGATAGGTCAAGAAAAGGAACATATGATGTTTAAATAGTAAATATATGAAGGTGCTTCTGAGCCTTAAAATGAACAATGACAGTACATGAAACCAGGAAGATAATATAGTATTCATCTTATCCATTATCCCACTTTGATCATTGGATCTGTGTCACTCAGAATTGTCTCAGAGGCTATTACTACTGTGGTCATGATCAAGGGGTAGACATGGGAACAAACACTGGACAGCAGTACTCAAATGATATTCACTGCACTGTGTGCTTTCCTTGAAGGTGAGGAATTCCTATTCTCACACTGGTACATACAGACATATTTCACACACCAATTTTGGATTTATTGGCTAGGTGACATTTCTTGAAACTATAGAATGCATTCTGAACCAAATATCATTCATGCAACATACGAATTTTAATGGTAGTAGTTCCTTTGTCTTGCTAGGAAGTGTCAACAAATCATTGTTCCAAAAAGTTTTAAGTATCCTGTTTCATTAGATCTTACAAAGTTCTGGGCCTTTTACAAAAACTCTTGGTATGTGCTTTCCAATTCACTTCTGTTTCATTACTAATAATTAATATCTAGATGTTCCATTTCTGTGACTTGATGTATACGTTTCAATGACAAGTGATCATACAGATTCTTCCTGACATTTGAAATTCCATTTAACTCAATAAACTGTTCCTGGAATACCAACAAATAAATTTAAAGGGTATCATATGAACAGCTTCAACCAAATTCATGTGTGTGTCAGTCATAAGATTGTAAAGGAAATGTGAATATCTAACGCTGTGTCAATAAAGACCAAGGGCAACTCTCAGAGATTCAATATCCAGGCAGCTTAGGCAGAGAGCTCACACATGGCTTACCACCTGGCCCCTCTGCCTATGCCTCTAGGTCATGTATTCATTCAAAACACTTTCATACCTCCACACAGGCCTTAATTACACAAATGAATAGAACCTAAATCCCCTCAGGGTCTGCCAGTGGACTTGTTACCTATCTCTGCAGCTGTCCAAGTTGAGGACTCTGGTCTTCCTCCATCTGCATTAACATAAAGAAATAGCCTGTTGATGTGTAGATCTAGGGAACTCCTCCATTGCTTGTAGCACAGATATGAAGGAGTGCAGGAAACAAGTCTTTTACAAGCTGCAAAGCATTAGGAAGCACCTTTCCCTCATACAGTACAGAAAACATATCTGTTGGTAGATGGACTCTCTTTCACTCCCTTGGTCTGCAACTGTGGGTCTCCTTTCCCTCCGACCTGAAATAATTCATCACCAGCCACAAGAATGGCCCAATTAGCAAGCAGCTGAAAGGAAGCATAGGAGCAGGTCTGGGTCTTACAATCAGGACCTGGTCAGGGAATATAAGAGCCGAACAGGATAAAATAACTACTTCTGGTACTGCCAGGTGAAGATGGCCAAAAGTTAGTTTAATGCAAGTACTCAGGTGATTTTATTGGGGGTACAGGGAGGAGGAATAAGTAGTCAATCCTGCCAATTGCTGGTGGCCCTCTCAAGGAGGGCTGGGTGGACCAGGTCTCTGATGCAGGAGGTTGGGGCCTGTGTTTCTTTTCCGCTCTGAGGGAGCAGAAGCCACTAGTGCTCTCAACAAGCCATGTGATGTTTGACCCATTTCCACAGGGCACCACACATGTCCACAGGAACATGATTCCATAAAGACAGAGTATATAACTACAAAATATCTAATTCAAATATCCCATTACATATGATACTGTAGACTCTGTTTCACAGGTAGATTTCATGACATATATGTAAGAATTAATGAAATACTAGAACATTATGCTTTCAAGTAGGCTGTATCTTAATTGTAAGTCCTTGTGTGAGTATTTTTAAAAGAAATCTAACAGTGAGAAGAAATAAATATTTGATGTTACTAAAATTACTCAACAAACTAAAATGTGAAGTTATCATCATACTGTATATAAAAACCTGTTCCAGAAAGAGTTATGGCTCAGTGATGAAGAGGACTTGCTGCTCTTTCAGAGGTCCTGAGTTCAATTCTCAGTAACTGCATGGTGGCTCACAATCATCTATAATGGGGGTCAGACATCCTCTTCTGGTCTACACGTATGTGTACATGTGTGTACCTGCGATAGAGTACTCATACATAAATAAATAAATCTTCCAGGCTCTCAGCATTCCTGTAGTCGCCTATAGTGTTTTGGTGTATGATCGAGGCCTCATGGTCTTTCCCCTTTCCACTTTAGCATGTCTTTTGTTGTCTTTTCTCAGCTTTTGTTTAGAGAGTCACATAGAAAAGAAATTTCTGTAAAGATCTCATGTGTGAGAGGTGGTGCACGCCTTTAATCTCAGCACTCAGGAGACTGAGGCAGACAGATCTCTGAGAGTTCAAGGCCAGATTGCTCTACAGACTGAGTTCCAGGACAGCCAGAGTTACAACAGAGAAACCCTGTCTCCAAATAAAATAAAATACAATAAAATTCTGTTATTTACTGTTATTTATTTTATTTTCAAGTTTATATTTATTATTTCAAAGTAAAATAAATTGTGCTTTCAGATAATGAAACAGTAGAATATGCAGAGTGCGTGTCTCTAAATAGTCTAAGATATCTACTATAGTAATGTTTCACAGAAAACACTGCAAATTTATACTTTTGGATATAGCAATAGAAAACTAAGAATAAATCTCAGATGTTGAATAAAGACAAAGAGAAAGAAAAGGAAGAGAGAAAGAAAGAAAGAAGAAAGAAAGAAAGAAAGAAAGAAAGAAAGAAAGAAAGAAAGAAAGAAAGAAAGAAGAAAGGAAGGAAGGAAGGAAGAAAGAAAGAAAGAAAGAGATAGGAAAGAAAAGAAAAAAAGGAAAAAAAAAAAAACTCCTTTGGCAATCCAGGCTATTTATATATGTCTATATCAATGGAGATTAAGTCCCATTAAATAGGGAGACATAAATGACAGCTGTCTCCAGAACATACAAATAGTGGCATATTTTTAGCTTTAATATAATACAACACATGGTTAAAAATTATCTCCACGCTGAAAATAAATTCCATGACACCAAATAAAGCATGAACATATGAGGAAAATAAAACAGGGAAATATTTAGGTAAGTATAAAATATTATTACTATATATGTACATAATTTTGAATTTCACTTAAAATAAAACTATTCACTACTAACATAAAAATAACTATAGAGCTTATGATGGTTATTGGACTAAACTTTTGATGACAAAGTATAGACTAAATCTGCTGTAAGAATTTTATAAAGCTTATAAGAAGGTAGACTTGATTGACTGAAAAAAATCATGCTATTTCTTAAAGAAATCACTAAAGATATATTAAGGATGATAGATAAAATGTAACATAAGAAAATGCAGTATATTAAAAATATGTGATTTACTTAAAAGAAGGGGTAAAGAACTGGGACAGGACCACGTAAGATAAACAATGCCAAAATTCAAAATGAAAGGAGTAAAACTTGTAATAGCAGCAATACATTAAATCTGATTAATCTATATGTTAACTCCTATGTAAAAGACAGATATAGTCAACTAGAAAAAGAAGAGATACTTATAGATAAGTAATATAGGTGAACATTATTTTAATGTTAACTAATACCAAGTGAAAATAAGAAGACAGAATATGGTATTAATACAAGAAATGGCCATGAGAGATTACTATGTTCATTTCTGATTATTTAAAATACAAGTCAAATTATATGTCTCCTAAATATAATTATACCATAATTTTAGAATAAGAGAAACAAAGTTGGAAACCAACAAATTAACAATTATAGTTAATATTTAATTTGTTTAATTAGAAAAATAAAGATCTAAATAAATGGCACAAATATTACAGAATTGAAGGATGACTCAATAGATGGAAGTGTTTTTTCCACTTCTATTGAAAATAGATTTTTTGCAATATATTCTGATTATGCTTTCCCCTCCCCCAACTGCTCTAAGATCCCCCAATCTCTTTCCTTCCAAGTCCACACCCTTTCTTTTTTCTTAGAAAACAAATAGGTACCTAAAAAACACAATAAAATAGGACCAAAAATAAAATTGATGCAGAGGCACACATCTTTGCATATACTGAAATCTTACAAAGATACCAAATTGAAAGCAATAATGTATAATCAAAAGGCCTGTAGGGTAAAAAACAAACAAACAAAAGCTCAAACAAAGCGTTATGAGATTAAATAAATGAATAAATAAATACTCCTAAAATGCCATTGAGTTGGTTTTGTGTTTGTCATCAATACCTGGGGATGTGGCCTGCCCTTAAGTGTTATTATATAACTAGTGAGACTCAATTGGAGAAAACTGTTTATTCCTTTGTGAGCAGTTATCAATTGCTTCCGAATTAGTGATGGAGACTTGTGTCTATTTTCCCCTTCAGCACTGGGATCCCATCTACCCCAGACCAGTGAATGCTATGCATGGTGCCACAGTCTCTATGAGCTCATATGTAGGTTGGTCCTGCTATGTTTGGAAACCCTGATTTTCTTAGTGTCCTCATTCTCGTCTGGCTCTTAAAATCTTTGTGCCTCATACTCCACAGAGTCCTCTGATCCCTGATCTTTGGGTGAAGGGAGTGGGGTGCTTAATGGGGACATCTTGTACATGACTAGGTATTTAATGGTCTTTAATGTTCTGCACATTGTCCAGTTGTGGGTCTCTGTATTCGTTCCCATCTACTGCAAGAAGAAACTTCTCTGATGATGGCTGAGAAATCCCCTGGTCTATGACTATAGTAGAATGTCATGAGGAGTCATTTTGTTGTTATGTTCCTTTAGCAGAACAGTAATATTTGGTTTTCTCCAAATTCCTGGGCCTATATAGTCTTATATTCTTGACTATCTGAGCAGTTTGGGTTTCATCTCATGGAGTGGGCCTTAAATCCAGTCAGATATTCGTTGGTTATTCCCACAAGCTTTTGGTCTCTATTGCACAGGCATATCTTGCAGACAGATCACCACTGTTGATTGAAGGGTTTGAAGCTGGGTTAGTGTTTATTTTTCTTCTTTTGTAGCTTGTAGAGTACCTTTCTATACCAAAAACTCTAGCACATAGGAGTAAGGACTCTGTGTAGACACCACCTGAACGTCTCCATGCTCAGTGAATTATGTAGCAATAAGACTTTAGCAATAAGACTTTATCATTACTTTGTGAAGAGCAACTAATAGCCATGGCAATAGCTTGGATTATTTGGAGGTTCTATAGGGGGATGATTTAATCAGAGGAGAGAGATGAGAGAAACACTGAAGATTTATTTTTTTGTGACAGTGGAGAAACTGTATTAGTTAGTAGGATAGATTGTTTATTTGTAGACTCTGGTTTATAACAGGAGGTAAAATGATTGTTGTGTAGAGTCTATCAACATCCCAGCAATATTTCTCCTTAATTATGATTTCTGCTACATCCCATGAATATAATCCTGAGCATTATGTCTCTCACAATCACTGGGAAGTAATCTACCAGTAAAGAATACTGTGTGATATTTGGAATTGGAGAGTTAAAACAGTTACCAAGGTTGTGACTGCAGTGGACAGGTATGTGGCTCTCTTTGTGTTTTAGGACTCCATAAATTTCTAATTCTTCCTATACATTATCAATAGACACTGAGGTCTTTTATAGTAGTTTCCAGTACTTCCCTTACTTTCTCATTTTTAAGTCACAACATAAGCTTTGCAAACCTTCACTCAGTCAGTTCTTTCACATCCATGCACTGAATTGTTCTCTTCTGGAAACATTTAAAGTAGGCTGTGTGGCTACTACATAGCATACCATGTAACTGGTAGATGGTTGAATTTGGAAGTATGAAACTATAGATATTTGTTGCAGGTTGCTTGTATTTTCTCATCAGCTGTGCATCTAGGTAGGAGAGGCAGCAAAAATAAGAACATGGTTCTAAAGAGCTTCTGAGGATCTATCTCCTGAACTTAAAGTAAAATCTTTAAGTGTAGTTTTACAGATTTCTTCAGCTATATTCATAGCTCACAGACAAAAATATGTGAGACAATTGAGTGTAAGCTCCAAAAAAATAATTTCTCAATATTATGTAGACCTTAAACTTGGGAGAAAATTTTGAATTACCAATATATTCTCTCTTTTCCTCCCTTACTTCTTCCCTCCCTAGCCATTATAAAATTTAAAGTTACCTAGAGAATCACACATTTTATAGACTTTGAGCATGCCTCTATGTCCTATTTTTATTTCTATTCTTAGTGAATCCCAAAATCTAGGCAACTAAGATGTTAACTGGAGGAAACAGTAAATGCAGGGGCAAAAAGGTACTGATGGATGTTTTTATCTCTTTGATTTAATTTGATAGTTTCTCAAGTATTACAATTTAGTGGTTTACAGTCTATGGTAAACTGAATTTTCCACTATGCAATTCTTTACACCTCCTTTAACAAATAGTCAGTTAAAATCCGAAAGACTGAAAAAAATGTGGCATAATATCTACCAAATTAGTTAGATGCCATCTACTGCCTTGTACACAGGTAGTAAGGAAGAGTTGCTGCATTAAATGACAACTTTCCCTTTTCTTCCTAAATGCATAACCCTACTACATGTATTGTTCTTCCTCACAGGAAAAAATGCATGTGATAGGATTCTTCTCAATGGATTGGAGTAGAGTAGTGGATACTTTTGCAGTCATAGATCTCACTCACAGCCACTATTACTCCTGCCTTGCTCACTGGCTTAGAGTAGATAGACAAGATGAAGAGAACACACCATGAGGCTGCTGAAGCCCAACAAATGGATCTGAAGCTTCTGAATCATCACTTTGGCCTTATTTCTCCTTCAGTAGTAGTTGTTTTTAACTTTGTGTGAATGACCCTTATTGTGAAACATTATGAGATTTTAATGGTTATGTAGTAAGTGGGATATTTATTGTTTTGGTGAATTGTCTCCATATAATTACATGTTTTATCTGACTGGACTGTTATTGATGGTAAGGAACATCATTTTATTTCAAGTTTCATTTTGAACTATAAAATAAACAAGAAAAATTATTACACATATTCTAGACTATAGATGGTAGAATTGTCTAGTGAAGCTCAGATCATTGGCCCTGGGGTGATGTTTCTCCTTCCTCTAGTTCTATTACTCATGGATCTTATATTTCCATAATGTCCCAGATTTTCTGGAAGTTTTGTTTCTGAAATTTCCTTTGACTGAGCTTTCTATTTCTTCTACCTTGTCTTCAAGGCCTGAAAATTTCACTTCTATTTAATTCAATTTGTTGGTGAGACCTTTCCCTGAGCCTTTTGTGTGACTTCTTGAGTTTTTCATTTTGAATTTTATTTGAATTTGGTTTTTCTTTAGCAATTCTATGTCTTTATTAAATTATATTTTCATCTTGAATTACGTTTATTGTTTCATTCAGGTGTTTGTGTGTGTGTGTGTGTGTGTGTGTGTATGTGTGTATGTGTTTCACGTTCTTCTTTCTGTCCTCTTTAAGGTCCTTGCACATATTTATTATAACTATGTTAAAGTTTTTGTCTTGTACTTCAGCTAAATTACAGTTCTCAGGGTCTATTTCAACAGAGGTGAGATGTTGGTTTCTGGAGGAGCCATATTGTCTAGGTTGTTCATGTTTGTATTTTTACATGGAAGGTTGACATCTGAGCTTAGATATTGTCTTGTTTCTTGGTTTAGAAACCTACTCTCACCCTTTTGTTTAATTGTTTCTTTTAATTTTTTGAAATTATAATTTCATCATTTCCCCCTTCCCTTTCCTTCCTGTAAACCCTCTCATATACATCTTGCCTCTTTCAAATTCAAGCCCTCATTTTTTTTGTTAAATATATGTATCTTGCCTCTTTCAAATTCAGGCCTTCATTTTTTGTTTTATATATATATTTATATATATATGTTTTATTTATATATATATATATATATATATATATATACCAAAGTATAACTTACAAGGTTAAACATGAGAACTTCCTGGTTTTGACATGCTGTTTACTTAATACATTTTTGTATATGATCAGTCCTTCCATACCAAAGATGTATATGTGACCCCAACTGGTTCCATGGGTTATGGTTTTGAAGATAAAGACCTCTTCAAGTCTAATTTTCTCAGATTTTCAGAAAGTGAAAATATTGTGAATCTTTTTCTTTTCTTTTTTATATCACAATGGATTACTGAACTCAATGGGGATCAAGATTCTGTTTATCTATTAAATAACATTTCTGGGTGCAGCACAGAGACAGTTAAATAATGGTCAAATATCTTCCCTTGGCCTACAAGACATGATAAGCTATTTCTTTAAAGAAGTGTATGTTTGTTGTAACTAAATAAGGTACCTGGAGTTTTACAATCTCCCTATATTCCAAATTCCTGCCCTAGAAGTAAGTTAAGAACACATAAGCAAAAAAATCACCACATTTCAAATGATATTTGATGCTATTTTTGCTATATTGGCAAAGTATCTACTTACTAATAATTATTGGATCTAATTAAACTCATATGGTAAGACATATGAGTTTTACTTGCAAGTTACCAAAAGTGAGGGGAAATTACAAATGGTTTTCCTCTGATATAACACAAGAGAAAAAAGAAACCTAAAGCTTTTATATTTATATTTATATTATTTATATTTATAGAACCTAGAGCCTTGGTTCAACTTAATTCATGATTGAAAGTGAAAGATCCACCCTAAATGTGGGCATCACCTTCTGGTAGGAGTCCAGATAAAGGGGAAGATAATGTTTTGCTTTTTGATTTTTTTTTTTCCCTCACTCATACTGATAAGTTCATCTACCCTATTACTACTACCCTTGCTGTATTCCTTTACTATTATTAGGACCCTTCTTGGGCTTCCAACAATTGGGATTAAAGACCAGTGACTCTCTAGGACAGCTTAGATAATAAGCTTCTTTAATTGAGCAACTACTAGGTTCTTGGCCTCTCAAGTAGAAGACAGCAATCATTGGACCACCCAGATTGTATTGTCTAAACTTATCTAATTGGTTTTTAACATATATATTCATACTGTTGGTTTTTCTTCCTCAAGAGGCTCAATGCAATATTGTAGAAGATTAAAAAAAGAAAAAAAAACAATCATTCAGGATTGTAGATTCTGGATCCTATTATTTGTAGATACTCTGTAGTTTGGTATCTAGTCTTGGACTGAAGACATCTTCTCCTAGGTCAAGGTAAATGTTCAGTGAGTTCCATGACGGCAACAATGTTAGAAATTACATAGTCAATGAAAGTTTAGAAATGAAGGAAAATGATTCGCTTCTATTTTAAGGAACCCAAGAGGGATAGACTCAGGTCCAATATAAACATAAGATACAATGTACTAGATATAAAAGAGTTAAAATAATTACACCCAGTTTGCAGTTACTTTTGTTGTTGTCGTTTGTTTTTGTTTTTTTGAAAGGTTATAAAGCTGTTCCACTCAGTGCTTCTTTTTCTGTTTTTCTTTTATTGAAAATGGGTTTTTTTTTCATGCAATATATTCTGATTACAGTTTACCCTTCCCCATTCATCTGAGATCTTCTCATCTGTATCCACATCCTTCCTGTCTCATTTTAAAAATCAAACAGGCATGTAAAGAATAATAGTATGATTAAAACAGAAGCAATAATATATACACAAAGGGCCTGTACGATAATGTAAAAACTTTTTTTAAGTCCTGACAAAGCATTATGAGACAAAAAACTGCCAAAAGATGCCACTGAGTTAATTTTGTGTTGGTTATCTACTGCTGGACATAGGGCCTACCATTAAGAGTGGTTTGTAACCTCAGTGACACTCCATTGAAGAGAACTAATTTTTATTTGCAATAGGTTAGCAATTGGAAATAATGTCTATGTTAGGGATGGGGGTTTGTGTATCCTTCTCTGTGTACTGGGATCTCTATCTGGCACAAAACTGTGCATGCTACACAGTCTCTGTGAGTTCATATGTACATTGGTCCTGTTGGGTTTCAGAATGTTTTGTTTTCTTGGTGTCCTCCACGCCTCTGGCTCTTATTATCTTTCTGTTTCCTCTTCTACTGGGTTCCCTGAGCCTTGAGCAGAAGGATTTGATGGCAACATCCCATGTTAAAATAAAGTTATGTCGCTTAACGGAGAGTCCAGTGTTGAATTTTCCAATGCTCTTTATTAATCACAAACCATGTCAAATCTCAGGGAATTCTATACCCGGGCAGCTAGGCAAAGAGCTCAGTCCAAGGCTTCATCACCCCATGCTCCCCTCTTAGTTCTCCCTCTGCTCGCTAGCTTCTTCTTCCTTGTTCTCTGCTGTCTGTCTGTCTCCTCCTCTGCCCTTGCCCTAGCTCTTTTTTTTTCCAAATCCTCTCTGTCTCCACCCAGCCTTCCAATATACAAATCAATGGAGCCTAACCTTCGTCTGCCTTAATGCAAAGGAATGTCCCATTCTTGTGGAGAGTGGGATAGCCACTCCTTTATTTACTGGTAGGCAGTGAATCCTCCATTGGAGTTAGATGCTTAGGACAATAACTTCTCTGGTGAAGTTAAAAGTTTAGCCAGAGAAGAAACATCCCTTCAGGGGGCTTTGGCTTCCCTGTAAACAAGCGGCTCTCGGGCAGTCATTAATTATTCATGACTCAGCTTTGCTCAGAAGATCTCCCAATAGCCAGAGGCTCACAGCAGGTTCCAGGCCCAGAGTCTGACGGGCTCACCACTAAATACCATATTTGCCTTTCTGGGTCTGGTTATGTCACTCAGGATAATATTTTTATCTCCACCCATTCATCTGTGAACTTGATTTCATTATTTTAGTGACTGGGTAATATTCCATTGTATGCACATACCAAGTTCATTCATTCATTGAAGGACATCTATGCTATTTCTAATTTCTGGCAATTATGAATAAAGCAGTTATGAATAAACGAACATGATTCAACAAGTGTCTCTATAGTATGATGAAGTGTCCCTTGAGTATATGTCGAAGTGTGGTATAAGGGAATCTTGAGGTAGATATATTCCCAACTTTCTGAGGAACTGCCACACTCCATTATGGATGTATGAGTTCACATTTCCACCAGCAATGAAAGAGTATCCCTCTTACTTTGCATCCTGGCTAGCATGAGCTGTCATTTATTCTACTGAACTTGGATATTTTAACTTGTATAAGATGTAATCTCAGAGCAGCTTTGATTTGCATTTCCTTGATGACTTAATGATGAAATTTCTTTAGGTGCTTCCCAGCCATTTGAGTTTCCTTTTTTTTTCTTTTTTTCTGAGAATTTTCTGTTTAGCCCTGTAACTAATCTTTAATTGGGTTGTTTGTTTTCTTGATGTCCAGTTTTTTTAGTTCTTTATATGTTCAAAATAAGGGAAATTTTACATATGGTGCCAAATGAAGCCTGGGGAACTGTAGGAAGTACGGCTTATAAAAGCAGTTGGACAATCAGGATTGTCAATCACACAGGCCTGTTTTCTACCATGGAAGAAAATGAATGATGCCTCATCACCTGGAATGCTGGAGTGACATGGTCAAACAATCTGTGATCCTTTGTTATTCCACTAGCAGCCAGACTCTACTTGAATCCTCCATGCTCACAATAGCCTGAGCATTGTTTATGCCTTAATCCTGGGCTTTGTCTTTCTGTGAATAGAATTTATCCCTATGAAAAAGGCCACATGTATGTTGCATCCACCATCAATGGAATCCATCTTTAAGATTAGTACATATGCTTCCTCTCTAGGCTGTTGTCCTCAGTTCTGTTTATTAGTTTATAGAATTCATCCTTACTGTAAATGTCACAAGTGCTTTATTACTTTGTATGAGAATTTCTAGCCTTGATGCTTTGTTTTAAAGAATTAACATAGAGAGACTCCTGACCTCCTCTCAACATTCTACTTTATTTAAATATGTGGAAAAATTAAAACACAGAATCAGAATCTAGAAATCTTGATCCAGTCTGACCAAGGTCAGCTACACCGAATTTTTATTCTTATTTCTTTGTGGGATTCTCTTCTCTGCCTAACACCTGCAGAGACCCCCCACAAGGAACCTGGAGAGAAAGGTTAGACAGAAATTCAAAAATGGAGATGAAATATAAAGAATTCCTTCAGCATAGTGATCTATATGAAACCAGTGGAGGTGTGAAATTCTTTTGTAATGTAGTGTTATGGACTTGATTTTCCCAGAGTTGTTGTTTATATTAGAGAGAAAAACAGGTCACATTTCAAATTTAACACCAGATGAAAAGCTAAATAGAGTCCAAGAACTTGGGAAGGAAGAAATGAGGTAAAAGTTAAACTGGACAGATACTGATCAAAGTTATAGATGACTACAGGCAAGGAATCGATTCCTTGTCTATATTTACAAAGCTTAGTTTACACATGCATTTCCGACAGTTTCAATTTTATCTTCTTTTTCAAAAAATTTTGTTAAAAATTTTGTTTGCTTAAATGTTTCTATGCATTTTCCATATCTTGCATGTTATGTTATTATTTATGACAAATGCAATTTTCTTATTGAAATACTAACATAAAAGGTAATGTTCTAAAAATATTCTTTTGATATGAATTCGATTGTTCAAATATGATCCTGATTTAAAAATTCATTTGTTAGTGATACAGTCATCTTAGAAAATTGGTTGCTTTTTAAAAATTTGTTCATTTTTATACCTGGGTAATTACTATTGAAAATATTGTTGGGAAGATTAAGTCATGAAATATTTCTATGTTGTCTGGGAGTAAGAATAAACCTTATTGTTAGAGAATTACAACCCTTGTCTGATGAATTTAAAGTCCAGATATTGGTCCCTAGCAACAATAATTTGATCTACTATCTATCTATCTATCTACTTATCTATCTATCATCTATCTACCTATACCTATCTAATCTATCCATCTATATCACCTACTTATCTATTTATATAATACATTATTGTCATTTATAACATTTTGTATATTCTTTTAATTTTGTATTCATTTCTGTAGATTGCTAGATTAAAGTCTATTTTAGCGATATTATGGACATATTAGGTTGGCAAAAAACATTTCAAAACATTTTCATAGTTATTCTATTGCAAAGTTTGTCCTCAGTTGTCCTTTGTAGTTCCAATATATTTGCTTTCAAAGCTAGAGAAGGGAGAGGCCAGGTCCATACAAGCTTCTCAGTGGTCTCCAACTACTCACTACAATGATCAATGGATTTTCTGTCTTGGATGTTTCATACAAAGTCCTCATTGGGCATACAAGTTTGATATATTTTCTAAGAAAGTAATAAATGCATACATGTCTAGAAACACTACATTGATAGAAACAGGCAAGACACCATGCAACAACAGAGTCTCAAGCAAGAGGCTTATTGCGCTGGAATGGGACATGGAGTATCTGCTTCTGGGGGGGCAGAAGTAGGTGTCTTGCAGGTTGTGTTATAAGGGAAGAGGGGATTTTATGGAGCATGCATATAGGGTAATAGGTGGTGACAGAAGGTGAAAGTGTTGCTCAGTGATGGCAAAGCCATTGGAGATTGGATAGAGTATAGAAGATTGTGGGAGTTCCAGGGAGCAGGGGTCTGGAATGTGGCCAAGTAAGGTTCTGAAATGTGGCCAGAAGACTTTGGGTGGTTCATAACACACATTCTTTCCTTTTTGAGTTTCAATTTTTTATTTCAATAGATTTAATAGAAAGTTGTCTTTACTACCAATAGAAGTTGTCTTTACTGCTATTACTGGAAATTATTTTCTTTAGTGCATTTTGGGAAAAGATTAAAAGTAAAATAAAATAAAACTGGAAAGAGAAAAAAGGCTTGAGAAAGGAAATAGAAGAATTAGGAAAAGGTAGGTGACAATAGAATTAAAATGGGAGCAATGCAGTGTAAGAAGGACACAGGTGCTGGTTGTTTAGGACACAAACTGGTAAGTGTGGGCTTCCTTGAGAATCTCCACAATAAGGAAAATAAATTCTGCCCTCCATCTTCTAGAAAAAAAGTCATTCCAATCTACAGAACAATAAATCAGTAACTTTATTGTTTTAAACCACTAACTTTGTGCTATTTTTAAAACAGAAAAAAGTGACTTATTTAATATATTCCCTCTTCATTTCTCTACAATGATAGGGTAGCTAATCCCAAAATGGTTTTGTCATTATCCTGTGTCCCTGACTCTGTGAGTATTAAGGAGATTAAATAATGGTTACTCCCAGTTAAGCATTTATAGCAGGCACTTTGTTAAATAAATGTCTGAGCCCTAAAATCTATTCTGCAATTAACAATTATTGTGGCTATGTCCTATATGAGGAAATCACCTCAGAGAAGCTAAACAACATGACCAAAATAATAAAACTAGAAAGGAGAAGAATGAGTCTAAAACAATGCCCATAACTCTAAAATGGCACAAAACATTGTCTCCTATCTCCGAATGTTAGAATGCTCAGATGAGTCTTCTACCTAGAAGCATCTGTCATCAGGGCTGGTTACTTTTGGAGGCCATAGGGGAACCATTCCTTTCTATTTCCAGATTCTAAGGTTGCTCCAGAATTCTTGCTTTATTGCCTTCTATTTTCAAAACCAGATCTTCTAGTGACCATTCACTCTGTTTCACTGTATGAATGTTAGCTATTATCTACTTTAAATATTCCCTAGTATCTAAAAACAAGTACTTTGAAAAGTCAGTTTCTCAAAGGCCTGTATCTCAAAACCTAGAGATGTAAACATCCTCTGTATGGATTTCAAATATCTGCTTGTAGCTTTCATATATGTTAAAAGAATAAAAACCACAACATAACCAGGCTTGTGGAATATGATGAAGGAGGTTCTAAGAGGCAAGTTCATAATATTAAGTGCCTAGATAAAGAAAATGGAGAACTTTCATACTAGTAGCTTAAAAAACACACCTGAAAGCTCTAGAACCAAAAGGAGTAGACAGCAAGAAATAAAAAAAAAAAATCAGAGCAGAAATCAATAGAATAGATTTTTAAAACTATACAAATAATTAGTCAAACAATAAGTATTAGAATGGCATTGTTAAGTGACTTCATGCCATGACCTATCCTTTGGACCTAGTTCCAAATCTCAATATTAAATTTAGTACTTGTGTGGTTCCAAGTCACTTATCCAACTTTTCTTGCCCTTAATTACTCATCTTTCAAACTGTGATGATACTTATCCTACAGAAGAGTTATACAAATTAAATAACCTCATGCTGAATACTGCATCCAACACAGAAGTGCTGATTGAGGGCATGTGAGGTTTCCTATAGAAGATGTAATATTGCCCAAAGGTCATTGACCCAGAGTGACACATGTACAATCAGTGTTTTATTAAAAACACATTCCTGCACAGAGACATAAAAAATACACTTGCAGCCAGAAAACTTTATTTTCTTATTGCAATCTTGGCCAAATCAGTTGGCAAGAGGGCCAAAGGATTTATTACTTTATAAATCCACTAACCTAACTGAGACTTTCTCTAAACACCAAATGAAGTTCTTCTTATATTCATCTCTTCAATAAGAATGTTCAATGAATGTTTCTAGCTGAAGTCATCAAAGAAGCTCATCTAACTTGCACTGTGATATAAGTTATAGATATATATGCTTAATAAATAAAATGTGAAGAACATCTTTGGATTAATTAGACAGTTGATGAAATAAAAGTAACAAATCAGAAATATTTTATTTTCTGAAATTTAAAGAAAAGAGTAAGTGTAGCAATTGATGTGTATAACACCTTTGCAAATCCATTACTTTCATGTACAGAGAAAGGTACCAGTTATGTATAAATAAAAGAAAAAGAAATAGAAGAGAAAAGCTGGAGTTGTTCCATGTGTCTTATGTTAAGACCCATTCTAAGTGTATAGAAGTACCATCAGGAGACTGGAACACAGTTGAAATAATTCTTTAGGATTTTCAATGGATTCCAAAACCAATTTAAATCTAGTGCTATTAGTGTTAATATGAATTTATTAGTAAATTCATTAAGATTGTGAAGGAGATTTCAATGTAGATTAGTGCAAATGTCTCATTTTGTAGAAAAAGAAATTGAACTCTGAAGATATGTGCTATGATCCAGTTTTTAAGTCATCCAAAATTAGAAGACTTAATATTTAGCTGTCTAACCTTGTTTTGACCTCTGGGGTGTTATCCAATTTTATCATCATCTCATTCCACAGGCTCAGCTAAATGTGATTCTTGAATATTTCTCAAAATGCAGTCCATATTCAAAACAATTTTCTCTTCAAGTTTATCAATGAATGTGCCACAATGTTTTGAAAGTAAAGAAGACTAACCAGTATTTCCCAAGGCAATTTAATATTTTTTTGGACAACACTGCCTAATAAAAGTATTTTCTAATATATTTGTTGGAAAAGTAAAAATAAACAGGTGAGAAAATTTGAATGATTTATTTAGGCCAGAACACCAAACATATAATCATATCAACCTATAATTCTTGCTACAAATTATTAGGCATTTCACATTCTGTTTTTCATACTACCTTCACCATCAGCATGAATTTTATGATGCACTACATGGTAGCAGTATGCTGTTGTGTAGCTCACCAAGGAAGACAAACCTTTCCAGACCTCAGCAGAAGGAACCACCATTCTGGTCAGCCCCATACTGGAGAGTGAAACCCTTAGTGTCTGAACTCAAGTGTTTTTATTGATCCAAAACTCCTCAGGTGTTTTACTGATAGCACGTGAAGATCATTTGCAATCAAACATCCTCAACATAAACCCAGCCCATGTAAACAATACAAAATGCCAAGATTTGGGGAGAACCTCACCCAAGAGTGGACAAAAAATTCATTTTGTATATAACTAAAAATAAACTTCTACAACAATTACCCTTTTCTGTATAAGAGAAATGTCGTGGGATGTTTGAATTAGATATTTTATAGTTATTATGGAATTACATTCCTGAATAAGTGCTGTATGGGGGAAGGGCTGCTTCCTGTTACCTTGCATCATGTAAAGGACTTGCTTCCTATACCTGTTAACACCTCTGTGCTACAAACAATGGAGTAGGCCCCCAGATCTCCATAGGAACAGGCCACTTGTTTACAGGTGAAGGATCCTCAAATACCATCAGTGTTCTGCAGCCAAGTGATCAGAGAAGACTCTGACTCAGCCCAGTTTGGACATCGACTGGGATAGGTGACAAATCTGCTGAGAGACATTGTGAAGTATTAGGTCCCATTCATTTGTATAATGAAGGCCTGTGTGGAGGACAAGGAGAGTTTTTGAATGAATAAAGTCCTAGGAACTATAGCAGAGAGAGGGCGGAACCATGAGGAGAATGATGTGAGGAGGCCATGGGAGAGGATTTGGCATAAGCTCTCTGCCTAAGCCCTCTTGCATCCCTGAGAGTTGTAATGGCCCATTATTAATATCTCGTTTTATATAATAAAATACTTTAACAGACAAAAGTATTGCTTTATCTCTACAACACAATTTAACAGTACACCAGCAAAACTATTGACATGAAAACTATTGACATGAGGAACAATCACAAGGGTTCCTAATGCACAGAACCAAATAAAACCAAGTTTTTCACAAAGTCTTTGAAAAGCAGGAAAGCATTATCAATGTCCCATTATCTGGAATTCACTCATGATCTTCTCGACTCCTCCACAGGGCTTGGGTCATTTCTCTGGCTCTGCACTCTGCAGTATACACAGCTTAACCTCCAGGCTCCAGTTGGCTCTACTCAACTGCTCTGCTGTAGTTGATGGTTCCCCCATGGTACTGGCATCTTTAGGATGCTGGAGTCTTCTGCTGCAACTGAGTTGCACTTTCACCAATACCTCTCACAAGCTCTCTTCATAGTGCCAAGCCTCAGCTGCTCTCCATTACCCCTTCATGCTTTCAAATGCAACACCAGCTGGATGATTATTGCAGTACTAAGTTTGGCTACCAGGATGAGATACAGCCTCAGCCAGTTCTGGAAGACAGTTTCTGTGTGCTAACCCTGAGGAAACACTTTTCAGATTTTGACATAGAGTCTGGTTTGAAGACAACCTGTAACCTTGTCTGCAGGAAAGATTCCCTCATGGGGTAGAATTCTCATCACCATAGCAGATGTATCTTGTCAGGACTGCCTCACCTCACCAGAATCTGGACAGGTTTGCAGAAAGCAAAACAAAACAAAACAAAACAACAAAACAAAACAAAATGGACTCTCTGAGGTCTAGAATTTCTTTTTCTTCTTCCCTGTCTCCATGTTGGATTAGCTGATGTGATTTTGGGTCCTTCTTTACTTTCTGCTTACCATGTTGGGCTCCCTTTGTAGCTGTTAAACTGCTATGTGGCCTCACCAAGAACAACAAAGGGGCATTTCCATATGTGTTAACCATTCCTGATCTCAGCAGAGGGAACCATCATCCTGGCCAGTTCCATACTGGACAGTGGAAATGGAGCTCAGGTGTTCTTACTGATCCAGAACTCCTCAGGTGTTGTATTGATAGCACATGCAGATCATTAGCAATCAAACATCCCCTACATAAATCCAACCCCTGCAGACAATACAAAATGCCAAGACCTAGGCAGCCTCTCACCCAACAGTGTACAACATAATTATTTTATTCATAACTAAAAATAAACTTCTACAATACATTTCAAATTGGGTTAAATGTTTTTCAAGTTCTGATTAGGCAGTTGTGATTTGTGTCCATGTTAGCCACCATAGATCCAAAGTTGCAATTGTTATTCAAATTCCTAATGAGAATTAAATTGAGTTATATCATCAATAAGGATTATTCACTACTCAATAGTCAATTCTGGATTTCTGAAATATTATAATATACCACTGAACACATTTGAGCAATGGGGTAGGATATCTTGGGGTAGGATGAAGCATTTTTGGATGTATACCCAAGAATGATATAGCCAAATCACATGATACCTACCTTCCTGAAAAACACCACATTGATTTCCATACTGGCTGTATGAATTTTCACTCCTTCCAGCAATGGATGAGAGAGTTCCCCTGAAAGCACATCTTTGCCAGTATAAGCTGTCATTTGTTTTATTGATCTTGGTCATTCTTACAAGTGTAAAATGTAATTTCAAAGTATTTTTAATTTGCATTTCCCCAATGACTAAAGATGCTGAACATTTCTTTTACTGCTTCTCAGCCATTTTTTTTGTTTCTTCTTTTCAAATTTGTCCATTTAGATATATACACCAATTTTAAATAGGGTTATTTGTTTTCTTGACTTCCAATTTTCTGAGTTCTTTATATATTTTGGATATTATCCCTGTATGTGTAGTTGGTAAATATCTTTTCCCATTGTGTGGGCTTCCACTTTGTTCAAATAATGATGTCTTTTTCCTTATAGAAGCTTTTCAATTTCAAGAGGTCCCATTAATTAATTGTTGATCTTAGTGCCTGAGCTAATGGTTTTCTGTATAGAGTTTTCTCCCCAATTCTCATCTAACAGGTTTGGTGTTTCTGGTTTTATGTTGAAGTCCTTGATCCACTTGGATTTAATATTTTTGCAGGGTGAAAAGTATGGATCTCTTTGGATTTCTTCCACATGTGGCCATCCAATTTGATCAGCACTATTTGTTGAAGAACCTATCTTTTTATTCAGTGTGTATTTCTGGCTTCTTTATTGAAAATCAGGTGTCCAAAGATGTATGGATTTATGTCTGGGACTTTAATTCGATTCCACTGATCAATATGTCTGTTTTTTTGTAAATATCTTGCAGGTTTTATTACTATATCTTTGGAGTACAACATGAAATCTGGGATGGTAATACTTACAGCAGGTTTTTTTAAAATTTTTTTATTCTTCAGGTTTATTTTAGTATCATTGTTTGTGTGTATGTGTGTTTCCAAATGAAGTAGAAAAATTTCCTTTCAAGATCTGTGAAGAATTGTGTCAGTTTTTAATGGGGATTTCATTGAATATGTAGATTGCTTTTGGCAGAATGATGATTTTTACTATATTAACTCTACTGGTCCATGAATGTAGGAGAACTTACTATCTTCTGTTATCTTCTTTCTTCAATGCCTTAAAGTTTTTATCATACAAGTATTTCATTTGCTTGATTGCAGTTACTCCAGGATATTTTATATTTTTAAGACTATTGTGAAGGGTGTTGTTTTCCTGAAATCTTTCTCATTCCATTTGTCATTTGTATACAGAAATGGTACTTATTTTTGTGATAATTTTGCATCCTGCAACTTTGCTAAAAGTATTTATCAGCTATAGGAATTTCCTTGTGGAATTTTTAGGGTCATTTACATATACACTATTATATCATTTGCTTTACTTTGACTTCATCCCTTCCAATTCATATCCCCCTGATCCTCAGTTGTCTTATGCTGTAGCTAAGATGCTGTAGCTAAGTATATTGAATAGATGTAGAAAGAAGGGAAAACCTTATATTATTTCTGATTCTGTGGAATTGCTTTGCGCTTCTCTCCATTTAAGTTGATGTTGACAATGGTCTTGCCATAAGCCGCCTATATTATATTGAGGTATGTCCCTTGTATCACTAATCTCTCTAGAACTTTTAGCCTGAAGGGGTGGTGCATCTTGTCAAAGGCTTTTCTTCATCTAATGAGATGATTATGTAGTTTTGTCTTTCAGGTTTTTTTATATGATGGATTACATTTATCAATTTACATATGTTCAACTACCCTGCATCTCAGGGATAGAGACTACTTGATCATGGTGTGTGATATTTTTGATGTATTCTTGGATTTGATTTGCAAGTATTTAATAAAGAAATTATGCATCCATATTAATAGGGTAATTGATCTGTAATCCTCTTTCTTTGTTGGGTCTTTATGTGGTTACGTATCAGGATAACCGGTCTTATAAAATGAATTGTGCAATATTCCTTCTGTTTCTATTTTGTGGAATACTTTTAAGAGTATTGGCATTGACTCTTTTTTGAAGTTGGATAGAAATTCTGCACTAAAACTCTGTGGCTTTTTGAGTTGCTAGACTTTTAATCACTGCTTTGATTTCACTATAGGTTATACGGTTCTTAAAATTGTTTATCAGTAGTAGTATGATGCTGTGTGGGTTCACCAAGAAAGACACAGAAGCATATTTCATATGTGAAATCCCTCCCAGACCTCAGCAGAGGGAACCACTATCATGGCCAGAGCCATACTGGACAGTGGAGCCCTGAGCATCTCAGCTCAGGTGCTTTTGTTGATACAGAACTCCTCAGGTATTCTATTGATAGCACATTCATATCATTAGCAATCAAATATCCCCCACATAAATCCAATACCTGCAAACAGTACAAAACACCAAGACCTAGGGAGCACCTCACCCAACAGTGTATAAACAATTATTTTATACACAACTAAAAAGAAACTTCTACAACAATTCCCCTTTTCTTTATAAGCCAAACAAATTGCTTTATCTCTATAACACAATTTAACACTACACCAGCAAAACAATTTACAAGATAAATAATGACTAGGGTTGCTAATGCCAAGACCAAATGAAACTAAACATCTATCAAGCTTTGCACAATGTCTTTGGACAACAGAAAAACATTATTAATGTCCAATTATATGGAATTCATTCATGATCTTTTGGGCTCATGCAAAGAACTTGGGTCACTTCTCTGGCTTGCCCTCTGCAACACACACAGCTTGTCCCCCAGGCTCTGGCTGGATCCATTCCAAAGCTGCTGCTGTACTTGGAAGTCCAATGGTACTGGCATCTCAAAAATGCTGAAGTCCTTTGTGCAACTGGGCCACACTTCCACAAATAGCCTCTCCTCAGCTCTCTTCAAGGGGCCAAGCCTCAATTTCTTCACACGACCCTTTCAATCTGGGTCTTCAACTACCACTGTGGCCACACCTTCACCAATAGCCTCTCCTGGGCTCTATTCATGGTGCCAAGCCTCAACTTCTTTGCATGATCCTTTCAATCTGGGCCTTCAACTGCTACTGAGGCTGTACCTTCACCAGTGGCCTCTCCTGGCCTTTCACAGTGCCAAGCCGCAATTGTTCTCCAAAGACCCCTTCATGTATTCAAAACCAGCACCACCTGGATGACTCTTTCAGTACTAAATTCAACTGCCAGCAGGAGATACAACCTTGGCCAGTTCTGGAAGACAGCTTCTGTGTGCTGACCCTGAGGAAACACTGTCTAGGTTTTAAGATAAAGTCTGGTTTGCAGGAAAAATAACTGGTCATCTTGACTGTGGGAAGAGTTCCTTGTTGGGTGGAGTTGTCATCAGCATAGGATATGTGTCTTCTCAGGACCACCTCACCTCACCAGAATCTGAACAGGTTTGCACAAAACAAAACAAAACAAAATAGACTGCAATGTCTAGAGTTTCTTTTCCTTTCTTGTTTATTGTTGGATGTTAACTGGCATGATGCAGTGCCATACATTGGAGACATATTCATTGGTACAAACCCTTCCGACCTCAGGAGAGGGAACCACCATCCTGGCCAGAGCCATACTGGATAGTGGAACCCTGAGCATCCCAGTTCAGGTGTTTTTATTATTACAGAACTCCTCATGTGTTCTATTGATAGCACATGCAGATCATTAGCAATCAAACATCCCCCACATAAATCCAACAACTGCTAACAATAAAAATGCCTACACCTAGGGAGCTCCTCACCCAACACTGCAAAAACAATTATTTTATACACAACTAAAAATAAATTTCTACAAAATTTACCTGATTTTGATTTAATTTTAGTAAGTGGTATGTATGAGAAAATTACCCATTTCTTTTAGATATTCTACTTTGGTGAAGTTTAGGTTTTTAATTTTTTTTTTAATTCTCATGATATTTTAGACTTCCTTGTTGTTTGTTGCTATGAGTCTCTTTCATTTCTAATGTTGTTAATTTGGTTTTTCTCTCATTGCATTTTAGTTAATTTATACAAGGATTTCTCAAAGACCCAACTCATAGATAGAATGCAGAGTGTTATTTCAATATTCTTGTATCTTTTTAGACTTGTGTTCAAGCATGTGGCCAATTTTGGAAAAAGCTCCATCAGTTGCTGAGAAGAAGGTATATTCTTTGGTGTTTGGTTTAAATGTTGAGTAAACATCTGTTAGGACCATTTCACTTATGAAAACATTTGGCTCCAGTATTTCTCTGTTTTGTCTTTGTCTGACATGAGGTATTAAAATCTCCCACTATCAGCTTATGAGAGTTAATATGCAATTTAAGCTGCAATAATATTTCTTATATAAACTTGAGTGCCCTTGTGTTGGTACACTCAGATGTTAAGAAGTCCTCTTGGTGGATTTTAACTTTGATGTAGTGTCCTTCCCTATCTCTTCTGATTGGTTTTGGTTTGAAGTCTACTTTGTCAGATATTAAAGTGACAATATCAGCTTGCTTCTTAGGTTCATTTTCTTAAAATATCTTTTGCTATCCTTTTACCTTGAGGTGGTATCTATTCTTGATGTTAATGTATGTTGCTTGGAAAAGAAGGATGGATTCTGTTTTTATATTCATTCTGTTAGTCTGTGCCATTTTATTGGGGAATTGAGACCACTGACATTGAGAGTTATCAATGAGCACTGTTTGTAGATTCCTGTTTTTTTATTTTGTTATTGTGGTGTGTGTGTGTATGTGTGTGTGTGTGTGTGTGTGTGTGTGTGTGTGTGTGTTTCTCCTTCTTTTGACTTGTTGATCTGAGATTATTTATTCCTTGTGTCTTCTTGGGTATGCTTACCCTTTTCTGATTGACATTTTCCTTCCAGTGTCTTCTGTATGACTGGATTTATAGATAGATGCTGCTTAAATTTGATTTTATCATGAGTGTCTTAATTTCTTTATCTATTGTGATTGAATGTTTTGGTGAATAGTAGTCTAGGGTGACATCTGTAGTTTCTTGGAGTTTGTAGAACATCTGTATGGGCCCTTCTTGCTTTTAGCGTCACCATTAAGAAATCAGGCATTATTCTAATAAGTCTGCCTTTATGTTACTTGGTCTTTTTCCTTCAAGACTTTTAATATTCTTTCTTTGTTTTGTACATTTAGTGTTTTGATTATTATGTACCAAGAGGACTTTTCTGGTTCAATCTCTTTGGTGTTCTGTATACTTTTTGTTCATTGATATACATCTCCTTCTTTAGGTTAGGAATTTTCTTCTATGATTTTGTTGAAAATATTTTCTGTGCCTTTGATTTGGGTTTCTGTTGTTTCCTCTTTGCCTATTATTTTTAGATTTATTCTTTTCATAGTATTCCAGATTCTCTGAATATGTTTTGCATGAAATATTTTTAACTAAGATATCCATTACTTCTATTGTGTCTTTAATGTCTGAGAGTCTCACTTCCATCTGTTGGTAAAGTTTGCCTCTGAGGTTTCTGTTTGAGTTCCTGTCCATTTTGAACTTAATTTTGTACAAGGCACATTGTAAGGTTCCAGATTCATTTATTCTGATGCTTGTGAACATATAATTATCATGACACTTTATCAGAGAACCTGTTGCTTTCCTATTTTATTTTTTATTCTTTGCACTCTTTCAAATGTCAAAGAATGGCTCAGTGCACAGTATTCTTTAAAGTCATAATTGTGTTTCTTTCAGGCATGCATTATAATAATATGATAACTGCTTGGTTACATGATTGTCAAAAGACACAACTCACACAGGAAATTCATTTCATCTCCTCATGTCAGCAGTTTTAAAAAATTAATGTGCACTCCTTATACATAAAATAATCTGGCATGCAACATTTTATCTATGCAAGAAGACATCTATTTTTGAGTATGTGGATTCTAATAAGATTTACTAGTCAGATCTTGTGATGAGACTGAATGATTATAGGATAATTTTTCAAAACACACATCAAGTTTCTAAAAATACACAAAAAAATCCTGTAAGGAATAATTCCAAATATGACTTATGTTCTAACAACATTTTACAGCAAAGATTTTTTTGTCCAAAATGCTTTAAGACATTATATCTAAACTCAAATACAAGAAGAATTGCTGAAAAACAATTTGTTAATATTGTAGCATCTGAAAGAAATCATGTAGTTTGAATATCATGGGCATGGATGGAAAACAGCACCTGTCAAGAGAGAAATGAATGCACCCCAGTCTTTTTCACTTCCAATTATAGAAACATTAGTGTGTCAAACTGCTACGTGGAATCCAAAAGCTGTCTTCTGCTGACAGTTTTTCTTCCTTTGTTTTATTTTCTCAGAAAATGAATTTCACTAAGAATCTGTGTTTCATGTAAAATTCTTGTGTGGATGGCACAGTGATTTCTTCTCATCTATAGCATAATGTACTGTTTTTGTGATCATCAAATTTCTGCTTGAGTTTCTCTTATACAACCAAGTATCAAAGAAGCATTAAAATTAAATCACTTAAGTGTGTTATATTTAAAATAACAACTTCAGAACAAACTAGAAGTACTGATTACTAGCAAAACTAGATGGTTGGTGATGGTTATTCTTGGTTGTCAGTTTGACTATATCTGAAATGAACTACAATTCAGAAATAGAGAGTATACCTCTGAGAGATTTTCTGCTTGATTTGGAGTTGATGAATCCACTTGTAGGCTGAACATATGAAGTAGGAAGTCACACATCTTTGGTCTCGATCTTGAGTCTGGAAGATACAGGCCTTTAATTCAAATCTTGAGGCAATAAGACACACTGTTAATATGAATCATATCTTCTGCTGGAAGTCTATATAAGGGCACAGAAGAAGGAAACTTTTGCTCTTTGCCTGCTTGACCTCACCTTGCTAGCACATCCATTCCTGAAGACTAGCTGAGATATCCAGCCGTGAGGAATGAGCAACTACTGGATTCTTGGACTTTCCATTCATAGCCTGTCATTGTTGAATAAGATGGATTGTACTCTCAATGCCATTCCAATGAATCTCCTTTTTATATATAGAGAGATTCATTCTAAGTTCTGTTACTTCAGATAACCCTAGTATATTAACTTACTGCATAAAGTTAGAGTACAGTGACATTATCATACCTTGAATTAAGAAAAATGAAATATATTTAACGTTTATTTTTCTTGTAAAAACAACAGTATATTAAAATATCTGATACACACACACACATACACACACACACACACACAGAGAGACATCTACATACAATTTACAATACACACATTTTATTTTTTCTCAATTTTAATCTCAATGTTTAAATTCAGTTTATTAGCATCACTTTAGTAAATAAAATTAAACTAAACATTCCACCTAGTTGAAACATAAAATGATGCTGGGTTTTGAAGCTTATTTGGTACCAATGATAGTTATTTTGTTAAATTACATGGTATGAATTCAACTGTGTATTTGAGAATATCAGTAGATTTTCAATAAAAAATTTGAAAAGCATAAAATCATTGCTTCATAGTTGTTAAATGAAATGAAATATACTTTGTCATCTTTTATTCTTTTATCTAGCCAGGTCATCTATTCGAGAAACAGCTCTTTAAATGCTATTTAATAAGGAAGAAAGTGTATCTTTTTGAAAAATCATCATCTTGAGGATTTAAAATATAATTCTGAGAATTAGAGTGAATTTACTCAGGGGACAATTGTATAGTGATTAAAGCATAGTACTAATACAAATCATATCAAGGGCTTTACCGATGAAGCCTATTTAATTTTAATACTGCATTGTTAAAGCTTAGAGTATAATGTTACCAAAGAGATTATACAGTTTAAAAGACTGATAAAACCGAGTTACCAGTATAGAAGATTACATTGCTATTATAAAGGCTGGCTTGGTTACTCAATTTTATTAAAAACCAAAGGCAAATAGAATAGAAATCAAGCAAAGTGTACATTTATTTCTTTATCTGGAAAATGTGCTCATAATCCCAAAGTTATACAGCCTAGACACACATGAACACGTGTAAACAGCCACGCATATCCACCTAGACTGATTAAATGATGCCTACATACTAGCTTTTGTGTCACTAACTCAGCAATTGAGAATTTTGATCCTAGCATGGAGGAAATTAGTTCCAGGAGAAAAAATTAATTAAAGTTCCTCCCAGTCCTGTGGGATCTCTGGGGCTGAAGAGCAGTTGAAGCAGCAGAAAGGCACCTCACCCCTGCTAGGAAGGCTGGTAGGATGCTTTGCAAGCTCCTTCTCTTTCAGTCCTGGAGGGACCCAAGATGTTTACAAGAGCAAAAAGGAAATAAACTGGCAAGTGTTTGCCTGCCCTGTGGCTGATTGGACACCTCCCTCTGTCTTTGCAAAGACCATGAGGCCAGGTGCCCACCCTGCCCCATGCTAATGGGACTTCCCCACCCAGAGTACCACCTCCACTGGGGAAAGAGATTTAAACAGGGCAAAGCCTGCCAATAAATGAGAATGACATCCACCAGATTCGTCTCCAAGGCTTCCTTTTGTCTAGTCCCCATTCTCAGGCCACGGTGGTTAGAACCCGTGAGAAATTAACGGAGACTCATGCCTCAGTTTCCAGGTGTTTTCCCTCTGCT
The DNA here is from genome assembly GCA_026225945.1 of Cricetomys ansorgei. Lineage (NCBI taxonomy): Eukaryota > Metazoa > Chordata > Mammalia > Rodentia > Nesomyidae > Cricetomys > Cricetomys ansorgei. The sequence continues at coordinate 2,557,262 of JAMJFZ010000020.1, forward strand.
CAAACCGAGCTCCGCCCTTCTGGCCAAGGGGTGGAAACCTGGTCACAGCGGGTCAGATACCAGCAGTGTGTGCAAGGGAACCCAGCCGCCATGGCAGATCTCACATGCAGGACCGGGGGAAACCAACAAAGTCCAAAGTCTGTTTGACCAATAAAATGGAATGTGGGTGCTCCAATAATTCAGCTGGTTGAAAAATATACTCCTTTTAAATGGATTTTAAGTTTAGTATACATCTAAACAAGTTTTTATCTTTATATGTGATATTCCAATGAGTCTGTTTATAAAAATAAGCCAAGTATAATACCTGTTTAAAATAGTAAATAATAAAAAAATATATATTTGGATTAAATGATTTATAAAAAAGAAATCATCATGTAACACATGAAAGTTATTGTTAAGACTTTTCTTTTCTGGATACATATTATGTTTATATTTATAAAATTAAGATTTATAGTATAAAAAGGAATTATGAAAACCAGGATAGTTGAGAAAGTAAACCTGCACACTCAAATTTGTCCTCATTCTTTTTTTTTCTCCTTTTTTAAAATTGAGGATAAATACATTACCACCACAGTTTACCCGCCTTCTACTCCTCCTTCTCTCCTATACTCTCCCCTAGATCCACTCCCCCTCCATTTCCCTTCAGAAATTAGCAGTCCTCAAAAAATAGCAACCAAACACAATACAACAAGATACAGTAAGACAAAACACAAACTCTTATGATGAGGCTGGATGAAGCAATCCAATACAAAGAAAAGAGTCCCAAGAGCAGGCAAGAGTCAGAGACATCCCACTCCCATTGTTAGGGGTCCCACAGAGGGCTTGCTGTAGACACCTGCCGGCTCCATGTTTGCTATTTCAGTCTCTGTATGCCCATTTGATCCCTGCTTAGTTTATTAAATGGGTCTTGTTCTCCTTCTTTCCTTGATCCTGTCTGGCTCCTAAAATCTTTCCTCCCCCTCTTCCATAGGGCTCCCGTCGCTCCAAGGAAAAGGCCTAATGAAGACCTCCAAATAATAGAGTTTAACACTCTATAAGCAATACAGGTAACCAATCTTATCTGCATTCTCTCTTTTTGTCTCCATTGAAAAATCATCTGTATAATTTTAAGTTTGGTGATTCATAAGATATTAATTTTAATTACATATAATTATGTATATTATTCTATGCATATAATTATATATGTATATATAGAATGAAAAAAGAAATAAAAAGAAAAGGATATGACTGCTCCTAGGTATGGTGGAGAAGAAATTTTATTGTATATAGGAGGGAGAATATAGCACATACGATGGAAAGCATAGCCAAGGGCAGAGACATTTGGGGGACTATAAGGTGGACATGACCAGACTAACTTGTGAGGAGAGGGGGAGAGGATAGGGGAGAGAGGGGAAAGAGGTGAACCTGGAATGGTTACCAAGAAGTCAGGAGGCCAAGAGAGAACATAACAAAAATGGTTGGAATTATATAGAGAAGGGGAGGAACCAAAGGATTATGGGAGAACCCTGCAGCCAGGTTCACTTTGATATGTTAAATAGGTATCTCAGGCAGCAGTTTTTGAGATTGAGACAAATGGGCACCCACACAAGCAGAGACAACTCTGCTTGACACAGACCTACAACAACAACAAAAAACAACAGGTACAAGGAAGTATGCTACTTGTTTTCATTTCCACGCTAATTAATCAATGGGTGTGAGCTTATCATCAGTGCAGTGCCTACAATTTGCTAGAAGATGCTTGAAAATATTTGTTTACATAAAACTAATGTGCAAATACATAGTACCTAGTTCTTATTAAAGAATGGTGAAAGCACAGTTAAGAAAAAAAAAGCTGTGAGTAAGTCTCACCCAGCTCATGAAATGCTATTTTGTTAGGGCACTGATACTACTGAACTTGACTGGCTGGTATATGAAAATGTCCTATGTATTATTTACAACACTTCAGAGCCAATTACAACTTTTTTGGAATTCAATGGAGAAGAGCTAGAGACTAAGCTCAATGATAGAACACTTGCTTTGCTTACATGAGACCTTATATTCCAATTCCCAAATCTTCAAAAAATAAAACAAAGCAAAACAACAACAACAAAAACAAAACAAAACAATAGGAAGGTAGGAGGGGTTGGGGGAGCTGCATGTTATACTGATATAATAGTTGGATGGCAGCGGCCATCTTGGAAAATAAAAATTCTAAAACTAGAAACCATTAATATAGCAGTGTGACTAAAAGTCCTTCAACACCTTGCTGCTATTAAGATTACCAAAGGGAAAATCAATCTCTATTTATTGTGGCCAGAGTTATTTCTAGTTCCTATTACCAGCAGAAAAGGCAGTTTCTTATTATTGTTGTGCACAAATAAGTCCCCCAGAGTCTCTCTAGACCGACACTCTTTGCAATCCATCCAAAGAACCAATTAACCAATAAGCTCTGTCACTTTAATTCCATAAACTGATTTTGAACCTCTCTCTCTGTTCCCATTCTCATTGCTTTTGATCAAAGCTTTTGCTTTCACTGCACAGCAGGCTCTAACTCTCATCTCACTTCTTAGAGATGTCATCCACTCTGCTGCCAGACAATTCTCTTTGAAACAATTATCTGATCATAATCTTTTCTCTTCCTATATAAGTTCAATTACCTTCACTGACTAATGGTTCTGTGTTCTTGTTTTACAGATAGAAAGTAAGAAATTAAAGATTAGCTTTGTATCCAGCCTTATTGTTTGGGAAACAATAAGCTAATAATTTCTTAAATACATCTTGTATATCTATCAGTGCTATTCTTCTCTTAACCACTTTGTTTCAGATGTTTGACCATGTAACTCTTTTATGTAAATTAAAAACATAAGTTTTTTCCTTGAAGATTTAATGATTAACCTTTGAGACATAGTCTGTACTTTATAAAAAATTATATCCAATTTTATTGTATATTATCATTCATAAAAATACTTATTTTCCTTGCAGACCACGGGCAGTAAAAAGATACATAAGTGCATATTAATCATTGTTTTACCTCTAGCTCCTGTTTCAATGTTCAAAAAATTGTCAGACCAGGCACTCAGAAATATTTGAGGACTTTGGACTGTCATGCAAATTCTGCATGGAAGCTGTTAACAAATATCTGAGGGATAATGGCATCATGAGTCATCCTAATGGAAGGCAAAATTATTCAGGAGTATAATCTTCTATTTTAGAATTTTTTTAGGAATTATCTCACAATAAGCTACTTTTGTGGCTGGGATGACTAGAGAGAGCAAAGGTCTTAGAAAGCCAGAAGAAAATGATAGAATGATACAAAGACCAGTAAGGCACTCTGAGTGACAGCCACCAACTTTGACTTTATCAGAAAGACAAAACCTACTATTTAGGATTGAAGACTAGCTAGAGTTCTCTTTCATGTTTCTTCACATAGGATATATAGTCAGTCTTGTTCATAAGTTCATTCTTTTCCATGTTTTATATATGTGTACTGTATATTAGTCCAGTAAACTGCTTATTTCAGTTCTGAATTCAGCAAATTTATCTATTCAATACTTACTGTGATGCCATGCTTAAATGCTTAGAAAATATCTAAAGAATATTTTCCATTGTTTTGCAATAGCTCTAGTCCCCTTCTCATAGTCATTTATTAGGGTTTTAAGAATTTTAAAGAATATTATATAAAATATCTTTGGCATTCATCTTCAGTATTTAGTGGTTAGTGGAAAATCAGTTTTCTGTGCTAATATCTTATTTGTTAGAATTAGTATTTGATTTCATTCATTCTCATCTATAATAATCATAACCAGATGAGATCAATTTTGAGAACAACCGATTATTTCCATAATACTGCTAAAAGTATTTCCATAATGTTAAAAGCCAAAAGTTTCCATTTGGAAGTGTATTATTCAGTGCACAGCTTTGCATGATCTATTCTGGTCTATTCTCTACTCTGTTCTTGAAGACAAAATGCTATGTCTGACCTCAGATATAGGAAAGTCAACTAAAGTGAAACTTCTGTCACTGTTGAGGATTCCAGGTTCTTCAAATGATTTTCAGTACACATGTTTTAAATTCTGTGATGGATTTTCCCTGAGTCATTATTGGCTTTAGTATTGATAAAACTAATAATGGGGGTAAAATCCATTCTTATATTCTAAAGAAAAGTAATTGAAGAAAGTGAGAAGGCAATGTAAGTAATACTGTGGACCTTTTAGTGATCTACTATAGTGATTTAATTTGATGAATTTTAAATAATTTCCCAAAGATTATAAATTAAGTGTGTTTTGGACTGGAATTATTGCTGGGTTGGTTGGACTAAAGTCTCCATATTAAATATTTTTTCCTTCAGCATCTCCAATGGATACTACACTGCTATTTAACACAGCATGTTCAACTAGAATCAAATCACTCTAAATTTATGGAGAAACTTCCGTGATCCAGGCCCAAAATCACTGACCTGTAGACTTCACATCATAATAGAAAGAAACAGTGAATAAAAGAATAGAACCATTCAGTTTATTATATGTGTTATGTGGGAGAAACATGAGTGTATTTGAAAATTAAGGTAGAAAGAGATTTAGGAATTTGAGAACTGGTTGTTTCTGAGTCCTTTCAAATTTCGTTAACCAATACTTTATGTGGGAAACAATTTACTCTACTAAAACACAGTGCATTTATGGTATGAAATCATATAGTACTTACTTAATTTTGAAGTTATTTCAGTTAGTATATAAAAAGTTTTGCTGTATAATTATATATAATTTTAGCTTATCATAGATCAAATTCTACCCTGAGATCCCCCAGAATGCCCAAGTTGTCATTATTTTTAAGGTAATACACATTAAAACACACTTTTATGCCTGTAAAGTTGTGTGAATCTTAACAAACTCACCATTTTCTTAATAGCTATATTATGTTGCAGACATGTTTGAGCCCCTCCATGTCTCATCTATTAAATCCAGGTTCCTCCTTATCACACCACAAACTGCTGGCTCTATCTGTTCTTTCTACTTTCTGTTTTTTTTTAGGGTGTCATAAAGTTGAAATCATGTAGTATATAGCTTTTCTGACTGGCTTCTTTTACTCAGTATGTCTAAAGTGTCATATTCATGATTTTCTGATTTACCAACTGTAGGAGTTAATTTTGACTGTTAGCTTCATTGGCCTTTAGGATGCCCAGGTAGTTTATTTAAAATTATTCTGGATATATCTGTGGAATTATTTGGTGGAAATATTAAAATTTGAATCAATAGGCTAATTAAACAATATTTCTCTCCAAATGTGGGTGGTTCATATGCAGTAGTTGAATCCCTAAACAGATGTAAAAGCCTAATCCTATAACCATAAGAAAAAAGTCCTACCTGTCTGCATTGACCTGAGACATCATTCATTCCAGATTCTAACTTCAGCCAGCTCTTCACCAGTCTGGTACCTGGCAGTCATGGATCAGAGGACGCTATTTCTTGGTCGTCAGTCATCTCAATGTGGTTTATGTCTGTCTTCTGTATATGCGAATGATGTGCTAATTTTTAATGTTTACTTGCCATATGTGTATCTCTTTTGGTAATATTCCCCTTTATATCTTTTCTCAATTTCATCTGTCTTCTTAACATTTGGCTTTAGAGGTTCTTAGTATATTTCAGATAAAGTTTCTTTATTACTTGTAAATATTGAAGTATATACAGATTAATGGCTTTATTATCCTAGAATATTAAACACAATTTATAATGTCTAACTTCCTAGTTTTAGGGTTTGTAATAATAGACAGTAACTTTATTATAATTTTAAAAGATCCATAAGCAATAACAAGTTTTAGAGATAATTTTTTTTTCTCAAAAATAAAAGTAATGGGTGACAGATATACCACTTTTACAGATCTATTACTTTTCGGCATATGACTAATGAACTTGATGTCTATAGACACTTGTTTGGCCATGTTCCTTGCTGACTCTAGCCATCATAGCTAGGAAATTGAAAAAACCTAAATGGCTTTCAGTTGATGAATGAAAAATGAAAATGTAGTCTACTTATGTTATGGGATACTATTACGCTGTAGAGAAAAATGAAACCATAAAATTTGCAGGTAAATGGAACTAGATAAGACCATATTGGGTGAGGTATCCTGATCAAGAGAGATAAGAATTGCATGTATACTCTTTTCTGAGGTTCCTACCCTCAAATCTTCAGATATGAGTACATAACTGCAAAAACCAGGAGAGTAAAAAGGGACCACTCTGGGTGACAGGAGGGAGGAGAAACAAACAGAATAGCAGGGTAAATGTGATTTGAAGAGGAAATGGGGGAAATGGGGAAAGGGAGGAAAATACAGAAGTAAAACAGCAGTAAGGATGTCTGAAAAAAATCACAAGGAATCATGCTATTAACTACCGAAAATATGTATAATAACATAAGTTGGTGTATAAATATACATATGTAGTTTACCCCAAGAGCCAAGAGTTATTATTCAGAGTTTCCCAAGAGACTCCCAAAACATTACATGTTATTGGCTACTGTTCTTATCATTGGTTGCCCCTGCAATATGAAAAGTAAGTTCCTACTGCTGAAGACACCATGTACTTCAGACATAGGGCCCAGAGGTCCCCAAGCTGGCTTTGACCTGAAGGTCTCCTCCCTGAGGACTAGCTTCCATGGTACCAGAAGTTACAGTAAAAGTGTCTAAAGTAGGGAAGCAACCAACAGTCTTACACAGCTATGATGTCTATGAATCCCCCAAATGGTCAACATGACATTATAACCATAAGAAAGCATTAGTAACAGTCATACTTTCTAATTGGACTTAATTCCAGATCAACGAAAGGGAAATTATGCCTGGTACTGGAAGCTTAGTTAATTACCCAGGGCTAGTAAAGTCATGGTTCACAGATGAGAACCTACAACCCTAACTACATTGTTAATATTTGTCCCACATATAATTGTAGTTCTCACCCTTCATGAAGAAAATTCTTTACATCAGATAGAGACCATTAAAGAAAACCACAAACAATTGAGATACAGAGTTGTAAAGTGCAGTTTTAACTGATATATTTACATCACAACTCTTTCACCTAAGGCTCAGGATCATTGCAAAGAAGGGATGTAAAGATTGTAAACGTCAGAAAAACAGGGAGTTTGCTGTGAAATAGTGTCTCCTAGAAGTGTCACAAGTTATGCCCATAAAGTCTCACAATCAAGGCTAACATGAATTTGGGGAAAGCTCATGAGGTCCCAACAATATGAGCAAATAAGAAATGCTGATAATTAAAAAAAATAGTTTCCTCAAGAAAGAGCATAGAAATTGTTTATCTAATACCAATTAATCATGTCTAAAAATATAAAGACAAGTAACATTATGTACACTGAGCAGATTATAGTTATGTAGTTAAGAGTGTGAGTGTGTAGCCAATTACAGAAAAAGATGCCATGAATTTGAATGAGAGCAAGGAGAGGTACCTTGGAAGGCTTAGAGAGAAGAAAGAGAAAGGGAAATTATGTAATTATATTCATCTAAAAAATATTTGAAAATAAAAAGAATACTGGATCAATATCTTAACATTGAAGCTTCTTTGTCCCTTTCTGGTCTGCGCTGTGTTCAGATAATGTTATCATTCCACCAAGTACCCATGAAAAGAGGAATTCTTTGAAAATTGAAGTCAGATATTATAGTAGATGAAGAAGCTGGGTGCATATTTCCCCATAAGGAAGACAAAGAAATCTTTCCTGTTGACTCAGAATTGTGGCGTACTTAGCTATTGCTGATGACACAGAGAAGTCATTTAGATTTCATAGTAGTGAGAATCATTGCATTATGTCATCAATACATCATATTAAAAAGTTCAGCTTGAAAAATATTCAGCATATTGCTTTCCTTTAAGCCTCAAATGAATAATCTTCTGCTTTCAATAATAAAGGAGTTAAGACCAATCCAGAAAGTCCCTAAATTGGTAGCAAAAACACATACCCAATACCATTCACTGATTGATGAGACATTCAGAATGATTAAATCATCCCCTCATCCCCACACCCATGCAAATCAGGCAGTTGCTGGTGGTCTATGTTGTAGAGTTATATAACATTATAAAGGGATGAAGGGTAGACTCTTTATCCACCAAAGTGAAAGAAAATGTGCCCTCAAAGACTATACATTTTGATTGTAAGAAACAAGATAGAATGTAAGGTGCCTTTGTCATATCTACCCAGAATTCTTTCCCCTTGAAAGTCTTGATTTCCTTACCTTACTGCCCTGTCTAAGAACACCAGAACAATACCACTAAGATTTTAGGGAAATCCCCACTAGAAACTGGATTGTTCCTACTCTATAATCTCTGCTTTCCCCCTATCAAATGCAAATCAACTCCATGATATCAGCTAATGCCACACTTTAAAAAGCAAGTTCCCTTGTCCAATTTGGCATGTCTATTGTTGTTATCCTTGTTCAGCTCATTTTTAGGCAGCCTTATTGGTAAGGTTTTATGGATGTGACTTCTGGCATTGCTATAAGACAGTCTCATAGCAAACCCCAGACCTTTCTGCTCTCTTTTACATAATGTTCTCTGAGCATTAGTTTGTTTTCTAAATGTACCCATTGTATCTGGGCTCTATAACTCTACATTTTGAATGGTTTTAGTTTTCTTAATGGTCTTCATGAGAGGAAGAGAAAGTGCTGTCCATGAAAGAATGGATCAATTAGTTATTCAATACCAGATGTTAAACATGTATACAAGTAACATAATAAAAACTGGGCAGGTTATATTCAGGAATATATATGTATATTTATTTACATTTATGCATTGAAAAAATAGCAAAGAGGCCAGGAATTTGAAAGAAAGGATAGTGATATGGAGGTTTTGGATGGAGGAAAGGGATGGGGAAATTATGTAATTATATCATAATCTCAAAAAGAAAATAAATGATGAAAAAATAAAAACAAGTTTCAAGGCAGGCCCCACACTCAAGAGTAGTTGCCTAATACAAACTGGCCTGGAAGGAGGTATGGGGAGAGAATTTAGTGGTTATGGTAGAGGTATATCTAGTAGCATTTAGTAGTAGTTGGAGTAAAGCGGTTTAATATGATCAAAATATATTATATGGAATTCTCAGAGATATAATTTTTATTAAGTAAGATTAAAAATAAACTTTTCTGAGTGCCTGCAGAAGTCTGTGTTGCTCAGAGCTCTCCAGAAGAGATGGGTACAATGGCTATAAAAGGAAATTTATTATGGGATTGACTCATAGGATTGTGCTGTCTGTCTTTGTTGGTCAGTCTTCATTATTGATTCTACTCATTTTAATTCTACTCTCCAGAAATGCCTTGAAAAGATATATCAGCATCATTTAACAAATCAAATTGACATACAGCATGAATTTATCATTATATACTTTATGGATGAAATTTGTAGTCTCTGTTTCTGTACCCCTCTTTCACACACACACTTTTTCTTTGGAGGGGAGCAATTATGGAGGAGAGCTTTCTATTTAGTAATTTAACACATGCTAGACATTCCTTTGACTATTCCTTTCACCATATACAATTTAATTCTTAATCTCACAAAAGCAAATTAAAAAATTACTCATGAAAAAAATGCCTCAATTAGAAACTGCTACAAGGAAGTTATTATTATGGTATGCACTAGAAAAAAATTGAAAACAATTCAAAGAAAAACTGATTGAATGCCAATGACTGAAGTGAAAGCTTAAAGTTCTCATTAATACCCCTTAAATGCATTGGAGGTAGCCAGAGCTTGGTAAACCACATGTGATTCCATGGTCCCACACTGACAGTGTGAGTTTTATCCAGGCACCCAAGGCCAAATGAGAGAACTTGGAATACTCAAGCAACCTTCTGTCTGAGATCTGTTAACTCATTAAGATGCTCTCATTTGTCTTGGCCATTCTGGGAATACAATTTGCTATCTCCTCATAAATTAGATGTTGGCAAAGTCGCCGGTACAGCAGCATGTTGTGCTGAATAAGAAGTAGGAAAAGTAACCCCGTGTAATGCACAAACTTATTCTTAGACTCTCCAAGCAGGTTTTGAACTCCCAAGAGGGTGGCAGCCACCTCCACACCTAAGTGTTAATTAATATCACATCCCAGCGTAACAAAAAATAGAACCAGAGCTGAACTTGAACACATGATTTAGCAACCATCTGGGGTTTATTGATAAAAAAAAAAATACCAATTTTGGAAATTGTGCTCTCTGTATTTGTTCTACAATAAAATAAGAACAAAACAAAGCAAACAGTAAAAAAAGCTCATGGTCAGTGAGTCACTACCAATTATTTTGGTTCAGTAGAAGAGAAGAGGTTTTACCAAAGACTATATTAATAGTTTTAGTAAAACATTAGTATAGGCTATTTTTGATAGCCTTTAAGTAAAATGAAAAGAAAATTAATTATTTTGTGAGTTTGAAGCAAATAGACAGGAAAATACTAGGCAAACAGGAAAGAAATGGATGCTTGCAGTCCACACTTATCTGGAAAAATGGTGTGTATATGTGTGTGTATGTGTGTGTCTGTGTGTGTGATTATATTTTCTTGTCTCACTTTCACACTCTATACTAGAGTTCCCATGCAGAAGGAAAAATGACTCCCTCTAGAAGCCTTAGATTTTTGCAGGAAAAAAGTAGAATATTCATTAAAGTATATTAAAACTTGACCATTAGCCAGGTGGTGGTAGAGCACACTTTTAATCCTAGCACTTGGTAAGTAGAGGCAGGCAGATCTATGTGAGTTTGAGTGCAGCCTGGCCTACAGAGTGACTTCCAGGACAGTCAGAGTTACAACAGAGTTACAAACCTGTCTTGAAAATAAAATAAAATAAAAATAAAATAAAATAAAATAAAATAAAATAAAATAAAATAAAATAAAATAAAATAAAATAAAATAAAATAAAATAAAATAATTACAAATCTGATCATTATGATGAGAGAAAAATAGCAAATATCAGTCTTCTGAGCACAAATAGGCATGATCAACAACCTGTCATCTGTGGCCTTCATAGAATGCTATATCAAAGTCTCCAGAAATAAACATATCTATATTGTAATATTATGCAAACCAAAGTTTAGAGATACTCTAAATGATTTTTTATATTGTGTGACTATTTGAAAATGGTACTTTTTAAAAATTACATTTATTATTCGTTATCAGGATGTGAGACACATATGCTATAATGTACTTGAGGAAGCCAAAGGACAACTTTTGGTAATTAGCTCCTTCCTCTGTCATGTAGGTTCTAGGGATCAAACTTGCATTTTCAGGCCTGGCAACAAGTACTTTTACCCTCTAACCCTCTTGTTGGCCTGAAACATATTTTTTTAAATAAACACATAAATTTGTTACTTTTAAGAGTCTTCAGTGTTTATAAGTAACTGTGATCTAAATATTCTCATTAAAAGATGGTTCAAAATATTTGGAAATGCAATCTAGAAAGGTCCACTGTAGCTAATTGACCTTTCTTACAAAAGGTAAGAAAATACATCTCTTTCAAGTCATGTATGCCTGTGATGGATGAAAGACTCTGGCTCTTAAATGTCTTCCAAATGTCCTTGTGCTGAAGACTTGATCTTCATTATGGTTCTCCTGAAAGGTGGTAAAACATTGAGGAAGTGGAGACGTAAAGAAGTTAGTCACTTTGTTGCTTGCTTTTCATTGAGTATTGAGACTTTTGACGTCTTCCTAGTTTTCCTTTTCATTTCTAGACAACCGAGACTGCTCTTCTGCCATGTGCTTTTACAATGATATACTGTGCTGTACAGAGCCCATAGTAACATATATAGGCATAAACCTCTTCCCTTATCATATGTTTTTCAAATCACATTTTACCATATTTTTTAAAATCTGATCAGACTATGATCAGATTGGGCCTTAACTCAATAAATTAATCTAAGTATTTTGGGAGATTCTAAAATACATGTGGGAAAGGCTGTCTCCATGTTTCTCTTTGTCTCTGTCTTTCTGTGTCTCTCCCTGATCCTGTCTCCTCATATTCCTTTTTTTCCTCTCTCCCTTTTCTCTACCACTGAGACTCACTGAAATTAAATTTCCTAGATAAATCTCTAGGATTTTAAGGCAGGCTTGCCCAAAGCTCCTATGCTTCATGATAAACCCCATTCCCTTCTGTGTTTAGCTAGGTCCAACACAGTATTCCATAGGCTCCCCTTTTTACTTTGAACAGAATTTGGATAAACCTGTCAGGCCTACATAGTTGTATGGTATTCATGGGAGGATAGTCTTGAGGGTCTGAGAGGTCTGGTTTTCCTCACCCGGCTTCTTATTGAGGTTCTGAGAGGACTCAGATCCTCATTAGAGTTGCATTTCTGTGCTCCTGCTTTGCGAAACAAAGCAAAACACTGTTAAGGTGCCAGCTAAGTCTGTACATGGGTTGAGAAAAGAGAAGCTGAGCAGAAAAGAGAAGCTGGACATGAAAGAGAAGCCAATGTTTTTTGTTTTTGTTTTTTTCTTCATAAGCTAAGATTCCATCTGTGAGACCAACTTTTTCTACTGAAAGTTTCTGGAAACATCAGTTTTTAATAAATGTCTGAGTGATGGATGAAAATCTACTTCTGCTAATGAAAGCTTGATGGACATAAACATGATAAAGTCTCTGAGGAAATTTTAAATCCCCAAAATTATTTTGGGCAATGACAGGATTATGCATAGTCTCCTCAGGTATTAAGCACCAAGACAAAGTTTGCCTCAGAATTCTGCACTATCACAAATTACTGTTTAAAAAATCCTGCGACACTATTTATGTTACAGCCTTAACTATGCTATTTCTGGCTATCTGCTGAGTGTTTTTTTTTTTTTTTTTTTTTTTTTGCTGCTGTCAGAAAAATGTCTGAACCTGGCTTATCACCCCATGGATGGCATGCTTCCTCCTCTGATTTTTAATACAATGTATTTTTTACAAATTCTTTGATAATTTTATATGCTGTATTTTGAACATATTCACTCCTTCCTTCCCCAACTCTTCCATAACCATTCTATCCATCACCCCATCCATTTCCACCCAACATTGAGATTTGTAGTTCTGTTGCTGTTGTCTACCACCACCATCACCACCAATAAGTCCAATTTTCTTGCCTAGCTAATCTTGGGAGTGGAGTATCCCCTGGCATATGGTTGACCTACCAGAAGTTACATTATTAGAGATTATTGATTCTCCCTCTTCCAGAACGATAAAATATCATTAGCTCCTAGGCTAGTGATAGGATTTCATACCTACCTTATCCCCTTCAATGCTGGGATTTTGTCTTGCAAGAGCTTGTGCAGAACTTGCGAATGTTTTTCATAATTACTATGAGTTCATATGTATAACTACCCTGTTATGTCTTTTAGCCATTCTTTCATGAAGATCTCTGAATCTTGGAGGTGTGGTATGTGTGTTCCATTTAGGGCTGAGCAATCCAGGGTCTTTTATTCTCTTCACACTGGCCAGGTAGTGTATCTGTGCAGTAATTACTAAATACTGTAAGAAGCTTCTCTGATTAGGGTAGGCATATGCTCTGATCTATGGACATAAAAATATGTAATAGGAACCATTTTCATACTGTGTCCATTTAGCAGAATTTCAGTATTGGATTCTCTCGTAGGGCCTTTCACTTATCTAGCCACAAGTTCTTGAATCTTTGAAAGTCCAGGACATGGATTCCATCAGGCTTTAAATCCAGTCATAAAGTGATTAGTTATCCCTATAACATTCATACCATTTTCTGTACCCTTGCAGGGTTTACATTTGGGTGAGACTGAGAATTGCTTTACTCCCCAATCAGCAAGCATAGCACCATTCAGTAACATGAAGGCTAGCCAGAATGAATGGAGCTTCCAGGTGAGTACCAGCTTGAATTCTCTATATTCTCTGACTACAATATGTATCATCTTCAAAAGAGGGTCTTATCAAGTTATAGAGGGGTAGCTAAGAGTATTGGTAATATCCTGTAATGCTTAGATATCTATGTGGCTCCATTAGTTAGTAATTCAAAATGAGATAACTCATTTCTAGTACCAGAATTTTTATTTCCTTGCATTAGATGGTTAGTTGGTATATTGTCACCTCATTGCATAGTAACCCCATTAGCTCAATGTGACTTTTTCAAAAGACCTTTAGTGTTTATTACTCCTCCCTATATTCCCCCCTCTACCATTCCATTCCATGCCCAGCCCCATTGCTGCTTTATTTACAATTACCAGAAAGTGGAAAAAGTCTCCTGCATTCTTTACTTCCCATCCTCTACTCAAACTTTATTCAGATACCTATACTGATTTTCAGGACTAGAAACACTATAGTACACATTTTAAAAACATAAAGTATGGGACATTCAAGTTGGAAAACAAGATTAGATTTTTTTTTTTACTTTTTAATCCTTTATATTTCATTTGAAGGGCATAAAAACTTCCCTATACTTATGGATTTCATACAATATTTAGAAATATACATTCACTGCATACTCTTAAATCAGGAAAAACATATCCTTTTAGCGTTTGTCATTTTATGTGTGTGTGGTGAAAATATTCCTACTAACAATGTTAGTAGACCTGAGAATATTTGTGTATTTTGTTTTACACAGAAAATGAGCATGAGTTCTGTTTCTGTATGTGTTTATTTGAACTTTATACATAAACAGTTTTATCAATTCATATCATTCCTTAATTTGAAAGTAAACCTTCCAAATAAAAAACTTTCAAAAAAAAACCTTCACATAGACTTTTTTTCATCTAATCCCACATCTTGAAAAATTATTTATTCATCCTTTATTTTTCAACTCACAGATTTCTGCTGCCACTTTTGTTAGTAATATTTATAATGTTTATCAGCCACCTCCAGAACATTGATGCCTAATTATGGTAATTCAGATGCTAAGTCAACTCTTGCCATGTTCAGACAGATGTTAAGTCATATGGAAACGTCTCACTGTGTGTTCTGAAACATTTCAGAATACATCTTACACAGATAATGGAAGATATTCACTGAACATCACCTAATTAGTATTTTTGAACAGAAGTTATTTGAAATTTAAAAAATTAGTGTCACTGTTGATGTCTTCAGGCTCTTATCAGATAGTAAACTAAATTATTATTTCTTGGATTTTTGAAGTATACATAATATACTCAGCTCAGGTATAAAGAATGTACATCCTATTTCATAGAG
The DNA here is from genome assembly GCA_026225945.1 of Cricetomys ansorgei. NCBI lineage: Eukaryota > Metazoa > Chordata > Mammalia > Rodentia > Nesomyidae > Cricetomys > Cricetomys ansorgei. Next base: position 2,572,388 of record JAMJFZ010000020.1, read on the forward strand.
ATACATGGACAGAGTTTGTTTATATAATTGATATTATAAAACAGCTTTAAAAGATCATATTTAAAGGGATAAATTAGAATAACTGTATTCATAATGAAAATAATAACATGCCTTTAGGAGTACGATCTATGTTTTTGCTCATGACAGATTTCATTAAATAAGATACAGAATGTAATGCAGAAATGTATTTTATTACATATTTTTATTAGTTTAATATATAGAGTATATTTTAACTATTCCCCTTCCTCAACTCCTCCTGGAGACAAATACCTATATTGATGTATGACTAGATAGATAGATGATAAATAGATAGATGGATAGATAGATAGATAGATATGATATCAATATTAAAGATACAGTACACATGTACACACACACACGCGTGCACACACACACACACACGCGAGTTTACATCAGCCTGTGCAAAACCCTACTGCAAATAGGTCAAAGACATTAATGTAAAACTTGAAAATGAAATGACAAGAGAGTATTTATAGTATCATCTTTAGCAAGCTACCTGCATCCAATTTTACCCTTAAACCTACTTTGCAATCCCAACAAGCTCTCTAAAATGGAAATATTCTTGTTCTTGAGTCACTTCAACTAAGGATAAAGAACAAGACCCTTGTTGCACTCTGGCCATTCTCCAGCCTTGAGTGTTGTCATTTTGTTTCATTTCCTAGTGTCCATCTGCATAGCACTTCTATGTCCAGGAGTGTTATATTATCTCTTCCCACCTAGGGCTTTATATACAACTTATATATTCCTGAGCTGCCACCACCAATCCTAAGCACCTTCATTCCTTAACTGGGCTAGTTATCCATCTAAACTTGAACCATGTGACTTCTGGAAATTATTTCCTATATAGCTATTATTAAGGATTTTCTTACTCTTTGATTGCTGCATATCATAACTTACAATGAACCTCATTTGTGACATTCACTATACTATGTGCAAAATACAAGCTCAGATAGAATATGTACTTGATATATACTTTTTATTTTAATAATTATAAGTTATAAACATCATTGTATTTATTATATTATTGTAATACTGTTTCATATTATTATATTATTATACCTTATATTAATTATAAATTAATAAAGTCTTTGATGAGCCAGAGTGTTCTCTTCAGATGATGTTCAAAGATCAATACTTCTCATACACAAACTGGAAAGCTTCCAGAATATTTTCAAGGCTCTTAATTCTATTTCCCCATTTCTTTTCATTTCCTAAAATAGGAACATATCATTTACAATTATTAGACATTTCTTCTCCTATAGAAATATGTTTATATACTGATGACTAAAATTTCTCTCTCAAAAAGGTCAACTCTCATTATAAATGTTTCATCTATTATTTGAATTATCTAGAACACTGTGAAGAACTAATTAAGCAATTTATTTTAATTTATAAAAGTTACTGCAAGCATAATACTATTGTAGAAATTTTACAAATAAAAATTGAAATCTGGGAGACTTCTCATATTTAGCATATTAACAGAGATTAGATTCAAGCAAATAATATTTTTATTCCAAATAAGAATAATTTATCTACAACAAAATTGTTTGGAAATGCAGTAAATTCAGTCCCTGACCTTTCTTGTGTCAAAATCCTGTCAATTCTATTAGTATAGATTTGCCTTTCAATCAATCATTTCATTTCAATTTTCTTAATAGAGACATAGACAAAATTTCTCTTGATGCCCTACATCAGCATGACTTCTACTACATTTATCAGGATGAATTGCTCCAAACTCCATGATTTGTTCAATATTAATGGAACATAATGGACATATTCAAAATATTTAACACCTGTGTCATTGCAACAACAAATCAAAACATACTACAGAGCATTCAGACTCAGCCACAAACAATGGCTGCCTTGTACTTATCTGCTGAAATAAATATTTGGCCTGTAACCCAATGAAACTGATAAGAATCATTACCATCTAAGAAAAGTTATGACTGACTCATCTTTCAGTTTTGATTTAAGAATTATCACAGCAATCCTTAACTCTTAAAGTATTGAACATAGAAAGCTGGAACTTCAGTGGTCTGTACCTTAAATTTATTGCTTACAGCCTCATATCCTCACAAACACTTGGCCTTTCAGTCTGGAAACAGGGACCATTAACAGACACTCTGAGATGGCTCATGAGGATAAGATTAATGTGTGTCTATGTTGTCACTGTGACAACACTGTGAGACAGCAAGAGCAATGGCAGATGTTGAAATTCACTCCCCATGGCACTTATACAGATTCTCTTCTCTCTCCCTAATGAGTGATTCTACATGCTGAATAAACAGAGAAGCAACATATTTTCTTAGTAAGTTTATTTAATCAATTCTGTTCTAATTCCTCTTTTCTACTTTCCTTATCTGAACCTTGTACTTGGTGCTTTTTTGTTTGTTGTATTTATATCTTAACCTCTAGAAGCAAATAAGTAAAATATCTTCAGATAATGGTTCAGTAATAGATGTACTAACTTGCTTTCTATTGCTGTGATAAATGCAAGAAACACAACCAACTTAATGAAGAAAGGATTTTTCTTTCTGGCTTAGACTTCCTGGTAACAGACTGTCATTGAGGGATGTTAGGGCAGGAACTGAAGCAGGAGCAGAAGAATCATGGAGGAACATTGTTTGCTGGCTCACTGTACCTGGCTTGCGTCAGTTTGCTTTTTTATTTAGTTAAGGACATCTAAGTAGGAAATCACACCACTCACAGTGGTCTGGGCACTCCTACACCAATTATCAATTAAGAAAATGCCTCACTGATGTGGCTACAAACCAAGGCATTACTTCAGTTGAGATACCTTCTTCCAAGATGGGCTTCAGTTTGTGTCAAGTTGACCAATGAAGCTATCTATCACAGTGATCTTCTAAAATTAAATCTGCATAAATTCAATTGAAAATCCCTTTCATCTTGAAACATTTACTCCCTAGTGGATCAGTATCGGTGGATTTATCGCCATACTCATACAGACCTATGACTTCATGTGAGCTCTCCTTATTTTCCATCTGTACTGTGTACTTCTGACAAACATTCTTTTTCTCTACTAATGACCTCATCCGAAATATTCTAACAAAGTTTTCCTCCTGTTTTATATTTTCACAGCTGAGTATGAACACCTGCCATGAAAACCCTGCCATTAAAATCCAAATCAACAATGTGGAATTTTCTCTATCTCTCACCACCTCTATCTCCAGACCAAGTTTTTTTGCAACCTTCAATTAGTTAATTACTTTACATATCCATTCATGTGATCTTCAGTGAGTACTGTCACTCAGAGGCTAACGGATGGAAAGGGAAATAAGGACCATTTGGTCCCTGCCTTCATGAAGAAAAAGATCAAGGGCAATGTCTAGATTTTTTTTATTCTCATTTTACATTAAAATTTTGTGAGGTTGCATCTGGAAACATAAGTGAAGCTACCTAGTAAATCGTGTGGTATGTCGTTTTGTAATAGTATAGATGTCTATCCTCTTTCTCCATATCATTTGTGAAAAGAATTATTCATCTAGACAAAATGTCTTCTAACTACTCCATAATTGAGAGGTGTTAATCAGTAACAAGAGAAGAAATGAATGCTGATGTGACAAATATCTAGATATGATAAATTATCTCCTTTGGGAAATATATATTTAAGTAATGCATATGCTTATATATACTTATACAAGTTCCCACTTCAGATTGTGAAACTAATTGAACGTTATTAATCATTTTCCCCATTGCGTTGTTGAGCATACATAAATACAACACACTGTATACAGCAATGACTCAATGGCTCAATATTTCATTGAGAAAAAGTCAGAATCACTGAGCTGAAGTACACCTTGAGTCACCAGCAGTTTAGGTGCTCTGGTAAAGAATATTCCCTCTCTATTTTTTGATAGTTATTTTTATTGAACCTTCTACCTTATGAAGTATCTGATTTGTTCTTAAATCGCAATATGAGCACCAAATAACTGAGTGCATGCTTGGCTTTTGCTAACAATACAATACTGACCTCTAGAAACATGGCTTCCCATATAATATAAAGAAGTGACATCTCAATGCACATAACAGGACAGAGTGATGATGTGCCCAAGCAGAAGTCTTATAGTTGACACTAAGCACGAATAGTTTATGGGGTAATTAAATAATTTCTCCATTCTCTGCACCTGACAGGATGTTATTATTTTTCTAAGTATTAAATATCAACATACAATAAAAAAGTTGAAATATTGCCAAGAGAAAATAAACTATGTGAACTACACTTTGAAGCACCCCTGATTTCTAAAGTGCTCTGTAACCTGGTTATTGCTTTCAGGATCATTATAAAAATAGCATGATCAGTGTGTTCTCACTGCCAAAGATGTTGGAAGAACTGAATGAGAGTGAAGGGACTAAAATGACTGATGAGACATTAACTGTGCAAATCTCAGCTTGACAAATAATGAAATATTACTTCTTTTCACTAATTCATATTTTATAAGAGCTATTTTTAAATGTGTTCTTCCTTTTCTGTTGACTTTGAGTCTGCCACACACAGAAAACATTTATACTCATTTATCTCAGTGAACTTACTAATTTATTTAGTAGAATGTGCCTGGTTTATCTGTATCTATTACCTAAATATGAAGTAATACTACCTTGATATTTGTTGGCTACCTCAACTGCATTTATGATACTATTTGTGACTTCTAATAAAAGCCAGGTTAGTGCTCACACTTTCTCCCAAAGAAAGAATAGCTTAATAAAAGAAGTCTTATTGAAAAGAATATATACATTTCAGTACTTTCTAGAATTAAATGTCTGCACTGAGATGAACTGTCTACCTAGCATCTTAGTTATTCTTTTCTCCATTTCTAGTAAAAACAATTTCAATTCTATTTAGAAAACCAAACTTCTCCACTTTCATTCTGTGTGGTCTATTTTGTACAGAAGCATCCCCTAGCTTCATGAATCAGAGTCATTGATTTTGTTGTTGTTTTGTTTAGGAGATACTCGGAGGCAATCCACCTCATTTGTGGTAGAGACAACATCTCTCACTGGCTGTAATTCATCAAGTAATCAAGTAGGCTAAGATTCTGAGATTATAAATGAGTGCACTGCACCAAGATTTTGTACATAAGTTCTAGGAATTTAATTCAGGTTTTCATGCTTGCAAAGTAGGGGATACAACTTGAGCATAAGAGTAATATCCTAGTGTTTTACTACTTAAGAAAACAAATTTGAGTTTTATCAAACCATTGTTTAAAGCCAGTCAGGCAAAATATACAATGAAGAATACAGAATCCAAGTAAGAAAGACAATTCCAGAAGTCATTGCTCAGCAACTGCATCTACCTGTGAATAAAGGTTGCAGAACACACAAGTTTTTACTAAACAAGCCAATGGAATTCTTATGGATTAAGCTAGTTTGTGTTGGCTTTCAATCATTTGCAAATTTAAAAAATGAAAAAAAAAATATTTCTCAATTTTCTCCTTGCAAATCCATGTTTCCAAATGTTTTCTTTTCAACTATCTTAAAACTAATACTACTAATCCTACTACCAAAAACTAAAAGTACCATCAGGAGTGAACTGTGATTTGCGTAATCCTGACTTAGGACTTAACATACCAGTAAGCCATACTATTAGACAATTGATACAACTTTAAATTTCTAGGAGAATTATCATTAGGGCTATGCTGGCTAGGTTTTTGTCAACTTGACACAAGCTAACTAGAATCATCTCGGAAAAGGGAATTTCCTTAATCATTTTAGGAATTACCTCTCTCAGATTGGAGTATAGACAAGTCTGTGGTATTTCCTTGCTGAATAATTGATGTGAGAGGGTCCAGCATATGGTGGGCAGTGTGAACTCTAAGCAGGTGGTCCTGGGTTGAATAGAAAAGCCAACGAAGAAAGCCATGAATAGCAAACCAGTAAGCAGCATTCCTCTGTGTTCTGCTTCAATCTCTGCCTCCAGGTTCCAGTCTTGAATTACTACCTTGACTTCCCCTCATGATGGCATAAGCTGTTGGTGAAATAAACTCTTCCTCTCCAGGTTGTCTTTGGTTATGGTATGCATCACAGTATAGAAAACAAACTAGGACAAAGGATTTCTGGGTATCATATGTACAGATGTTCAATTTTAACTTATTAGACTTTTTGAAATATTTATAAGACTAGTTATATATTTTATATTTTCCATGGCAATTTCCATATTTTGACAATGTTCTTTTGAGTAGGTGATATACTATTCTACTGGAATCTTTTATGTAGTGCCTTAAAATTCTTTGAGCTCACTTGGAAAAAATTTCTTTTAGTAATACAACAGGGATTGATTGTGTGTGTGTGTGTGTATGTGTGTGTGTGTATGTGTGTGTGTGTTAAGCTGCCTCTGCTTCCCTGTGGATAAGACACAAGACCCAGTACTCTTTTCTGAAAACAACTTCTTTAATTCAATTTATTTTGGCATAAATCAAGTGATGTGTCTTCTTTATAATGCCTTTGCCTCTCTTCTGTCACTAAGTAAAAGCACTAATCAAATTATTTCAATTCAAAAGACACAGAGTGACTACAAATTAATTTAGAGCTGAGCATAATGGTTCATTATGCTGCAAACCCTGCACTGAGGAGGCTAAGGTCAGAAAAGAAAAGAATTTTGAAGCCAGCATTGACCTAGCAAGCTCTGGGCCAGTCAGAACTATGAAACTCTGTTCAGGAAATTGAAATAAAATAAAAATAAGTAACCAAACCCCAAAACTCTGACTTACACCTCTTCTGTAATATCTACCTTCAATATATATGGCATTACTAAAAAACTGAGACATGAGGCTGGAAAGATGTATCACCAGTTAAAAGTACTGGCTGTTCTTTCCAAGGACCCAGGTTCAGATACCAGCATCCACATGGTGACTGACAAAAATCTGTTGCTCCAGTTCCAGAGGATCCAATGTCCTCTTGTGATGTCTTTGGTAACCACGTGTATGTAGTGCACTTGCATGCCTACAGATAAAACACTAATACAAAAAACAAAAATAAATCTTTAAACAAACAAACTGTGACATATCACAAACACTGTAAGTAACCCAGAATTTTGGCTCAGCTTTCTAACGGTTTTTCAATGAGGCTTCATAGCCACTTAGCCTGTAGAAATCAGTCAGAAGATAGACATATCAGGAGTAATATAATTTTGAGTATGAGAATGATTTCTCTATCTTTCTCAGAGGTTTTGAAATGTAAAATTGCTGTTGCTTTTGTAAACTTAAACTTCTGACTTGGACTTTTTTCCTACAAGACTCTTAAATGTGTTTGGCTTTTCTGTATCATATCAGCTTCCCTGCTTCCAGCATTTTTACTTTTTTCTATGTCATGACTAAGGAATGCAAAAAGAAAAGCAACATTTTAAAGAAATTGCTATTGGAAGAAATATCAGTGAAAATTTAAAAGAGGAAAACTATAAAAGTAGCAAAGAAATAAAAAAAATGTTTATTTGAAAAGATCAAGAAAGTCAGTAACTCTTTAGTCAGACTAGTCAAGAGAAAAGAAGTTACAAATATGATGATGAAATACAAAAAAGTTCATATATATAAATACTGCAAACAACACTGCTCACAAACTTCCCATTTTAGGTGAAATTAAACAGCTCTTTTGAAGACACAAATTGTTATAAAGTCACAAAGGATTCACTAAGCCATCTGAGTAGATTGTTATATATTAAATACATTTAATAATTAACAACTTTCAACAAAAAAAGCCACCAGATGTCCTTACTGAAATCTATCAAGAGTTTTAAAAAAATATACTTATTATTCACCCCATTAAAAAATAAATATAGATTCAAACACATAGTAACATCAACAAATCAAATACAAAAGTGTCACAAAAATTTACTGTTTCATTAGATGGTTTATATTAGAATGCTTATAGTATTATTTTAATATTCCCAAAATATAAATGCTTAATATCCTCCAAGAGTTGAACAATATGCATAAAAATCACAAGCAATATCACGTTAAAGAAGACAAACAACATTTTCTATTATTGCATTGATATAAAATATAACAATTACAACATATGTTACTATAATTTCGGATTTTGGTTATTCTTGAAGATTGATGGGAGAGATAGTGATTAGAAACATATACTTGAAAACTTAGGCTCTTAGTTTGAGTGGTGATTAAATAAGTGTACTCTCTTTGAAAAAGGCCATAAATCTGTACATTTTAGTGAATATTTCTGAATACGTTTTATATTTCCCCAAAAGATAAGATATTGAGACACTGTGTTGCAAGTATTGAAGATGTCAGTAACTAGCTATAAGAGCTTACACTACCTAAATTTAAAACTGAGTTTCCAAATTAATAATATACCAAGGACTATTGTGAAGAGTAAATAAAGTCAAAAGACATGGAACACAACAAATTTATAAATATTAATTTTAACACTTATATGATGGGCTTCGGATTTGTTTGTCAGAATCACCAATATAGAGAAAAGCATGCTATATTAGCTCTCTGTAATTATATATATTTTTGTATTCTTTAGTCAGAGAATAACTATTTTAAGTCCAATTACCAAAGAGGTCATATGTTTGAACAAGTGTCACATGCCATGACTACCAAGAGAATATAAAATGAAGTAAGATAAAAAAAATTATTCCACATGGTGAACACTATGTTAATCTTAATGTCTATATTGTACATGGAGAAGGGGTTTTGTTGTGAGTTTTTGGGTTGAGAGGGGAACTCAGAAGCCTCCAGCAGTGAAATAAGTGGTGTGATGTGGGGTGAATTACAAAGATAAATTGTAAAGTTCCATGCCTGTAAGTGTAAGCAAGAATAATAGGCTAAACATACATGGGGTTCTGTTTGTCAAGCAAGACTGAGAACGAATATAAGAACAGAATAAATGGTATAAATTCTAAAATAAAAAGTAATTATAGCCATTTGGCTATATATAATATATTATATATAATATCCAAATGGATACAAACACATACACACACACAGACACGTACACACACACATTCCCATTGTTGAGCAACACTATGAACTACATAATATTGGCTTTTGTCTTTATGACCATTTGTTGTTTGATTGGAGTTTTGATGCTACAGTAGTCCAGGTGAATATCATGCCCATCATATATATCATCAGAAAAGATCAAAATTTATAATGAGCTTTCTACTGTATGTGCAACACTTTTATATCTTCATAAACTAAACTAGCATAAGTGTAGTAGGACACTTGACCAAGAAGGTTTTTGTCATATGCAGCTTTCCTTATGATTACATGTCACTTGGACTACTGGCAACTTTGCTTAGGTTATAAAGGAGAGTGCTGGCCATTTGGAGTTGACAGTTGGTGGGATGATTTGAAAGATATTATCTCAGTTCAGCTAGTTCTCTCTGGGTTCCTGTTACCCAAGCACAGGAGAGCCAAAATGGGCAGTAAATTTCTTTTTCTTACTTTCTATCTTTAAAAGCTGCCTGCAAAAGCAGTGACAGATAGAGCAAAAAAAAGTGGGAATCTGTTACATTAGGAACCTGTCTCAGTAGTAGTTGGGGCAAGAGAACAGGTTTTCAGTTACAAGTAGTGTCCAAACAAGGGGCAGGAATATAAGGATAAGAACGATAATGGTAAATTTTATTTCAAATATAGTAGAGGGAAAAGCAGAGGAAGAAGGAATGAATGTTTGTGCTCAATAGGCCTACAAAATATTTTTACTGGCAGTTACTACTATATACACTACTTTGCTTTCAATGGTGGTTTTCTTTTTCTTTTTTTTTTCTTTTTCTTTTTCTATTTCTTTTCAAAACAGGCTAGAAGTAGCTATGCAAATAGAAGAGTTTCAGGAGGAATTGTACAGGGCCAAGGGAAGAAAAATAGAGCAAAAGGGAGAATGAGAGAGCTTCATTTTTCTTTCTCTTTGAAAAAGGAAAACATAAAAAAAGAAATTGGTGGTGCTACTAATAGAAATATAGGGAGAATTAGAAAAAAACTGAATTAGTGGTGCTACTAAAAGAAATATGGGGGATTAGAAACGGTATACACATGGAAAACTGAGGAACTGGGAACGCCACTGGGTTCATTCCCAGTGACAGAAAGAAAGATTTCTCACTTGTTAGATAAAAGGGGGGGAGATTGTACAGGATCAGATGGTTCTGTTAGGAAAATAGGGGAATCGCTAAGCTAGGTGAATACTAGGGTGGGTGGAGCCCAGGAGATTCTGCTTGGGTACAGGGGCTGGGCGAATCAGGAGTCAGTCCAGAGTATTGGTCCTTGACTCACAAATACATCAAGATTTCCCCTCCTCCATCAGCCTCCTAAACCCCAATGAGGTCATAGCGACTAGAAAAAAATCAGAGGGGGGGGGCGACGAAAGGAGAAAAATACAGACCGAAGGAGGCAATCAGACAACGTCGCTTTTTCTGGCGACACAGCCAAATGCAGGGAACGTGGCTCAGAACACCATCCACCCTCTCTGCCTGGAGACATAGGGACTCACAGAAGCACTTTGTGCTGCCAGGAAAACAAAGGAGAGGCCAGAGGCAGAGAGGGGTTGTGAACACCCCCACCCCTTTATCTCTAGGAACCAAAGCTCATTCCTCCGCCGGGAAAGAAAAGGGAGCCAGAGAGGTGAGGGAGGCTCCGGGGAGCGGAGGCAGAACAAGGCAGAACTCTGAACCGCGCTCTCTAGCTGCCTAGGCTCAGATCAGGTCTGCTCTCCAGAGCCTGATTCAGCAGTGCTCCCTTCCGGACTCCTACCCTGTGTAACCTGCCAGAGGCTGGAGCAGCTCTTTCTCCTCTGGCGTGGACACGGAAATGATTCTCTGGTTCTGGAAATCCAGACTTTGTGGATAATGTTTTGCTGGTGAAGAAAGAAAAGTTTGAGGATCTGGACTGTGGTTAGGGCGTAAGGGGCTAAAGAGGATTTTGGAAGAAAGAAGGAGGATGATCTGCTTCCTTCTCTGAACTGGAAGGAATGATGACCCAAGGAGGATGTGCACCAGCGGCCAGATCATTGGGAGCCTCTTGGTGCTCTCAGTGCTGGAGATAGGGCTGGGGGTGTCCAGCGTGGCCGTGGGGGCGGTCAGCTTCAGCCTGGCCCTCCGAGAGCACACGCCGCAGCTCGGAGACTCGTCCCCGGTATGGAGCGGGGTGTGTGTACGTTGAGCCATTTCACTCTCTCTTTACCTCTTTTCGGGGATGGTCAGTGTGAGTGCCTTAGTCACTGTCTCCTAGGGAAACAAAATCATAATCTCCTCTGCCTGTAGGTTCGCATTAGTAAGCTCTGCTGGTTTATATTGTCCTTTAATGTATTGGGGGAGCATTTTTTCTCTTACCTGGGTTTAAGACTAAATTGAATGGCTTTATTTAAACTTGAAGGAAGGGTCAGTTTCCTCTGGCTGATTATGCAAAAGACTGACCAATACCAATCATTACAGGGTCAAATCTGTCAAGGGCAAATTCACATGTCGTTTTTGTCTTTTACTAAAAATGTTACATCATTTTATTGTATCATGAGAAGCAGGTCTAGCTATGTATTTATCAATGGACAGTATGCACAACGTGCACGGATGCAAAAGTGATATGACCAAGGGTAAGGTGAGCTGAGTCTCTGAAAGGTCTGAGGAGGGGTGACCATCATCCCTGAAATCACTACTTTGAATTTGCTTTGCTACCTTTCTCATACTCATCTCTGAATATTCTGTTGTAAATTCTAGGCCATCAGTTAAACAATGGTAAGGAATGTAATGTCATTTTAATTGTAGAGTAACACACCTTAAAGGGATCCTGTCTGTTCAGAAAACGATGTCTTTTTCTTCTGGTCAACGGCAGACCTAACCAACACCTTGTTTGATTATGTAGGACGGATCTTAAAGAAGTAGATCCTTTGCTTCCACCAAGAATCAATAAAATAACTACCTAATCATGAAAATAGTTTCTCTCTCTCTCTCTCTCTCTCTCTCTTCTCCCTCCCTCTCCCTCTCCCTCCCTCTCCCCCCCCCCCCCCCCCCGTGGGTGTGTTTCACCCTCCCACTTTTCTTCCCTCTCTATCTCCTCAGAGATGCCATGCCCATCTGGGACTCTAGTTGTGTATTTTCTGCATAATTCATTAGGATACTATTGTGTTGTTGACAATCCATACTGTATTTAAAAATTATGATTTAGTAATCACTAAATTACTAAAAGAAAGACCATTTTGGAATTTAAGAAAATCCATTCCAAATCCATTCCATAAATGATGTTCTTGCCCTCTGAGTATTTTGAAATTGTACCTTGGATAGTTAGCTTTTATACTTTTTTTTTCAGGTGAGATACATGTTTATAAATTGAAGAATTTAAAAGACAAAAGGAAGAGAATATGCAATTCTAGCATTGAATTTTCCGAAGAATCCTTTTTCTGAATTTCATAAGTTTATATCAAGCCCCAATAACTACTTTGTTCTTTATTGTAAAAATGTTGTCAATGTATGTAATAAATTTGAATCTGAAAGGAGAAGAGGTTCATTTTAAATTCCACATCTAATATGTGGCTATAAGTATTTTGAGAGTTGTGGTTATTGTTAGTATTAAATTTTCTACAGGACAACTGTCAAAATAAAGTACAATGCCAACATATAAAGAAAGAGGGAGAAATATGATCTCCTGATGGCACAAGAAAAAAAGAGTCTCATGCTCAAGTGTCTTCTTCTTATTCCTAAAACACAAGAAAATGAGTGAATAAAGGTGAACTGACTCTAAATGACATTTTAAGTCATTTATCTTGAATAATTTTTAGATAACTGTTAGTTTGCTAATTTTAGAACATAATTAACACTTTTCCCTTCCAAACAGGTTAATATAATATAAATGAGCTAATATATGCACAAATAACAAAAAGCTTTTGAATAATCTCAGCAAGAGGAAAATAAATCAGTTGTATTGGTATAGACATTACTATAAACAATGATTTCTACCTTAATTAGCTTTTCTTACAGTAAGCACAATTCATCAAGATTCATGAAAGAATAGTTTTGAACACTGTTATATGGCTTGGCAAAAATCAAAGGATTCAGTCAACTGAATAAATTACTTTGAAATGTATATCTCCAAATAATTATTCACTTTCTTAAGTCCAAGACACACAAAGAAACTAAATTTGTAAAAAAATAAAGGCAAGTTGGGATAATAATGGTTTTTAGATTATATAGATTGGCTAAGGAGATTATTGAAATGGTTTCAAATTACTTTGTGATATATTTCATTCCTTCTCTGGTAAATCCAAATGACCAATATTTATAGAGAGTTAAATAAGTAGGTGGCATTTTACTACTTACTACAAAAGCTATAAAAGATGAGTCAGAATACAATCTTCAAAGGTGTATCATCTGACAAAGGAAACAAATGAGTATATCACTAGCGTTGGCAGAGGTAAGAAGTTAAAGTATGACCTCAGAGCAATGAGGAGTAAAAGGAGAAGAAAAAGTTGACATGGCCAGTGAAATGCTCATGGAAGTACTAATGAACTTGAAAGTTTCCTGAGTTGAAATCAATATATCACAGAGTTAATATCTCATGAGATAAGGTCTTAAGGTAAACTAACTGGATGTAAATTCCAGATCTACTATTACCTAGTTAGATAACTAACAAAAGTTTTCTCATGCAAAAAAAGAGGGTTGGGACATGTATCAGTTAATGAATGCTAACCAATTTTTGGAGAAGTGCATGTTGTATCATAAGCTTGAAGTATATGTGAGCAACTAGTCCTTGATATCCAAGAGTGCAGAAGTAAGTGAGAGAAATGAGAGTCTCTAGGGCAGCATGGATGAAGACAATGAACTAGGATGAAATGAGATGTAAAACCCTCTTTGTTTTTATGAAGTTTAAGTATATGAGAAGAAGATAAAGACAGAAAGTCTGATCAGGCAAGACCATGACCTACTGTTTGCAAAGCTAATGCAATAGATTTTTCTCATGTTTTTAATTATCATCATCATAATACCAATTCTTACATGCCAAAGAGACTCCAGGAAGATAGAGAGGGAAGATCAATAGAAAACCACTATTTTCTCTGGCAATTTATGAATTAAAAATCTGTACTATTTATGAATACAAATGAGAGATACAATAATTAACTTGTCAGAAAATACAGAGTCTAAACAACACTGTGTTTTGATTGGCACATAAAGATTTACTTCAAAACATTAATATCATTATTACAGATTTCTGAATTAACTTTACAGTCAGTGGAAATAAAGGCTGCACTGTGGAAGATTATTTTTATATAGGGAGATTTAAATCATAAGTGTTTTCATCTAGGGTACGTGCATGAAATTTTAGTCAACTATATGATTATTTTGCTTCAAACATGCTAATTTTTAATGGCTTAAAATAAAACAGTACTGAGTTAAAGAGCTTTGACTATGTAACATCACACTTACAGAGATGATTTTCAGGTATTATTTCACAATCAGAAAAAGCATGCTCTATGATCAGTCCTAAAAATGAGGTCTCTTAGAAGGAAAAAGACCTTTTAATTTTATTTCATGGGAAAAGAAGGGTATAGATTTCCACAGCAATTTTGTTTTTCTTTGAAAATTTATTATAGCTAATAAGTTCATAATTAACCGCCCCCCCCAAAAAAAAAACCAGAATGCCTGTGAGGTAACAATGAATGAACCATTGAAAAATTTGGAAAAGACAGACATGTGAGGCAGAATCAATGTGTCAGATTTATTGGATGGAGCTAATTGACGTGATTGTGCTTCCAAGTTGCTGTGTGCATCACTAATCTCAGCCTACAGAGCATCCTTGACAATAGAGATGGATTCAATAGAATATAGGTTACAGAGCCACTAACACTACATTTTTGGTTTATCTTGGAGTTTAGAAGTCTAGAGATTCAAATGGTGGCACTCAGTATAATCTGAGTCTTGATTTGTTAGATTAATCTCATGCTATAATTATAGCCTTATTTATCTGATATTATTTTGTGAGGTCTAATTTCTTAAATTTTCCAAGGCTGATCCTCCCACATATAAACTATAAGGCAATCTTTTGAAATTTTGAAATATTTAAGACTTCCCTTATATAAATCATTTAAAGTTTGAGTAAACTTATCTTTCATTTTTCTGAAGCATACTTATGTCTTAACTTTATCTACTTAATAAGTTTGATGTTGTGCCTGCATGAGATGTGTAGCACAATCAACACACATACTAGTTTTGTAGACTCTTAGTTCACCATGGCAACAACTCAGTCAATTATAAGACTTTTTACACTTTATTTCAAAGATGAGGTGCAGTATGTAAGTGATAATTGCTTCAAAATATTAATTTTAACGTTTAGATGTCAGGAATACCTAGCAAACAACAAAACATTTTAAATTCCTCAGTGATTTTAAATGTACAAATTGAAACTGAGTTTATTTTTGTCCAGGTGAATTATTTTTCTGTAGTGACAAAATTTCTTATCAGGCAATGTAAATCTCTTCTATATCCTCAGATAAAATTATAAATATATAACTATGCTCTGCTTTTAAAATAATTTTGATTATATAAGTTATTATAAAAAGATTCCTTTAAGATGGTGATTTAAAGAATACTAAAGTTCTTTTTTAACACCTCAACAATATTAGTCACCACTATCTTATTAAAACTTTAGAAGCATTTTCCTTGAATAAATAGTCATGTTTAAGTAGTAAAGTCCAGTTGTGATAGAGTTTCTAGGTGAAGGCTATTCATGAAATCTGTTAAAATCCAGGCAGGGACTCATATGTGATACATATTCTCATTTTATTAACTGGTATTAGCAAATCCAAAACATTACATGTGTTAAACTTCTAGATAATGTGATTAATATTTAAGGCATGCACCAAATGAGCATGTGTATATTTCATTTTAATTAGAGATTGATAATGCAATTATGGAATAATATGGTGTTTTGCCATTTTCTTTTGATATATTCTTAAATATAAATACTGTTCATGAGTAAATGGTATCCGTTAGAGTTTCCATCTGGTCTGTGACTGATGTAAAAGTTTAACTTGCCTTGAAGTCTTTGATGAGGGACATTAGGGGATGGAAATATTTGTTGATAATTCACTTGATATAAGCATGATCTGAACAAAATCACATGTATTAATTTGAATGCTTTTGACTAAAATATTGTGTTTATATTTTTATAGGGACTCAGTTATATGCCAGTCTAAACTACAACCAAGAAATGAATTTCTTGTATAATTAGTTTTTATAAGTTTATAGTTTATAAGTTTATAAGTTTCATAGTTAGAAGGCATGTATCAACCAGCCAATCGTAAATGTTTGTCTTCCTCTTTAATAACATTTACCACATATTTTTAGTATGCATATATACATTTGTACATATACACACACAGCACACTTAAACACAACCGAAGGAGGAGACACTTTGGCAATTTAATGTGCAATTGATACTATATCAAAAATGCCTTCAGTTGTAAATCTACAAGTTATTATTTTACTTCATTTACAAAGCAAAACTTTTGTGACATAGCTTAGTGGTAGAGTAATTTCCTAGCATATTTAAGGCAATAAGTTTCATCCCTACTACCACATGTAAACACAAAAATATCAAGCGCACACGCGCGCACACACACACACACACACACACACACAACTAGAAAAGTTTCTATTTCTTTTTTTTTTTTAATTTTTCAGGACAGGATTTCTCTGTTGTAACTCTGGCTGTCCTGGAACTCACTCTGTAGACCAGACTGACCTCAAACTCAGAGAAACCCACCTGCCTCTGCCTTCCAAGTGCTGGTATTAAAGGCGTGCTCTACCACCTGTTGTTTTCTTTCTGCCCCTCTGCCTTCAGGGTCCTACTTCCATTCCAGGCACTTGGCTAGGCTATTGGGCTATCAGCTGCGTAACTTAGACTCCACCCCCACTCCTATCCAGAAGGAAAATGTAGGGGATGGGTCAAGGCATCCAGATGGGTCCCAGATCGAAGGACTAAGAGCCAATCAAACTTTCTTGACAAGCCATAAGAGGAGCAGATCTCTCCTTTATTAAAGCAAGGGTGGTTACATTTATAGGGTACAGGCAGGAGAGGGTCTTCATTGCCCAGGGATGGAAGCCATTGGTTAAGACAAGGATACTGGAGTAGACCAATTTGTATATGGAGCTCAAGTCTAATTGTCAAGGCCCTGCAAGGGCACCTTCTACTTAAGGTGTGTTCCCACAGGGAAAAGAGGAAGACACCTTATCAGTAAATAGGCTCAGCCCTAAGCTTCCACCTACAGTGAAGATAAGCACCAACTAAGCCAAATTCTTTTTCTAGTGACTTTCTATGAAGCATGTAATATTTAACATTTAGCTGGAAAGTCATTCATTGAGGCTTAACTTCATTATTTGTTCTTCATCACTGAATATATATGAGTCAGATAGGATAGCATAAGGTCAAGTTCCCATCATATATTTTTCTATTTCCCCAAAGATACTGGTATACCACATCAATCAACAAGCAGAACCCACATGTTAAAAGAATATGTAGTCTTAAGATCTTCTATATAAATTTTCATTACTTTTAAAGGTTACACCTTAGCTTTGGAAACAAAAAATAAACTATGCATGTCACGTGATTCTAAAATATTATGATAAGTCATAAAGATGAAAATAACAAATTTAAACAGTGCTCAAAATAAGAAGTACTTTGGCCTAAAATGATTTCTTCATGAAGCTTTATCTGGGTTCAGAGATCAGGTGAGCTTCCAGAAGGCAAAGGAAAAAGGATTGAGAAACAAAGAAAAGGCATGTGTAAAGTCATGAAGGGTGAAAATAATGATAAAAATGAGTGGTTGGCCTTATTAAGACATAATAGATATATGTAGATGTAGAAATTTGTAAATAAAAAATTATATCTGGGTGTCTTAGTTACTTTTCTATTGCTGTGAAGACACACCATGAGCAAAGCAATTTATAAAAGGGCATTTAATCAGGAACCTGATTATAGTTTCAAAGGATGAGTCCATGATCATCATGGTAGGAAGCATGACAGCATGCAGTCTGGTAAGAAACTGGAGAAATTGCTGAGAGTTCACATTTGATCCACAAACAAGAGACAATGAGCAGAAGACTGGGTCTGTTGTGGGCTTTTGACACCTCAAAGACCACCTTCGTGACACACCTCACACCTATTCTGACAAAGACCACACCTCCTAATTCCTTCTCAAACTTTTCTACCAACTATGAACCAAACATTCAAATAGACTAGCCTATGGAGCTCATATGGAGGTCATTTTCATTCAAACCACCACACTAGGCAAAATGGGAAAGCTTTGAAAGGGACCTGTAAGAATGGCAAGACAAATCTGCACTCTACTTCTGAGTTAGGCTTGCTTATATAAAACTGAATGAGGGTGAGGCCATGACAGTAGACACAGGCATTACTGTTCAAATTCAAGATAGTCACAGCCATTGTCCCTAAGATGTGCATCTTGAATCAAAAGAAAGCCTTGAGGAAAAT
The DNA here is from genome assembly GCA_026225945.1 of Cricetomys ansorgei. Classification (NCBI taxonomy): domain Eukaryota; kingdom Metazoa; phylum Chordata; class Mammalia; order Rodentia; family Nesomyidae; genus Cricetomys; species Cricetomys ansorgei. The sequence goes on from JAMJFZ010000020.1 coordinate 2,590,855, forward strand.
CACAAGATTAAGAGGAAGTATTAATGTATGCCACAAATTTAACCATATCAATGACTGCCCTTCCTGTTAATAGTGGATTTATAAGCTGATAAATTTCTTTTATTCAGTTATTTTCACAACTTCCTGGTATGTTAAAAATAAGAACGTTTTATATTTTGTAGGAATCATCAACGTAGAACAAGGAAAGGCTTATATACTGGGGAGCTTGAGGAGCTATTAAACTCTGGGTTCAAATTCTGCTCTTAGCATTTTCTGATTGCTCAAATTTGAGTTACATCATCTGATTAAAAAATTACTTAACTCATTTGCAAAATAGCAAGCCACTCATCTTAATCCTATCTTAAAATTAAATTGATATTTTTATGGAATTATTCAATATACTTATTAGGTATTCAACAATCATGTCTAACCCACAATGGCTGTATTTTCTTACTTTTTATTTACAAAATCTATTTTCTCCATTTGATTTATGTATGCTATAGATATTTCTACAGATTATTTTTATTGTAATACCATTGATAACATTGTTCTTAGACTCTAGATTTTGCTACCATTTAGGTTATATCCCCCATTTTAGAAAGTGTGTTACCTCAATGATCAACTTTGGGTGGCAGTAATAGTTATAATTTAGTCTGCATGTTTCAGGGTATCAGAACAATTATTTTAGTTAAATATTATGATAAAGAGGTATACTTGTTGTTTGATCTGCCAAATAAAAATATATGTTAGATTTTTCTCATTTGTTTTACTTTGGCTGATGGCAATATTAGACCTTTACTTGCCACTTGCTAATCATTTTTCTATATGATTTTTTTCTGTTGAAATAAAAAATGATAACATTAATATTATATTAATATTATATATAATATATAACATATTATATATTAATATTATATTTTATTAATATATATTATATAATAATATCCTACATTGCCTAAGAATTGCTACTTTCATTCTAGTATTTATTTCACCAAACAAAATTTTTCACATAAAGGATGACAATGGGATCATCAAAGATATTTCCAATTCAGTGATTTAAGATCAGATAATTAAATGATTAATGAGAGGAAATAAAATTCTAAATCAAATAAAGAAAGAAATATATGTGGGTATGGTATGCATACATTAACATGGGGCAATTTCTAGAAAAATAATTCTTTGAAGATGATAATTATCACTTACATAGAATATATGCTCTACTTGTGTTGCTCATGTCCTGACAGGGAACAAGTTCACAAAGTGACCCTCTGTGCAGCTGCACTCTATTTCTATAATTAACTGGCTTTCAGGAAGTGACACACATGCTGGATGGTCATTCATCTGTTGTGTTGGCTATCCATAGAAAGAGCATAATTTACACCCACTTATGTTTGAGTTAAACATTCCAACAGGACAAGTCCCAAATCAGACTCCAAACTGGAATGTACTCAAAAGAATAATTGTTTTATTTCCCCATCAATAAATCCATCTTCTATAGTTCAATATCTTCTAGAGTTCCCACATATATCAAACAGTGAGTCTTATATTTGACTATCTTTCTAAAATGTTTCAATTTCTAATGTTAATGATATCTGGCAAAAGACTCTTAAACATTAAATATAAACAAAATCAAGCAAATCAGGGTAATCTACATTAACATTTAATATACTCTTAAATTGCTGTTACTATTCAGATAATGTAGAAGTTTTATATAATGCATAAAAGTTCAATCTACCCTAATAAATTGAATGTTACAGGTAACACTATCTGTATCTGATAACCAGTATCTATCACATGCCTTCTGACTTTCTCCCAGAAGTCATCATTAATCTTAAATGTTCATATCATTTAATTATTAAAATAATGCATCTTTGGTATTTGACTAAAATTATAAAAGTTTAGAATAATCAGAAGGACTTTTCTGATTTGTATCTGCTCTCTAGTGGCATGTTTTGCAAACACTTATATGAAAGTGATTATAATATTTATTTGAATAATTGACATGTAAATATACTACAAATTCCAAGTTCTCATTAAAAATTCATAAGTTTAGTTATAACTTCCCTTGCTACTTTTAGAACAGCAACAGCCACCAAACAAACAGCATGCTCAAAATATTCAATAGATTATTTTTTAAAAGAAAACTGAACACAAAACAAAATTGATACATGGGATATAGAATACATTAAAAACAAAATATATATCAAATTATATAGACATCGTATGAATACAAAAAATGTCACATTGCATGGATACTGAGATAGAAGAAGTAAAGAATCATTTTCACTTTGCATCAAAAGATCTGGGTCCTGGATCAATAGGAAGTTTCAGCAATGGTTTTGCATATGATTTTATTCAGAAGTAATTGGCTCTATACTATGTCTGACGATTTTTCAGTTTGTATGTTTGTTATGTTCACTTTTTCATTCAGTTGCCATACCATCTCCAAAATGCATTTTCTTAAAGTCTGCCATGCATCCTCATTTAGCAATGATCTCCCCTGTCCCCCTCTGTGTGTGTGTGTGTGTGTGTGTGTGCATGTAGATTTGTAGTTGTTGTGTTTGCTGTTGTTGCTAGTTTCCATATTGCTTGGGTAGCTATTATCTCACCCAGTCAGCTAAACCAAAACATGGCCTGATGTTAACAAGGACAGTTTGCATCTGTTGAACATTTTATCTTCTTAGTATTTTTTTCAGTACAATTAATTACATTTGTGAGAAATCTTCACTTTGTTGTTAAAGACATACATTGGCCTTTTTCCAATTCTACAATTCTACCAATTGTGAAAATTTTTGTAGTGGAAGAAACATGCTATACTGAACTGACAGTGCATCATTATGTGGTGGAAAATAACTTCACGAAAGAAAAGAACACTGCATAATTAACGAGGCTTTTCCATGTACTAAGAAAATTAGGGAATATAAATAGGAAAGAAAAAAAGACGCTCCTTTTAAAGATGAACACTGACAAATACAAAGAAAAGTTGGGCATGTGTAAAATGAAGAACATCCTGGAGATCAGTGGATCCAGTAATGACAGAGAGAACCCAGGTCAGTTGACTGTGAGATAGCATAGCACAGGACTTCTTCCTCCAGTGTAGTTTTACAGAGATGGAACAAGTCACTGTTGAAGCAAGTAGCAATGATCCTTGATGAATTTGAGCTCTGTGACCCAGGTTGAGCTAAAGTGAAAAAAAAGAAGAGCAATAACAGGAGTATGGAGGAAGAACTGTGTGGGAAACCAAAAGGGAGGATTCCTGCTCCCATGCCCATGTGCTAGACACTCACTGTCCTCAGTTTTCTTTCCTATTGTATTTTGCAAGTAAGTATTAAGTCCAGAGCTACTACATTTTATGTTCTGAGTTATATCTTGAGTGAATATGACAAGGATAGTACTGCCTGATCTTATGAAACTTGACTTAAAAGCTAATGTAGATAATGAGTGAATAATGCATAAATTCAAGTGACAGACTGTGCCTTTTGGAACAGCAAAAGATATATGGATAATATAAAAGAACCTTATTAACAGCAAGGAAATGAGGAAACACATTTGTGAAAAAAAAAAAAATTCTAACGGGTAATATAAAGGTCCTCCTTTAACAAGGAGGGCTAATACTGCTCCAAGCTTATGGGTGAATGTCTTGAGGTGAACTACATTTGCTGTACTTCAGAAACAATAGGTTAGGGTTACTGGAACAAGGTCAGTGAGGAAGATGAAGAGGAGGAAGAGACAAAGAGTAAGAGCTGAATCAGAAAGACAAAAAGAACTAAAATTCACTATATATATCATGCCGATTTGATTTAATTGTAATTTTTGCCTCTTTTGGTTGTTGTTATCATTTTGTGTTGTTTTGTTTTTAAGAAAATCTCACTAAATAATACAAATTAACTTGAAACTCAGGATCCTCCTGCCACAACCCTCTTAGTTCAGGGATTATGGGGATTTTCTGAATTAAGGCTATTATTGTGATGAAATACCATGATAAAAAGCAACTTGGGGAATAAAATGTTCATTTGGCTTACACATCACAAATCACAGTTCACTGAGAGAAATCAAAGCAGCAACTGTGCAGAATCATGGAGGTAGAGCTGATGCAGAGGCCATGGAGGGTTGCTGCTTACTGTATTGTTCCTTTTCATTGTAGATCTCCATAAGACTGATCACTAATAACTATGTGATACAGCCAATACTAGGCTCCTATGAAATCTCCTACACTAGTGACATTAGCCAAAACTCTTCAATTTAGCTTCGGGCAGATTTTTTTTGTACAGGGGAATAATCAGCCAGCTCTTTGACAAAATAGCCCAAGAATTTTCTCCAGCCCAACCAACACTGTTCACCTCTTAAATCTCTTGAGCCGAGTCCCCACAGTCTGCATCGTTTTCAGCACTGCTATCTTTTGTGGTACTACTAGTATGCCCCATTCAGCCCCATTTAAGGAGTTCAACCACTTTTCTAGTCCAAAGTTCCAAATTATTCCATATTCTTCCATCAAACAGTATGGTCATAGCCTCAAAATAATACTCTAGTCTCCGGTACTCACTTCTGTCATAGTTACTGTTCTATTGCTATGAAGAGACACCACAACTAAGGCAACTCTTATAAAAGAAAGCACTTAACTGGGGGCTTGCTTACAGCTAGTTTTAGAGGTTTAGCCCATGATCATCATGGTGGGAAGCAGGCAGGCATGCCATGGGTCTGGAGCAGTAACTAAGAGTTTTATATCCTGATCATCAGGTAGGAGAGGGGGTGGAATAGCCATAGTATGGATTTTTAAATCCTCAAAGTCCACCCCATGTGACACATCTCATTCAACAAAACCACATCTCTCCAAAAAGTCCACACATCCTAATCCTTCCCAAACAGTTCCGCTAATTGGGGACCAAGCATTCAAACATGTGTATGGGGGCCTTTCTTATTCTAACCACCACAGACATGAATCACCACACTTGACCTATTTTCACCCTATTTTTTTAAGAGAAGGCAACAAATCTTTAAAGAAGAAAGTAAACAAAATTATATTTGCACTACATTAAGGAAACATTGTAATCAAACAAGCAACAATTTTATATAGAAGACTCTCAGTATAGAAGATTTTATAATGGATACTAGGATGATCCTGTAAGTGAGAAAAATAGGAGCCCATATATCTAAGATATAAAGTGCTAATTTTGTGCCTTTTCTTAAGATTTCATAAAGGCAGTCATAAAGCATGAACCCCTAGGACTGTGAAAACAATATTTGATAGCATAGATTTCAATACTATAATTGAAAAGTAGGCTGTTAGAATAGAAAAATATCTTTCTCTGTCTCTCTGTCTCTCTCTGTCTCTGTGTGTGTGTGTGTTAAAAGAGATGAAGAATGTATTTGTTAAGGTAGAGGTACCTGTGAGATTTCAAAATGGGGAGATCATGAAGACTGTTAATTATTGTAAAGGTCAGAAGAGAAAGTTCCTTTAACATAAAAAGTAATCTGTAAATATGAGGTATTAAAACTACAAGATTAGTTGAAACTACCCAAACAAAGCCCTTTGTTATTAGAATAATCACAGGCTTGGTAATTATTAGGAGCAAGAACAGAAATACTGAGAATTAATTTTCAGGAAAGCATGGTAAGGACCACAAGAACATGGTATGAGAGAAGCCCAAAGGAGAGGTTTTCTTCATAAGAGAAGGATTGAGATGTGGTGGTCAGTGTTGACTTACCAAAAGTACATTAGGAATGTAAGCAATCTAAAGTGAATTGAGGGGAAAAAAGAAAGTAAGGGTGGAGAAATAGTAAATATCCACCCCTAGGAAAGGGGGTAGATCAATGTAGAGAGAAAGAGCAATTTACATGAAAAGATTTGGATCTTTATTCTTAGGGAAAATTTGGAAACACTGTAGGATACCAGCATAAAAGCTATTGTTTTTAATCCTGTCAGAGATAGCAGTTCCTAGCCAGAAGTAAAAAGATAAGATTCTAGTATGAGCTACATAGAAAAATGTCATTAACTGCTTTATTTTCCTGATGTATAATACCTATAATTAAGTCACACATTAGAACCTGAATAGAGACTTAAAAAATAATTTATTATAAGTCAATCATAAAAATATTTTTCCAATATCCATCATTTTATAGATAAAGAACCTGAGCCCAGAAAACAAACAGAGCTTCCTATTGACCTAGGGAAGAAGTCTAAATCATGTAACTTTTAGTCTAACACCATTTCCACAGTTGACTCAATACAGAGAGTATCCTTAAATAGTCTCTTAGTCACAAGAGAGATGCTGGCTCTGGCTCAATTGGGAATGATCCCAAATTGCTGGCAAACTAAACAATGATGTAATATAATACATATTTCAACAGACTTCAGTGGTTTCAATTCTTTGGAAGTTCCACAGAAACAACTTTACACAAAAAAATTTGGCACGTCCTCAAGGGCATCATAAACCAAGTAGAAATCAGAGGCTAAATTTTAGTTGTTAGCTAGTATTTTGAAATCCATTAGGGCTATTGATAAATTTAGCTAGTAAATGAACTGTGTTTAGGAAGACTTTAAAAACAGATTCCAAAGATAATTTGTCATGCTGAGAACATTCAAATATTTTAGACTGGGAATGTCAAAGAGATTAATATTTATTGTGTATTCCATTTTTAATTTAAATATGAAGCAATGAAAATTAACAAGTTTAACAACATGATTTGCCTTAGGTGCTTAGGAAAAATATGCTATACCTTCTTTTATACAGTCTTAAAATTTAGAAAAAAATATTTTAGAAGGTAAATGCTTTTTAGTGGTGCCACATTATAATATAGGTACTTTTCTACTCATTTATTTATTTTTATCATGATAATAGCTGTGTACTTTCTAATGACAGGGTGAGCTGAGTTTTCTACTGTGGAAGTAAAATATTAAAAATATCATTATGAAAGAAAAACATTATTTTCATCTTTCTATGCCAGTTACAATTAAAAGGTTTTCTAGAAGGAATATTTATTTTGAAGCAAGGGATTCTTTCTTTATTGCTTTTGCGACTGTGTATCATCAACCATCTTAGGCTGAAAGATTTCTAGAACAGCCTTTGAAACACCAAGAGAGACCTGTAGGGTTAATAATATTTCAAGAAAGAGGACCTAGGGAAATGGCTCACAGGGTAAAGTGCTTGCTATACAAGCATGAAGACTTGATTTAGACTCTTCAACACCCATATGAAAGAGGAGCATAACCTTGTGTGTCTGTAACTCTAGTGCTGCAAAGGAAGAGACAGGCAGAACCTTGGAGCTGGCTGACATCAGTCTAGTGTAAGTGATGAACTTCAGGTTCAGAGAGATTCTGTCTCAAAACAATAAGGTATAGAGCAATAAATGAAGACAACCAACATCAGCCTATAAATTACACATGCACAAATATGCAAACATTAACTGCATACACACAAAAAAAATGTACAATTGCAACAAGAGGTTATTTCCTATGTTTAAAAGCAAGAATTTGATAGATATACAGTTGGTCATTAGGAAATTTGTCAGGTGGACAGCAACTTCATCTGCATTTCTCAAACACCCAAAATTAGTGATTTTAGAAATGCACTGCTAGGGTGATAAGGCATTTGGAAGGAAGCTCACGCATTTTCTATTGAATTGCGGCCATTACAAGTAGGTGGCATATAGATATGTATAGTTGCATATAGTAGTTACTTGCCCTATATGATTGTTAAGCACAGTAGATAACCTGAATTGAGATTGCTGAAAGCATATTGTACTCACTAGGTTCCAAAGACTGAGTATGGAAAAAGATGTAAAATATCCCATTATAATTTATTATATGAAAAAAAAAAGTATTTTTATTCATGAGATCAAAGAAATTCTATTAAAAGTAATTTCACTTTTCTCTTAATCTGGCTGCTAGAATACATAGTAATATATAAGTTTCCTGTTAGAGCTTACATTAAATTTGTATTGTATATAGCTTTTATAGACATTGTTTTTACTAAAAAGAATATGTACCTTATCAACAAACTCTTCCTATTTTGTTTTGCTAAGAAATGAACAACAAGTGTTAAAAAAAAACAATTTGAGTTAAAATTACTTTAAGATAGTTTGGGTTATATTCTAGCAAAGAAAAAGACAGACTTGGTGGAAGAAACAAGAAGCAATTTATTGTTACAACATAATCTCCCAAATGGACACCTAAAGTACCCTGCTCTCCTGACAGATCTTTCTACATTTAGTGGGGTGAGGAGATTCTGGTAAAATCAAATTCTCTGAGTGACATTTTTATCAGAGTAATTTCAAGTGGCATCTGGGAAGTGCCAAAGTGGTGAGAGGAGGCTTCTACCCACTTCTACTAGCCTGAAATGTATCCACTTCCTCATCTTTCAACAAATAGTCAGTGAAATTCTTTCTTGTGCCACATTTTACATTAATGTGCAAAGTTAAATTCCACATCTGGTTAAACTGGATTTCAAACACCAATTATGTATTTAAGGAACTTTCCAAAAGAAGAAAGAAAAGAAATATTTATAGATGTCTCACATGAGTTCACAACTTAACTCTTAATCATGAGACATTAACACCAATGGCTTCAGTCTTATAATGATAATGGAGACTGTAATTTAATTATAAATTCCATGTTTATTGTCAGAAAGCTGTGGATGATATCATAATAGATAGTAGAGAAGTATCTGCTAAAATGAATGAGAAAAATAAAATCAAGTGAATTAGTGATAAGAGATTGTCACAATTAGAAGGAACTCATTTTTCCATTTAACCCACATTTCTTTTTTTTTTTCAAAGATGAGACTCAGAAATTTCATTGACTTGTCTATCTATTGTAAATAAATACAAAAAAAATTAAGTAAGCTCAGGAGTTTTTGTCTCCATTGTAGAATTGTTTACCCTTAGTGAATGAGCACAAGTTATTGACAAATTTGTGGCTACTGAAAAAAATTCTATCAGAAGCTGTGATTTAGTAACAGAATCCTTCAATACCTATTCATGTTTTATGGTAAAATTTCACCTTCTTTGCACAAAATTTCTGTCTGTGTCTTACTAAAGTTAGAAAATACAATTTTCATTTTTATTACATGGTTTCTCTAATTTTGAAATTCAAATCATTTACCTCCCCCTTTCTTTTATTTCATGTTTGTTCTTTTAACAGGACTGATATTATAAAGTAACTTCCATAAAATAAAGCTTTAATATACGCAGGGCACTGTAATCTCCCAGAAAATCAATTTGACAACTAACTGTAAGAATACTTTGCTGAGAACTGGAAGATAGATAACACACTGGATTCTGCATCCAGATTAGTGGGGCAAGTATACATTCAGAAAATGTTAAGTATTTAGCCCTGGGGCTCATCTAAGTGATTGATGCTTACTATTTATTTAATATTTTAAGTGCTCATATAAGTTATATACTCACGCATCTAGTTAAGGGAGAAACTGTGGAAAACAATTTAAATAACTTTCACAAAGTTATATGGCCATAATTAAAACTTCCTATTCTTCCTCCAGAGAAGTCACTCTTAACCACTGAATTAGGCTACATCCTACTAAACAAAAATAGGAAAAGTTTGGTGCTGAATAAAGGGAATTCAAATCTCTGAATATACAAAAGAACATGAAAAGGGGAGGATGTGCTTCTGCCAGCAAGCATGGGAAATTTCAGGAAAGATGAGGAAAGAATGTCATGCCAGGTTGGTGGGAGTTTGGCCCATGAAAATTTGAGAATAGTAGTGAGAATATTGGTGCCAGAACACAGACTGCACAGAAAATCAAGAGTAGTCTTGGCCTAACAATGATAACTATAGCCTTGTATGATGGTATTTGAATTATATATGTTTTTAGTAAGGAATGGGTATTTAATATTTTAAACTTTCTGAGGGTAAAATTGACATGGTTAATCTATTCTATGAATAATATTCAAAGTAAGTGTGAAGAGTTAGAACCAAAGAGGTTATTCACACCTTTAACTGAAATTAATGATCAGAAAGGAGGAAACACAAGTGAGAATGGCCATAAAAATGACTCCTGTGAGAAACCTCATGAACATAGAGTCTTCAAAATGTAGGGAGCATCAGGCTGTGGAAAATGATAATGGGAGAGTATGGAAACTAAGACTCACATTCTTCCTGGGTTATAGAGACTGGTGAATGTGCTTAATCAGGAAAACAAAACTGAAGGCACAATTGAGAGGGAAAGGATAATGAATTTATCCTCTTCAGTATACTTTTTCATGAAGTATCTACACCTTAATTATGCACCAAACATTATGTATGCTTTATTCTACAAGATAATCAGAAAAACATTCTACAATAATGCAAAGCCTCTACCTTTTCCAGATATTTATATTATGGTAGTAGGTTAATATTATCTATTTAGCTACAATGCTATCAGAAAAACATGATGATTGCATGAGTCACTTCAGAAAGTTGATGAGAACTTCATGAAGCAACTACCAGTATTCAGGCAGAAAGTTGAGTCATGAATGGGCATCATTCAGATAGAGAATAAGATTTCAAGAAAATGCAACATTATATGTGAGGTCCTTGTAGAAAGAAGAATTTGATGAGTTTGAAGAAGGTATAGGAAAAGTCAGTGAAGATTAAAGCTAGAGAAAAGGGTAGCTCATGATGTACATGATGAACCATATACATGTTTGTGATATCTTTAAGCATGGAAGCAAAAATTTTAAAGAAAAATTGATTTGATGAAAACAAGGAAAGCCTAACTTGAAACCTTTGTTGTAGCGCTGATGAGAGATGCTAGTTCCTGGGAATCACAAAGGATTGTGATTGGATTGTGTTCACAAAGGAGTGAAACAAAGGAGTGGAGACATGTACAAAGACTTCAGAAATTTTCTAGAGACAGTAGGAACTATGAATTCTGGAGATCACAGAAACTATGCCATGTTTTTCACTGAATGCTGTACATGAAAGTATGAAAGGGACACTGGTGAGAACTTCTAGGAATTAGGAGGAAAACAGAGTAGATCATTGTGCTATTCCCAGAAGAGAGAAACATTAAAGGGGGAAAAGGTTTTCAGTAGGAAGATAATAGCAGCTGGAACACCCAGAGAATAAAGGAGGTTTATGAAGCAGCTCAGTGCCTTGGTGTTCTTAGTTTCCAGACCATGTTCAGTGGCAGGTCTGGTGTCATAGTCATATCTATGGCCAGCAGAAACTGACAGAAGAAACAAAATTTCTTTTTTTGATGTTATTGTTTTGGTTTCTTTTTTGAGACAAAGGTTTTTCTGTTGTAACTCTTGCTGTGCTCTGTAGACCAGGCTACCCTCAAACTCACAGAGATCCACCTGCCTCTGCCTCCCAATTACTGGGATTAAAGGCTTGCACCACCACTGCCTGGCTTTTTTTTTTAAACTTAATATTTTATTTTATGTTTATGAATGTTTTGTCTGCATGTATGTATGTGTACCATATGCCCATGGGAGTCAGAAGGTGTTGGCATGTTGGCTCCCATGGAACTGGAGTTATAGTTGGTTGAAAGTCACGATGTAGGTGCTGGTAATTGAACTAAGGACCTCTGCAACAACAATCAGTGATCTTAACCACTCAGCCATCTTTCCTGCCCAAAGATTGTGTGTGCTAGTGACCTCCCTCCCAAAGCTAAGGACTGAACCCTGAGCCTTATCACTGAGCTAAAGTCCCAACTGCAATAAAATTTCCACTAGTTATTCTTTTTTCCCTCTTATCTTACTTTGCTGTGTCACTCTGTGATCAGAGACGAAATATCCTAATAAATTCAGCTGTGGGGACTGAGAAGCATACAACACAGGGTAAGGGCTACATGACTTCTTCTGCCCCAAAATAAAGCATAATTATCAAGAGACTGATAAATAAATTGTGAACAAAAGAAAATAACAGCTTTCTGCTACACAGTAATTGATAACATTAAAGTATATATCAAAGTTTTTTTAAGTGTATAATTAAAACATAAGCCTTACACTGGACAACACAGTTGGAACTGTTTTTCTGAGTTCAAATGAGGACAGTGCTTGATACACAGATGTGTAAAGTTGTTGGGAGAGAAGTAGTAGCTGAAATTACAACTAAATATAGTTAAAAGGAGAATTCTCAGACTTTACAAAATCCAAAAGAAGGAACAGAGGGAAAAGCCCAGTAGCAGAGACCAAGGAGAGTAGGGAAGAAAAGTAAGACATCATTAATCATCTTTAAAAGTGGAACTTTAGTGAAATTCACTTTAGTGAAGTATGGTAATCCAAATTATCACTTTATTTAGCAAATAAGTATTGAGAAACTAAAAATAGATAAGAATGGTAACCAAAGACTCACATTTCCATTCTAGTGTTTTAGCAAGTGCTTGCTCTAAACCAGTGAGCACATAGATGATTCCAAATGGGAGTAGTGGGATGTGGTAGTTGTGAAGATGAATAAAATAAGTTTTCTTCCTTAAAGAATGCCAGATCAATTGATAAAGATACCAAACAAATGAGTAAAATGTAATATCACACTCTAAGAGGTATTATGAGAATAAAGAAAAAAATAATGTATCAAATCTGATGAGAGTATTTAAAGTGATCCTGAAGTATAGGTATGTCTTAGAGTTTTTATTTCTTTGATAAAAGTTCATGACCAAAAGCAACTTGGGGAAGAAAGGGTTTATTTCATCTTACAACCTTCAGGTCATACTCCATCACTGAGGGAAGTCAGGGCAGCAACTCAATATAAGAACCTGAAGGCAGGAACTGAAGCAGCGACTATGGAGAAACATTGCTTACTGGGTGGCTTCTCGGGCTTGCTCAGTCTGTTTTTTTTTATAACTCAAGATCACTTGTTTAGGAGTAGCAAAGCCCATAATGGGCTGGGCCTTCCAAGACATCAATCATTAATTATGAATATGTTACAAGACTTATAAAAGAGGAATTTCCTCAATTATGATTCCTTCTTCCCAAATATGTCTAGGTTTATGCAAAGTTGACAAAAAATCAGCACAGGGAAAGAATATTAATAAAGTTTTGCAAGTACAGAAAACAAATGAACAAAGATAGTACATCCACTGTGCATGAGATTACTTAAATTCACTCTAGAAGGGAAGCTTCAGGGGACCTGTTGGCAAACTGAAATGTAATATAACTAAGCCCTACTGGTAGGCCAGGATGACAGGAAAGCTACTGAAAAAAAAAAAAAAAAAAAAGGAGCGAGTGAGCCAGATGCTAAAACTCCTGCTTAAAATGGAATTAGGATACTAATTGAGAAACACAAGAAATGAAACTCTTTTGTGAGCTAGTAAGGTCCTGAGTAAATGAGGACTATTGCACATGTGGAATGCATGGCACACAGTACCTAATTCAATGGAAATTATGTGAGAAGAGGAAAAGTCAATAGTGTCTCCAAGTTTTGAGAGAGGACATTAGAGTTATGATCATAGGAAATGACTGAATAGGTATAGAATTGGGATTCATTTTGAGAAAATTTAAAGCTGAAAATATCCCTGCTGGATCTTCTTCACTGATTGCCTTACATTTGGCTGTGCACACAATGAACTGCAAAATGATTGCACGGTGAACTAAAATTAGACATAGTTGTCACAGTGACCAGCATCCTGTGTTATTCCCTTTTCTATTCAAGCATAGTTATATTTTAGATGTAACATTTGCTTTGAAAAATTATATTCAGAGGAAAGCATTATTGACAACATTGTAACAATTTCAATGTATTAAAGACGAATCTGTAGAGTTCATTATTTTCTACAAGGTAGTCCACTCACAGTCTTGAAGTCTTGTGCACTGCAGTTCAGAATACTGGGATCATAGGCTGAAGAGCAATAATGGTGTTCAAATCTCACATACATACTGATTCAGCATAGAAAAACTAACTCCATGGAGAATGAAACAAGAGAGAAGCAAAGATACATTTACATTTGACATAGGCGAGATACTTTAAATGAGAAAAAGAAACCAAGAATGGATCAAACATTTCTTATAATTCCATCAGGAATTCATATTTTGGTCTGTTCCAATCACATGTTCAAAATGTCTCATAATTTTAATAATTATTACTGAGTAGCTCTATTTACTTGTGGTTTATTGGATGTTAGGTATGGCTATTAGAAATTTAACCAAAATTATGTTTTATTTCACTCTTTTAACAGAACTGTGAGATAAATATTAGCATGCTTTAGTTTTATAATCAGTTTAAAAATGTGAAAGGAGAGATTCAGAGAGCTGAAGTAGCTGTTATTAGTCCCACTCATATATGAAGCAAATTTAATATCCATGACTGCCTAAGCTGAAGAATATAATCATTGTGCAATACTATGTCTATTTCTTCTAATCCTTGATTCTAAAAAGCACTGTTGGTTCTATCCCAGATCTCAGTATATAGCACCCATCAACTTATACTTTCTCAGAGCAGAAAGTGTTGACACACATCTATATGGCTTTTCTAGTGCTTACAAAACATCATCTCAACAAGAAAGGCCACCATAATAACCTGTTAGCTCATACTGTATGCTGCTAGCTCATAGCTTCTAGTGTACCAGTGGAAATGGGTTACTTTTCCCTTCTAACCATGACATTTCCTCTTCATACTTCATATGGTTAAGAAGAAAAATCCTGCTGATCTACTAGTTTGATACTAACTTTCTCCCCCAAAACAATAATCATAATATATGTTTCTTGACATAAATGTTCTTCATACTGGATCCTTTTTCTGAAAATGAAGAGCTGAATTGTATTCTGTTTTTAACCATTCCTCTGAATTCAATTGCAGCTAAAGAAAATGAGCACTGGTAAATTAAAACCTATAGAAAAATGTAAAAGACACACAAATGATTGTCTTCCCTTATGAGATGCTGAAGATATATATTTGCTGTAAAGTATATATAAGACTCACTCTGTTTCTTGGAGGCTGGTGTTATTTTACTGTAGAATTTAATAAACAAGAGTGTCTACTTACTGACTTATGAGCATAGACACCATATATTGTGATCTGTTTCCTGTTTAACAGTAAGAAATGATATGGAACACACAGAGAACACCAGAAAGTGGCTATTTGAGCTACCCACGACTGAAAAAGAATATTCTACTTCATGAAAACTAATACATATTAAGGAGTTCTTGAAAGATACAAATATCTCTCAGAGATGTGTGTGATCAGAAAAATAATGATTATTGAAGACCTCAACTATCTAGAAATTTTCTAAAAAGAAAGCTCCATTTGACTAAAATAAGAAAGTCCTCAATTTCCAGGCAATTTCATTATTGACACTCTATAAATGTTTATGTTTCATTGACAAATAATATTGTATGCATTATAGGATACAATGTAATTTTTTAATATATACTCGCATTTGGAAAATGATTAAATCAAATTAAATTAAATATATTTCCTAAAATTTGGTTTGTGGTAAAAATACTTGAAATCTACACTTACAGAGGGAAGGGAAGAGATTGTCAAGCTTCTTAAAAAGAGAGGAGAAAAAGAAAAGGATATTTAGGAGAGCATAGTCATAAAATTGGCTATGAAATGAGACCACATTTCAGCTAGAGAAAATGTAGGATTAACTGTATGCTTCTCTTAACTTGTAGACAATGAATAGACACAACAGGAATAAATACTTCAGACTTCACAAAAGAAAGGACATTGACAATCAGACTTTCTAAAGAATAAAAATGTCCATTTTTGTTAATAGAAGACATTGAACCTAAACTAGAAAAAAATCTTGTTAGTCTCTTGCTGTGCGGTACCATAATTTCTTACATTTAAATGTAACTTAGTGCTCGCGATTACCCTCATTAGCCACCATCTTCCTACTTCTATAAGACTGACTTTTTAATGTTACACATAAAGGTGAGGTGTCATGATGCTTGACTTTCTGTGCCTGGCTTATTTCACTTAACACAACAATCTCCAGGTCCATTCATGCTTTTGCAAATAATGAGATTTCATTTTCTTACAATGATTGGATCACATTGCATTGTGTGTATATACTACATGTTCTTTAGCATCCATTAGTTGATACTTAAGATTGTTTTATCTCTTGCTTCTACAACACTGCAGCAACAAACATGGGGATTCAGATGTTTTATTAACTTTCTGATCTTATTTCCTATGAGCCTGATCGAGCAAATAGAGCATGATTGGATCATATGGCTGTTAAATGGTTTGATTTAGTAGTATATTTTTATTCCTCAGTTATTATTTTGATTTTTCTGTTATAGGAGTTTTCTTTGTGGTTGCCATAATGCTTTAAGTTCTTTTAATATAAAAAGCAATTTGGAAATGATAATATTTCAGATGGTCATAATGGTAAGAAACAAAGCAAACAAACAAAAACCCAAATAGGACAGGATGGTGTATGCCTAAGATCCTAGCATCCATGAGGTAGAAACAGAAAAATCCAGGGGCCAAGATCATCTTTAGCTACATAGTGAGTTCAAGGCTTGCCTGGGCTACATGAAGAAATGTCTCAAAAAGAGAGAAAGAAGAAAGAAAGAAAGAAAGAAAGAAAGAAAGAAAGAAAGAAAGAAAGAAAGAAAGAAAGAAAGAAAGAAAGAGACAGAGAGAGAGAGAGAGAAAGAAAGAAGAAAGAAAGAAAAAAAGAAGGAGGGAAGGAAAGAAGGAAAGAGAAGAAAGGGAAGGAGGAAGAGAGAAACTATACAATTTTAAAATTAATAATTGGATTCCATTCTTCCTAACATTTTAAATCTCTGATGTCCCATTTTGCATCTTTTATGTTCTCTTTCTCAATATAATAATCATTATTATAATTAATTGTTCTATCTTCATTTTAGCAATATGAGTGGCTTACACATCTTGCTTACAATATTATTCTGATCTTCTTTTACCAGTGTGTTGTATGCTTTTCCATTATTTCTTTGAACCCATTTATGTCTTCTTCTCTATGACTGAAGGATGCCCTGTATAATTTCTTATAGGACAGATACGATGAAGACATTCTCAAAGCCTCTGTTTGTGACTGTCTTTATCTCTTTTATTTTGAAAGGATAGCTTTGCTGAGTATATTCTTAGTTGAGAGAATTTTTTGTTGATGTTTACTTATTTTGTCTCCTTCGGTACTTATGGATAGTGTAAGCTAGTTTCTACTGGCATTTAAAGTTTCTGCTGAGATGCCTGCTGTAATATTAATTAGAACAAATCTACATATTGTTTGCTTCCTTTGCTTCCAACTTTAGTAATCTCTTGGTTGTTATTCCTTGGAGAAATAGATAATAAGATGGCTTGAGGTAAACTTGGTTTCCTGGAACTGAACAGCTTTGGTTCTGGAAACTTCATTAGAAATGCACTAAGGGAATAAAGAAAAGACAGACACACAGACCACTTACATCAAAGCTGGGATGAGATGATATTTGATATAGCCCCTCATCTGTGTGTTTAGTAGGCACAGCTGGGGTTGGGGTGGCCAATCTTGATAGGAGGTGTCTGTAGGTGAACTGTCTCAGGACTGAAGTATTCAGAAGGAGGGAACTGCAGCAGTTGCATTTTTTACACACTGATCAATTGTACATGATCACTCATTCTTAGACTTCCAAGGAAATCTTTGCCATTTCTCTTGAGCCTGACCCATATGAGTAACAGTTTTGCCAACTCCTATGGAATTAAAGCTTAAGAGAGCTCAACATCCCTTTTCCGTGTCAACAAAGCATACTCACTCAGGAATTCCTCAGCTTCCTGTATTTGGTTGAGTTGACTCTGAATGGTGGCTTTTGGCCTTCCTGTACCTACATATTTGTATTCTTTAGGCTTGGAAAGTCTACTACATTATATAATTTGAATAATTTCTATCAATTAAGCATACTCGAATTTCCCATGGACCTCAATAACATGAATATTTTCTTTTGTTTTTAATGTAATCTCAAAGGAGTCATTGTTTGCTTTATTTCTGTTCAATTTTTGTTGTTTTCTTCTTTGTGGTGTTATTGATTTCAATGCGTGGGATTTAGAATCACCTCTTAGATAAGCCTGCGGGGTTTGTTTATGAATGTGTTACTAGAGTGGTTTAACTGAGATAGGAAATCACACCCTGGGTATGAAAATTATCATCCCAGGGACTGGGTCACAAACTGAGTGAAAGGGGAAAGGGCAAGCGTGAGCACCAGCATTCACCTGTACCTGCTTCCTGACTTCAAGTGTACTAGCTATCTCATACTTTGTTCACTTGCCTGACTACCTTTATGGACTGTTTCCTTTCTTAAACTATGAATCAAAATAAACCTTTGCTTCCTGACAAAAGTTATTTTTGAAGGAATTTTGTCATGACAACAAGAAAGGTACTGTTACGTTCACTAAATGTGTTTTCCAAAAGCCTGTCTTCCAGCCCACTAATTCTTCCTTTCATTTGATCTGCCCTTCCATGATGTCATCTATCATATTGCAATTTCAGTTACTGTGTTTTTAATACAAAATTTTGCTTTATCTTTTAAATAATTTCTATCTCTAAGTTATTCTATCATATTGAATAATGTCTCTGTGTTTTCATGTACAGAAGACCCAAATTTGGTTCCCAAAACACACATGGTTGTTCACAACCAACACCAAGTCCCAGGGGATCTGATGCACTCTTCTGACCATGGGCACTAGATTCACACATGGTGTACATATATATGCAGGCAGAACATTCAAATGAATAAAATACAATTTAATAAAGAAATCAAAAATAATTAAAAACCTTTAAATTCTTCATCTAAGATTTATGATTTACCTATATTAGTTACTTTTTGTTCAGTGTCTGGTAAGTTATTTTGATTGTTTGGTAAGGTTATATTTCTAAAAGTTCTTCACATTGCTGGTAAATAACCTGATATGTCACTAAAATATATAGATATGCTTTCCAGTTGCCATAGTCCAGTTTTACCTTTGTCTTCTCAGAAAGTGTAAAACTACCTCTGATTCTTTCTCAGCCTGAAATTACTTGTACTATCAGTACTAGATAGCATTATCAGTCCATGTTTGGTACAAAGTCCCTGTTGGTGTGCTACTACTGTCCAACACTAGAAGATGAACCAAGTTCAGATCTGTCCCAAAACTACAAATGGTGTCCTGTACAACATGGTCTGGAGGAATATCTAAAAAGGTCTGTCTGTATCAATAATCTTGTCCCTGAAACTGGGGATAGCCCAAAGGTCACATCCACAGCACCATTCTCTTGTTAGACAGTATAGAAACTTCCTAGCTCTGAGATGAATCATCCCACAGGGATAATCCCCAGGTTCCATGCTATACTTGCATGTCAATGTCAGTGTGGTTATATCATATCCTAGGTCTACTGACACACAGTGCCATGGTCTTCCTGGGATTGAGGGCCTTGTGTCTACAGTTGGTAAAGCCAGTCACAGATGATGTTGACAAGATCCAAGTACAGTTACTTGGGGCTGGATACCTCTAGACTCTGAGATACTACTGTTCATGGCAGTACTGATCTGGGAGCAGGAGTCACTGAGATCTGTCTTGTGCAGTGATCTTTAAACTTCCTAATGCCATGACTCTTTATTACTGTTCTTCATGTTGTGGTAACCCCAATCATAAAATTATTTTCTTTGCTACTTCATAACTTTAATTTGATACTTTTATAAATTTTAATAGAAATATGCAGATGGTCTTAGGTGACCCCTGTGAAAGGGTCATTCGACCTCCAAAAGGATTGTGACCTACAGGTTGAGAACCAATTGTCTAGTGCTGAAAACCACTGCCTAGTGCATCAACACCTTTATTTACCATCCTGTCTGACCCCTAACAATCCTGGAATCCTGCTATATATTTTGTTGTCTAAAGATGGTTTAGTGGAAAAAGAAGCTCCTCATCCACTGAGACTGAACTAAGCTAGGCCACATTTGAGGCTCACAGTTGTAAGAACCAGTGAAGTCTCACAGTGTTGTCAGGACAACATACAGTGGGACTAGAAATGATAGATGCAAAAAGGGTAGAATCCATCCTACCAGGACTCTGCCTATGAGACTAGGCCTATACATGAGAATTTTTTTTTCTTTACCACACCTTCCTGTTGACTGAATGTTAGCACAGTAGGACTGACACTGGACTACTGCACAAAGTTCTGTGCTACCTTTGGTACTCTGTTCCCAGCAGATAGAATCTTACTCACTTTCCTTCTCCCTGAGGTTGGGAGAGAGATCTGGTAGATTGAGTCACATAGATTCCAGGTTAGTGTACTTACTGTGTCTTGGTGTTTGATACCTACCTGTTGGCAGATATTTGGGACTCTGCTTAATGTTGGGTTTTGATAAGGTAGGACTGGTACTGGGTTTCAAATCTAAAGCTATGAGCTGAATTTTGCCTCTGCTAAGTGGAAGGCAGTTCTTCCCATTCAGATTGATTGGTCTGATGAAGCAGGGATGATGGGGCAACTGTTTCAATTTGTAAATCTATGAAAAGATGTTCACTAGGTAATCGTTCTCTTCTGACAAGTTACACTTCCTTTGAAAATAGTCTCATAAGCATTGATTGTGACCATACAAGTCATTAGAAAATGTAATTGTTAATACTCAATTTTACTAATTCTTTGGTCTGCTTTCAAATGTGTTCTAATTAAGAAAACTATTATCTATACTTCATTTAAAAAGATTTTTCTTAGCTGGTTTTAGACAACATCAACTATCCATCTGTCTTAAAAGCTAAATAGAGCTTTTTTGAAAAAAATAAATTCACTCATTCTACTTATTTTTATATCACACGGTAAATCATCCCTGACATTTTTAGCCCCTTTGAACATGAAGATTTGAATTATTTCCTGAATGTGTCACTGTTCAGACATAGTAATAACCATCTTCATACAGATACCATGAAATGATACAGAGTATAGATAATTTGACTACAGTTCTGGATTCAAATCCTGATTCTATCATGTATTAGTGTCCAACTGTATTTCAGCCAAAATTTTCTTAAGCTTTTTTGTACCTGTTTCTTCCTCTACAATGTGGAGTAGTTACGTAGATTGAGAAATTCGTTGGTATCCCTTGATTGATGTAAATCCACAGTAACAATTTCATATTTGATGATTACAAGTTGCCATCCAAGCGTAGTTTCAGAAGCCCTCATTCTTTGCAAGTTACTTAATTACCTTCCTTTGGTCATTACCCACACAATGAACATCTCTAATAAAATAAATTTCATGTAGAATTTTTATTACAAAGGAAAATGTGAGTATCTGAAGAAAGGCAGATCACTGGTGATTTTTTTTAGGATATTGATGCTCCAGACAACAATATGTTGTAAATAATTATGAACTATATCCATGGAAAAGCTGAAGTCTCTGAAAATGCTAGTCATTGATAAAACAAATCTATTTTTGAAAAGTCATTCCCAGCTAGAGAAAAAGGCCAGTATTCTAGTTATAAATTCAGACTCAGTGTTGTAAATTTGTTGGTAGCTACTGCCACCAGGTGGTAGCAAAGTGCTTCTTCGGAGACTAGTATTCAATAGGCTTTAGAAGAAAATAGAGGGAGTTGTGTTTCTTCCTATCTCATTGGCTCATAAACACCCAAGATCTGATCTTCATAAAATACCAAAGTGTCTTTGGTTTCTACAATCACACTACCTTCAAATCCTTCTACAAACGAAGCTTAAGACTGTCAATGTCTGTTCCAGGACAGTCCTTTAATACAAATGTAAAGCCTGCAAAGCATTGAATACTGACATGATTGAGAAAAAGTCATGTATTTCAAACTGCTTCTATCATAGACTTCAAATGACTGGTGTACAGATATCAGCATTGTCACTTACTTGCTTGATAATGTGAACAAAAATTATCTGAGACTAACACTACTCAGCTAAAATTTGGAGAAGAAATTAGGTAAAATGTGTATAAGGGATACCAAGAGCCTTGAAGATTCTCAGTAGAAGTTAGCCGACCAGGTTCTTGATAACCCTTACACACGTGTTACCTAATTTTTTCTCCAAATTTTATTATTTTGATACCTATTTCACTGTATTTCCCTTTCTTGCATTCAGATGAAAACTTGGTGTTATTACAATTATTGCTGATACATAACCCAACCCATAAGGATATTCAAGCAAACTTACATAACAAACTCCATCAGCCATGATAGGTGTATTAGTTACTTTTCTTTTTACTGTGATAAAATGCATGACCAACAACAACTTAAAAAATAGTCTATTTTAGATTCTAGTTCAGATGGCTAAATGTTCATAATGGCAGCAAGCAATCAGAGGAAGGATATGAAAAAAATCACATCTCAACCTCACACAGGGAAATGAGAAAAATGGATGTGGGGTGAGACTACAAATCTTCACAGCCTATCCCCAGTAATTTACTCCAGTATCTCTTCCTAAAAGAACCACCAACATGGGACCAGATGTTAAATACATGAAATTCTGAGAGACATTTCTGATGTAAACCATAACAAGGATAATTTATGATTTTCCTAGACCTAAATGAAACACAAAATGTCCAAACAGAATTGAAATCTTCTAGGTTCTAAGTCTATGTTGAGCCACTAAGACTTCTTTCTGAAATGTTCCAAAGAAAGGCAATTAAACCTACTTTTAGTTTTTGAAACTGTATTATAAAGGACATCAATGTTTGTGGAATATTGTCTAAAATATAAAATCTATATGTGGATGCAAATTATACAATTATATAGGGGGCTATAAGAATTATTATTACTTATTAATTTCAGGTACAAGTAATGCTATGGTCCTCAGTTTGGCTAAAACTGGCATTAGGTAGTCAGAAGCCTAAATTCATCAGCACATATATACATTGATAAATTCTCGACTAATTTATGATCATAAGAATACGTGTCCTAGGACATTGCAGGAACCTAAAATATCTTTTGTTCTATCAGATATAAATTATACAGTGCCACATGTAGATCTCTTAACTTCAAATCTTTAAAAACTGGACTTCTAGACATGGAGCAAATTGGTAACAAACAGAGTGTTTGTATATCAGTCAGTATATCAAGTATAGCAAGTATACATTATGTAATTCATCAAGGAAAATCTTTTGACAAGATGTCTCTTGATTGCTCAGAGGTAACATGAAATGGACCCAAGTGCACAGTGGGTGATAATGTGAGTATCCCAAACTTTAGCTCCCATTAAATGTCTGACACTTGATTGCTATGTGATTTTGACATGTTCATTTGGCTAATCACAAACACAAAAATAGTAGAATGTATTTTTTAAAGTTTTTCTATAGTTGGTGGGGGTAGAAATCAGATAGTGTGGAAAACTTTGAAAACTATAAACTATGGATACTGGAAGATTTATTTCAATAGAGTATCAAAACTAATTTCTTTGGGGATATTTTAACAGGAATTATTACTGAAAGTATTGGACAATGGGGGTGAATGCCCATCTTTTGAGACATCCTGTAAAGTTTTTTTCTGCAAAGCTAATAATAGCTAAAGAATAGTGATAAAGGAAGCAGTGTTTCATTTACTTTCCAAAGCCATTAACCATGTGATTTATTATAATCCTACTTAAATATATTGCCACATTATTATTTCTTCATGCAACCATTGTGGATTTTTTAGTAAATGTACAACTCAACTCCAGGAAATAGGGAACCTGTCAAGATAAATCTTTTTGGCTTTTTTGTGAGCCAGCATTTTTTATCTGGCTTGTTGCTGCTGTGAGTTATTTTTGACTGACTGTAGTATTCTCTCATAATACTACAGAGTAATGAATGTATAGTCCTCTACAACGTAATTGGAATAGCAAAATTGCTGAGTCGTGCAGAAAGGCCCTGGTTAAAGATTGGAAGGAAGGTTCAGAATGATTTTGCTATGTTCTTTATCCAGAAGAAGCTTAAAAGCAACCATGTTAATGACATAAATCAATGAAGTTCAGAAACTACCACTCAGAGATATTCCGAAACAGCTTGAAATTCAGCATTTTTGCTTCGTCCTTAACTTCTTAACGGCAGATGCCTTTACTGGGTTTCAATTAGGCTATTTCCTTCAGAATCTAGTTCTTAAACCCTTACTTTCCAAATTCATTTCCCCAAATATAACTTAAACAGCTTGAATCATGTTCTTGTAAGATCCTATTTTAGGATTTTTGTAGCAATAGGAAAACTGTAATTTCTTGAAGAAAATTTTAATCTCTTTTCAATTTTGTAATTCTCTATTGTATCCTTTGAGATTCGCTTCCCCCTTTAAGATGTTCATCCTCACCCCTCTTTGGGTTTTGTTGTTGTTGTTGTTATTGTTGTTGCTGTCCTTTGAAATAAATTTGATATGAAAAGGATAGATACATAGAAAGAAGGGATGTTTTTCCTTTAGGAAACTACAAGCAAATTTTAACAGTGCTCTGCAACTCTTTAGATTTCCATTGAGCTTGGAAACTCCTCTATTCATGAATTTTTACTTTTTCCAGTCCCTTAGTTTTCCTAGTCTATTTTTTATGGCAATGAGTTCCATATAACTATATACAGGAAAAAAATTCTGTGTCCCATGCAAAATGTTATAAAATTGCAGCAGGCTGAAGGATTAGAATTTGAAACTTTCACGTGATTATTTCACAGACCTCTAATCATCTGTTTCAAAGACACTTAAAAGAAGGTAGAGCATGATTGAAATATAAAAAGTTGAGTAAGAAATTTCTTCTCTCTTGATGCTCTTTAAAAAGCATCCTCTCTCTGCTTGGAGGTTATGAGTGGAATACTGGGCCTCATTTGTCCTTCAGTATCAGCATCCTGAACCTCAAAAATGATTCAATATCATGAAAAATCCCCCAGCAAATGAGGTATAAATGAACTTAAGAAACCAACAATGCCATTAGATGTTTGATGAAGGAAATCAGCCTATCAAAGATAAACCACATAGAAAAAGGAACTATGGAGAAAAAAGTAGTCCTAGCATGAGCTATGCTTTCTTATGAGGCTCCATTACTAGTCATACTGCCAACTCTCTGCACTCTACCAGGATCCCACCTGGCCTGGCTGAATAAAACACTCAGGCTACAATATAAGATTAAGCAAGAATACATCATATACAAGATTCACATGCCATGATAGCCACAAACTCCCAGTTCCAAATGGTACAACTGATGGCAAACCTGTCTTCGATGTTGCTAACTAGCTAGATTAACCAAAGCCTTAAGTCTGTTACCGAGGAAAGAACTAGATGTGAGGTTTGGAGGGTCATGTATTATTACTAGGTTGGTGAAAACTTCCAATATAAATTGTTTGGAGTTATCCTCATTGATACATTCCATAAAGCTATCTGAAGAAATCCTTACCCACAGTGGATCACCAAAAGAGTCCACAAGCATGAGATATGCACCGAGTGGCATGTGTAGGCCCCAAGAGCTATCGCCTTGGAAAGGGCCATAATTTCCACCACATTTTTGGTGGTTCTCACTGTATACCTGGAGAGAAAAACAATTCTCTCCAGCTCTACCACCATTACTGCTAACCTAAGGAATGTTTGTAAATTTCATGCCCAATGTAAGACAGTAAAAAGATAAAAACACATATAACCTGCAACACAAAGCATAAATGATCTAAAATGACATCTAGAGAGATGTGCATTAACTCCCACCCCCACACACCGTGGCTGATTAAAGTAAAATTGAAAATAAAATCCATAACTCTTGCCAGAGTAATTTGAAAAATGGATCAACACATGGAAATGAAGGGATGAACATTCTCTATGAAAAGTGAGAATTTTCAGAAACAGGAAATTTATTCACTCTATAGACCTAGGCTGTCTTTGCGATCTGATGTTAGACACCAATCACTGTTCCCTTTAGGGTTATTCCCTAACTACCCTATTGAATGACCCAGTTCCCAAATCTGGATAGTAATAATAGGACTGACCCATCTAAGACAAAGCAGATAGTTATAGCAGGGCTCTGAGTCCACAGCCAGGGTTCATCAACTGCAAGGAGCATATGAATTACCTTGATATTGATCTAATATCAGGTACAGGTGATCTAATAAGGTGCAAATTTTTAGACTTTGCCCACCAAAATTTAAATGGAGAGAAGTCCACTAGAATGTATTTCTAATGAATATCTCCATGTAATTCTGGTGATGATTAAAATTATCTACACAATATGTTCTTAGAAAACATTCATTCAGTGCTTTGTCACTCATATCATTTGAACAAAAGAAGGTGCATCTTTCAAGACAGCCAGAAAAAAAGATCCTCAGATACTGCTTTTGGTGAACAGGTATGGAATGTGTACAGATTTTTTTTTTTTTTTACACAACCTAAATCTCAGGAGTACTGTTGCACAGCCTGTGCTGTATGGACATATATTCACACAGAATTATTGTGTAAAAGACTAGCTCTGAAATTGAGAGATCTTGTCAGGTTTACTGAGTACTCATAAAAGATTTCAAATTGAGCATGTAAGTCAAGATTATCAATAATGTGATACAACTCTAAGGCTTTGTGACCTTATCCTTAAGGGCCCTTTATTGTTTGTAACAATCTTTTTTCCCAGAATAAAAATTTGACAAAGATGGCAATAGTCTAGCTTTTATCATATCCCTTCTAAGAAAGGTCATTAATCTTAATTAGAATATATATATATATATATATATATATATATATATATATATATATATATATATATATATATATATATCACCTTTGTAAATTGACATGACTTACCATGAATAATGATACCCAATGGATTAAAGAAAAATAAATAAATAGATAGATAATAAAATAGAAAACCTATAAAGTAACAAAGCAAAGGAATCCAATTTAAAGTATTCCAATGTCTCAATAACCCAGTTTTCATTCTTATCTTTTGGTAGTTTGAAAATTATTTCATCTAACTTGAAGGGAAAGTATAGTTTTCTGCAGAAGTCAATATTACATGATTTGAGACAGCGTATGTTTTAGTTTGTTTTCTGTTTGACTTGCTAAGTACTGTAATCAAAATAAATTTTGGAAGAAAATTATTTATTTCACCTTATAGGTGACAGTCCATCATCAAAGGAAGCAAGGGCAGAAGTTCAAAGGAGGACTCTGGAGCAGGAATTGAAGCAGAGGCAATGGAAGACTACTTATTAGATCACCTCTAGGCTTACATTCATCTATTTTGTATATACAGTTCAGGCCTGCCTTCCCAGAGTTGGTACTCCAGAAAGAGTTGAATGTCCTACATCAATTGGCAGTCAAGAAAATGCCCCCCACAGTCATATCTACAGGTTAGTCTGATAGAAGCAATTCCTCAACTGAACTACCTTTTTCCAAGATGTATCAAGCTTACAAACAAGATCAGCCATCACAGTGTAGATATCAAAACTGGAAGGTGAGATAAAGATCATGTTGAACTACAGTCATTTCTATCAGTATGAAGCTATGAGTAAGCGTTAACATTCAGATGAGAATAATGAGACATCACTCACCTTTTTACTTCTACCAAGTTTGGTAAGCTGTTCTGTGTCTATTAGCAAGGCAAAGCTCACTTTATTAAATAGATTAAATCAATTATTGCCTGGAATGTATACTCACAGGTAACTTTCCTGACTCATTTTCTTTATCACATAAGAATACAACCTTATTTGAGTCTGAGAAATCATTTTTTTACCTCCAAAATATGGATCTTTTTCCAATCATAGCTCAAGGCTGAAATAAAGTCTTTTCCACTAACTTTCCAGCCTATTCTATAAATGTTATTATATCAGAAGCATCTGGCTTCTGATCATCAGAAGGAGCTGGCTAAAACCAACAAAGATATGACTGAAACTTACACTGGCAACATCATCCAAATTGTTTCACTGAAGAAAAAATTAATTCTCTGACAAATTATGAATATTTTTGACAAAAAATAATTAGCTAAATTTGATTCTATAAAAAGATGAATTATATTCCAGCTATGTGTTTTAGAACTGGTTGAAATAGATTCACTTTGGCCTATTCCCATTCATGCTGTAAATCAGCCATCTATCAACTAAAGCCATTCATTCACTTTGAGGTTACAATATATCATGTAGAAATTGTATTGGTTGAAAAAGATTCATTTTGGCCTATTCCCATTCATGCTGTAAATCAGCCATCTATCTACTAAAGCCATTCATTCACTTTGAGGTTACAGTATATCATGAAGAAATTGTATTCCAAAATCATAGGCCAGCAATAGAGTGAAAAGTAGCAAACAAATGATCTTCCACTTGAAAAATGGCAGCAATGGAACATAGAATTACATTTATATATGGAGTTCATATCAATTTTACAGCTTGTATCCTTTGTTATTTTCCTGATAATCTTTCTGAACCTTTCTGTGCTTTTTTTTTTCCAACAATTTTTTAAAATTCTTTTTTCTTTCATATAATACATATCAATACCTCTCCCACCCTCCCTCGGTTCTTCCCACCCTCCTTCATCTCCTTCCACTATATATCCTCCCCATCTCCACCCACTCATCTAACCCTCCCACCCCTGTTTCTCCCCATAGAAGAGAGAAGTCCACCCAGCATCACTGCTCAAACAGGGCACAACAAATTGGAGAAAGTCAGGCACCAGTCCCCACATCAAGGGTGGACCCAGCTGGAGGGGACGAGTCCCAAGGGCAGGTAAGAGCATAAGAGAACCCCACATACGCTCCAGCCTGCAGGCTTTCCTCAAGAACCCTAAGCCAGACTCTCCATAAGAACCCAAGCCAGACAAACACAAAACAAATCTAGGAGACCCTTCAGGTTCCCTGTCCTCTGCTTCAGGCTCCAAGGAAAGCCCAAGTGCGCTGGTCCGTTAGCTCCACGGAGTCTGCTATCTTGATGGCCCCTACCCTTCTGGTCCCCCAATGCCTCCTCTTCTTCTTCTGTGAGTTTTCTGGAGCTCTGCATGATATTTGTCTCTAGGCCTCTATATCTGTTCCCATCAGCTGTGTGCAGAAGCCTCTCTGATGGAGACTGGACTAGGTTTGATCCATGAGTAGAACAGGACATCATCAGAATAGTTTCCTGGCTATCCAGTCTCTAGTTCCTGGCATTCTCTTCAGAATCAGACAAGATTCCTTGGCATGGAGCTCTGCCCTTCCATTGTCCCAGAGGATCCTGTAGTGATGTTATAGGTCAAAGGATTTATGTTTGGAGTGGTGTCCTAGTCCCAATATTGGGAGCCTGCCTGCTACAGGAGATGGCTTGTTCAGGTTCCCCATTCCCCATTGTTAGAGGTCCTAGCTAAGGTCTCATTGTGGGCTCCAGTGAGTTTCCAGTGCCCTTGGTTTCCAGATCCTGCCCCTCAATGTATCCCAGTTCCAGCTTTCCCTCCAGGCACCCCCGCCCTCCATCCCTCTCCCCACACCTGTCCTCCCCTCCTCCTATTCCAATCCTTCCCCAGCCCACCAGCACCATCTCTTCTATCCCCCACCCCACCAGGGAGATCCCCATGTCACAACTGAGTCCCTCCTTGTTTTTCAGTCTTTCTGGATCTGTAGATTGCAGCACCTTTGTCCTTTGCTTAACAGTTAATAATCAGTTATAAGTGAGTACAAGTAGAGATTGTCTTTCTGGGACTGGGTTACCTCACTCAATGATTTTTCCTAGTTCCATCCACTTCCCTGAAAAATTCATGTATTCATTTTTTTAATAGCTGAACAGTACTCTGTTGTGTTAATGAACCACAATTTCTTTATCCATTCTTCAGTTGAGGGGCATCTAGCCTGTTCTCAATTTCAGGCTATTATGAAGAAAGCTGTTATGAAAATAGTTGAGCTACAAGTGTCCTTCTTGTAGGATGGAACCTCCTTTTGGTATATGCCCTGAAGTGGAATGGCTGAGTTTCAAGGTAGGACAAGTTCCAATTACCTGAGGAGTTGCCAACATGATTTCCATAATGGCTATACAAGTTTGCTCTCCCACCAGCAATAAAGGACTGTTCCCCTTGTTCCATAACTTCACCAGCATGAGCTGTCATTTTGTTATTAATCTTAGTCATTCTGACAGGTGTAAGATGGAATCTCAGAGTACTTTTGATTTTCATTTCCCTGATAGCTAAGGGTATTAAACATTTCTTTAAATGTTTCTCAGTCATTCGAGATTCCTCTTTTGAGAATTCTTTTTTTAAATCTATACTCCCATTTTTTATTGGATTATTTGGTTTGTCTAGTTTCTTTTGGTATGTCTAGTTTCTTGGAGTTCTTTATATATTTTTGATATTAGCCCTTTATCAGAAGTGGAGTTGGTGAAAATCTTTTCCCATTCTGTAGGCTGCTGTTTTGCCTTATTGACAGTGTCTTTTGCCGTACGGAATTGTTTCAATTTCATAGGGTCCCATTTGCTAATTGTTGACCTTAGTGCCTTAGGTATCAATGTTCTATTCAGGGAGTTGTCTCCTGTGCCAATGTATTCAAGGCTCTTCCCATGTTCTCTTCTATCAGGTTCAGTGTATCTGATTTTATGTTGAGGTCTTTGATCCAGTTAGACTTGAGTTTTGTGCAGGGTGACAAATAGGGATCTATTTTCATTCTTCTACATGCAGATATCCAGTTTGACTAGCACCATTTGTTGAAGATGCTGTCTTTTTTTAGTGTGTATATCTGGGTTCTAGATATATGTACATATCTAGATCAGATGTTCCTAATTGTGTGCTTTTATATCTGGGTCTCCGATTCAGTTCAATGGATCCACATGTCTGTTTTTATACCAAGGCCATGCAGTTTTTATTACTATAACTCTGTAGTACAACTTACGATCAGGAATGGTGATACCTCTATAAGTTCTTTTATTTTTCAGGACTATTTTAGCTATACTGAGTTTTTTTTTTAATTTCTCCATTTGAAGTTGAGTAGTGTCCTTTCAAGTGTCCTGTAAAGAATTGTGTTAGGATTTTGATAGGATTGCACTGAATCTGTAGATTGAGTTTGGTAAGATGGCCATTTTTACAATGTTAATCCTACTGATCCAGAACCATGGGAGATCTTTCCGTCTTCTGAGGTCTTCTTCAATTTCATCAAAGACTTAAAGTTTTTGTCAAACAAGTCTTTCACTTGTTTGTTTAGTTACTACAAAATATTTTATGTTGTTTGTAGCTGTTGTGAAGGGTGGTAGTTTCCTGATTTCTTTCTCAGTACATTTGTCTTTAGTATATAGGATTTTTCTTTTAGTTGATCCTGTAGCCAGCTACTTCAGTGAAGTTGTTTCTCAGCTGTAGGAGTTCTCTGGTTGATTTTTTGAGTCGCTTATATACACTGTCATATCATCTGCAAACAAGGATAAATTGACTTCTTCCTTTCCAATTTGTATCCCCTTGATCTCCTTCTGTTGTCTTATTGCTCTGGCTAATACTTCAAGTACTATATTAAGTAGGCAAGGAGAAAGAAGACATCCTTGCCTTGTTCCTGATTTTAGTGGAATTGCTTTGAGTTTCTCTCCATTTAATTTGATGTTGACTGTGGGCTTGCTGTAAATTGTCTTTATTATGTTTAGGTATGCCCTTTTATCCATAATCTCTCCAGGACTTTTGTCATGAAGGAATGTTGGATTTTGTTCAAAGATTTCTTGGCTTCTAGTGAGATGACCATGTGTTTTTTTGTTTTTGTTTTTCTTTCAGTTTGTTTATGTGGTGGATTACATTGACTGATTTTCATTTGTTGAATTATACCTGTATATCTGGAATGAAGCCTACTTGATCATGGTGGAAAATCTTTTTGATGTGTTCTCTGATTCAGATTGTGAGTAGTTTATTGAGTATTTTTGCATCTATGTTCATGAGGGAAATTGGTCTGTAATTCTCTTTCTTTGTTAAATCTTTGTTCCATTTGAGTATCAGTGTGACTGTGACTTCATAGAATGAGTTTGGCCATGTTCTTTCTGCTTCTATTTTCTGGAATAATTTGAGGAATATTGGCATTAATTCTTCTTTGAATGTGTGGTAGAATTCTGCATTAAAACCATTTGGCCCTAGGCTTTTTTTTTTTATTGTGAAACTTTTAATGACATCTTCACTTTCCTTTGGGGATATATGTCTGTTTAAATTGTTTATCTAATCTTGATTTAATGTTAGTAGTTTTTATCTATCAAGAAAATTATCCATTTCTTTTAGATTTTCCAATTTTGTGGAGAAAAATTTGTTTGGATTGCCTTGTTGTCTGTGGTTTTAGTCCCCTTTTCCTTTCTGATTTTGTTGATTTGGATATTATCTCCTTGTCTTTTAATTAGTTTGGAATCTTGTTGATTTTCTCAAAGAACCAACTCTTTGTGTTTCATTGATTCTTTGAATTGTTCTCTTTGTTTCTATTTTATTTATTTCAGCCCTCAGTTTGATTATTTCTTGCAATCTACTTCTCTTGGGTGTATTGCTTGTTTTTGTTCCAGGGCTTTAAAATGTGCTGTTAATTTGCTAGTATGTGATCTCTCCATTACTTTTTGGTTGGCATTTTGTGGTATTAATTTTCCCATTAGCACAACTTTCATTGTGTCTCATAAGTTTGAGTATGTTGTAAGTTAACTTTCATTGAATTCTAGAAAGTCTTTAATTTCTTTCTTATTTCTGTCCTGACCCAGTCATCATTCAGTAAATAGTTGTTCAATTTCCATTAGTTTGTGGACCTTCTATTGTTCCTGTTGTTGTTGAAATACAGCTTTAATCCATGGTGGTCTGATAATGCATGGGGTTATTTCAATTTTCTTGTATTCATTGAGAATGTTTTATCTCCAAGTATGTGGTCAGTTTTGGAGAAGGTTCCATGAGGTAGTAAGAAGAAGGTATATTCTTTTGTGTGTGAGTGAAATATTCTGTAGATATCTGTTAGGTCCGTTTGGTTTATAACATCAGTTATCTCAAGAATTTCTGTTTTGTTTGTGTCTAGATGACCTGTCAGTTGGTGAAAGCTGGGTATATCAATGTGTGTGAGCCAATGTGTGTTTTAAGCTTCAGCAATGTTTCTTTCACAAACATGAGAGTCCTTGTGTTGGGGTCATAGATATTAAGAATTAAATGTCTTCTTGGTAGATTGTTCCTTTGATGAATATGTAGTGTCTTTTCCTGTCTCTTTTAATTAATTTTGGTTTGAAGTTTATTTTGTTGGATATTAGAATGGCTACATCAGCTTGTTTTTAGGTACATTTGCTTAGAAATTTTTCCCAACCGTTTACTCTGAGGTATTGTTTATCTTTGAGGTTGAGGTGTGTTTCTTGTATGCAGCAGAAGACTGGAATTCTATTTGCAAATCCATTGTTTGTCTTTGTCTTTTTATTGGGGAATTGAGTCCATTGACGTTGGGAGATACCAAAAACCAATGATTGTTAGGTCCTGTTATTTTGTAGCTGTTGTTAGTTTTGAGGTGTGTGCATGTGTGTGTCTTTTCTATTGATTTTGTTGGTGTGCAATTATATATTTCCTGTGTTTCTATGTGTGTGGTTAAGCTCCTTGAGTTGGAGTTTTACTTCTAGTATCCTATGTAGGGCTGGGTTTATAGATCTTGTTTGAATTTGGATTCATCATGGAATATTCTGTTTCTCCATCTAGGGTGATCTAAAGTTTTACTGGTTATAAAAGTATAAGCTGGCATCTGTGTTCGCTTAAAGTCTGTAGCTCATCAGTGCATGCCCTTCTGGCTTTTAGAGTCTCAATTAATAAGTCTGGTATAATTCTAATTGGTTTGCTGTTTTTCTCTTGCAACTTTTAGTATTATTTCTTAATTCGGTATGTTTGGTGTTTTGATTATTATGTGGCAGGGGTTTTTTTTTTTGGTCTATTCTATTTGGTGTTCTGTATGCTTCTTATACTTTTATAGGGTTCTCCTGCTTTAGGTTTGGGAATTTTATTGAAAATATTTTCTGGGTTTTTGAGCTGGGATTCTTCTTCTTCTATTCCTATTATTCTTAGGTTTGGTCCTTTCATAGTGTCCCAGATTTCCTGGATGTTTTGTGTTAGTAGTATTTTGGATTTGATGTTTTCTTTTACTGATGTGTCTATTTCTTCCATAGTATCTACAAATCCTGAGATTCTCTCTTCCATCTATCATATTCTATTGCTATAGCATGCTTTTATAGTTTCTGTTCATTTTTTCTATGCTTTTCATTTCCAGAATTCCCTCAGATTGGGTTGGCTTTATGGCTTCCATTTCCATTTTCAGATCTTGACTGGTTTTGTTCATTTCCTTCAGTTGTTTGCTTGTTTGTTCTTGAGTTACTTTAAGGGATTTATTTATTTCTTCCAATTGTTTGTTTGTGTTTTCCAGAATTTCTTTAATGAGTTTACTCATTTCCTCACATAGTTTGTTTGCTTCTTCACTAATTTCTTTTAGGAACTTATTCATTTCCTCTTTAAAGGCCTCCATTAGAGTCATAAAGTTGGTTTTAAGATCTTTTTCTTGTGCTTCAGCTGTGTCAGAGTGTTCAGGGTTTGTTGTACTAGGGTATTTGGGTTCTGGAGGTGACATATAGCCCTGGTTGCTGTTAGTTGTGTTTTTATACTGGCCTTTAGGCATTTTAGTTTGGAGTGATTAAGGTTTAGTTGCTGAATTCCTAGGTTTGTTTTTAATGAGTGTTTTGTTACTTGTGTTCCCCCCATCTGGTCTTCTGTGTTTTGTAGCTTCTTGTTGAGCAGGTGTTCTCTTCCCAAGGTTGGTGCTAGAATTCTGATAGTTGCCTTGGCCTTTGGCTTAATAGGGAGTTCCCTTCTGAGTTGGGGACTGGGTCTTGGAGAGTGTTCTTCTGGGTGTTTTGCATGGCCTGATCTAGAGCAGGGTCTGCCTGCCTAGTCTCCTGGCTAGGTTGTGTGGTGAGTGCTAAGGGCAGGGACTGTCTAGTCACTAGAACTCCAAAGCAGTGGCCAAAATGGGTGTGTGGAAGGATGATGAAGGTGGATTTGGGATTTGGGCTTTGCAGCTGGACTGGGCAGGTGTAGGGGGAAGGGGTCAGGCAGCAAGACTCCTACCTGATTTCCTGGAGCTGGCTTGTCTGTCTGTTCTAAGGCAGGAGCTGCCTATCTGAGTTGGTCCTTGGAGCTCAGAAGCAGTGTGCAAAAGAGATGTGGAATGGGGGAATGAAATGGAGGTAGTTTGGGGCTTTGGGACTGGGCTGGGTAAATGTTGGGGGAAGGGCCAGGGACTCCTACCTGATCTCCTGGTGCTGCTGGCTTGCTCTGCCTGTGCCAGTAGAGGGGCTGTCTGCCTGTGTTGATCTCTGGAACTCAGTAGCTGATCTCCTCTGTATTTTTTAAAAATGAACTGAGATTTATAAAATTGTGTAAATCAGTAAGGGTTATTGAAGTATTTAGTTCAGTTTGCAGTTTAGCAAATTGGGGGAAGAAAATTAGGACTACTTCTGCTCTCTGGCCAGAACATCTTTGATGCAAAACATTTCATCTGAAGCAATGAAAGCAGAGTGAGAAATAATTTTAATGGGCTGTCTTAAGACAAGACTGGGTCATCACCTCTATAATTTGATCTACCTCCATGTCTTTGACCAAATGTGATATTGTTCTTAAAATCTCATGTTTGAACATGAGTTTGGCTAGATATTTTAGCTCAAATTTTAATGCTCTATATTCAGAAATGTGCATTTTGTTTGATATATCAACTTAAGTTCTGAATGTAAGAAAAATATTCTAGTAAGGAATGACATTTGTTCTTATAACGTCTTTGAGAAGTCTTCAAAGTATGCTTACACGTACCTTGGAAATTGAAAGGTTTTGCTTCTTCCTGTACTTATGGCTATTGTTTCTTAAAAGGGCTAAGAAATGAACAGGAATTTACACAGACATCTACACACACACACACACACACACACACACACACACACCACAAATGGATACTGGTAATCTTCTCCCATGTTCTATAATAGGTGACAGTCCGATTCCAGACTTTCTTTGGAGGACCTTTGATCAAAGTGTTTTTTTTTTTGTTTGTTTATTTGTTTGTTTTTTTGTTATTTTAGAATCTTAATTCTCAAATGGGATCTAGAAAAGTTGTCATTCTGCATTTTGGGATGAAAATTATATCCTTGCTTGTTTTTTCCACCCTAAATAAAAGAAAAGTCTCTTTGGTCCTTAGAAGTTCCACTCACTTAAAATAGAGAATGCTAATTTCATAATAACTTCACTTGGTTTGATGACTTTGATTGCCTCTTGGATCAAGCCTAAGTTTGAATCAAGTGCACACTACATGGGGAACTAATTTACTTAATTTCATAGTATAGTACTTGATGATTTATCATTTGGTTGCCTTATCACTATTGTTTCATAGCAAAAATAAAACAAATTTCTCTCCTCTATTAAACAATGAATGTTGAAGTTTAGACTATAGAACAATGACTAACTTTTGACTTATTTTATTACAACAATGTGAACAATGATAAGGTCAAAGAGAGCCCTTGTAGGTGATCATGCATTTTGTTAGTATAATACATACTATGCTCACAGTAAAAACTTGTTTTGAAATCATTTCCACTGTATAATTAGAAACAAATTAACAGATACTTAATAAAGACCTCAAATCTTTGATGGGTTACTTCCATGTGTGATTTTTAGTAAGTTATTAAATTTGTCTGGGCTTCTAGTTTCTCCAGGCCCCTATATGTAAACTACCAAAACTAACTAGATTAGTCCATCTGTGAAATTCCCTTCCAGTGCTATGACTTGCTGTAAATATGGATAAACAATAAAATAAGTTGTAGTTTGCTACTTCACTGGTGTGTGTGTGTGTACTCTTCTCCATAAACAATGATGGCTAAATTTAAGCCAAGGTCTTTTCAACTGTACTTCAAATTTCCATTATTTTAGACATAGTAACTAAAATAAATACTACAGGTTTGTAAAACATTCAATGGAAGTTCAATAGAAAGATATCACTAAACTTCTCTCTTACTATATATTCTCTCCAGTACAAAGTCCTTATCTCCATCCAAGTGAAGTGGAATAATGAGAAGAAGCAATCTCTTCACATCTAGATGTTCCAGCCAAGTTACTGGAAAGGAGAATGCTACTTATGCTGTTAAGGCCCTTTGGGCTTTGTTGTAAATAAATAATTGCCATATATATAGATTTCAAGACAGACCAAGGAGAGAAAACTCTGCTGCTACCAAATTATTTCAAGAATGAATTTAGGATAAATTGACTTCAAGGTTGAATAAGAGATTAATTTTGGAGACTCAAGGGGAAGGACTTCCTTATGCTTTGATTTGAAGCTTGAAGAGCTAGAAGGAATATAAGTTGTTCAAATTGGAATTGCTTGAGAACTGTCTTGAAGCTAATGGGATAAAAAACAGTAAAAAAGAAGCAAGAAAAGACCAAGGTCTATTTTTGTCTTTGACATTGGTTCTAGACTTAGAAATTTTTTCTTATTCATATGAATTTAAGCAAATATATTAAGTTGTTTTCTCCAATTGCATTTGCAAATATTTGTGTGTATAAACACTTAAAGTATTCCATGTTAATTTTTCTATATGATGTTTGGAAAGATTATCTAACCTCTTTGGTTAAGTAAATTATCCTTATCATTCCCCAGTAATTTGAAAGGTTGTCTAAGATATTTCCAAATTCTTATATATTATGTTCTCACTAACCTCTCTTGCTATAAACTATCTGATCTATAACTGCTTTGCTCTCTTATGGGAGAGTTCCTTTCACAGAGACTCCCTTTATCCATTTTATAAAAAAAATATTCCTCACATGCATATTATTTCCGAGAAGTCTTATGATATTCAGTATACTTTTTAAAAAATATATCCAGATACAAAAAAATACTTTTGTTGAAACTAGTTACATTATTAGCTATGTTTTTAGATATTTTAAATTTTTTATTACATTTATTTATGTAGTTATGTGCTCATATGTGTGTGGGTATGTATATGTATATATGTACATACACATATATATAGAGACAGAGACATCAGAAAATAACCTGCAGGTGTTCTTTCATTCCATCATGTGAGTAATAGGAATTGAACTCCTGTTGTCAGTTTTGGTGACAAGAACCTTACTCACTGCTCTAAGATAACAAAAAAATATTTTTTTAATCAAATAGAAGCAGATTTCTCAGATAATTTGAAAGCCATTAATTTTCTTATTATTTATTAATAAATTAATTGTTTTAACCACATGATTAGGCCAAGTCAAGTATGAACAAATTTGCATTCAAGCATCCCTATATATTCCTATGTAAATTAAACTCTTGACTATTTCATGAATCAAAATATATTTATCTTGAGTGGACAATATGATGTAGTTGGTTCTGCAAAGCAGCTTTGTAACCAGTTTCTTTTTTATATGAAATTGTATGTCATCAATAACTTCATCTGTTTTGGTTGTTGGACATGTCCATAAAAATGATATTTCTGTCAGAATAATGTAGGCCTTGTCTCAAAATGAGGAGTACAAATGATTGTCTCTACAGAGGATGTTCTCCTTGTTTGATGTCTTAGCTTTTTATTTGATCTATCTCCTCTATGTATAGAATAATATATTGAGCTTTAAGTGCTGACCATAAATGAATGTAATATAACATGTTTATGTCTGAGAAATAGAAAAGGAAATGACAGTGAAATGAAACAAGAACAAAATTCTTTTTCCTTTACTTCATGTTTTTTCATGGCGATAAACTGATTTAAGTTTTACTTAAGTCTCACAATTATCTTTTTCAAAAAAGTAAATTTTAGTTTTTGATATTCTACAAGACACTTTCTTGGTTTTGATGGGACTGAAACATTAAAGCTTCCTGGGAACAAGTGTCATAAATGAATTATAATAAGCTACGATCTAGGCTTTTCCTCTCTATGTAAATGAAATAATTCTTCTTTTCTTTTACAGTTTCTTCTTTGTGGCATATGTGGAATACTGTGTGCCAAAAAAAAATCAGGACTTGTCGTAAGTTTTTGCCTTGCTTGTATTGCACATGGAAGGGTTGGAAATTCAAGCATTCAAAACAGAAATGATGACTTTAATCTACTTAATGCTGATAATTTAGAATTAAAGGAAAACTGAGAGGCAAATCTTGGGCTTATTGTTTCAAAGAAAACTATCAAGAATGTTACAGATAAGAAAAACCATCAAAGTCCCTGAAAAGCTTTGGCATACTCTAAACACTTGAATATTTGAACTTACATGTTTGCTATATAGGGGAGTCTTGATAGTTTTTCATTTAGAGACCTCCAGGCAATCATCATGGTCTCTCAAAGAACTAATAAAGGTAAAGCTTATTCTATGGGCAGTTGAACTGGTTAAATATAGATCTGGGCCTAAGTACTTTTTTTGACTATAAAACTAATCTTGCACAGCACCAGTCAGATGTGTTGCTATAGTTACAGCTAATTCTTTAAGATTTAATTCATTTTTATTATTGTTAGTACACGTATAGTCATTTTTTACATGTTTTATTGCATTATAACAGGATTCTGGGGTAGGTAGCATGCTCACTATCAACTCTTATATTGGCTAGAAGGGAGCCTTACATGCTTAAGTGTGGATTCTACTCTGCCTTCATGACATTTACGTAAGTTTGAAAGAAGGAAAAGGTGTGGTTTATTTTACTGGAGTACTATAGAAAAGATAAAAGAAAAAAATTTACAAATTGGTAGATTTAATTACACAAGGACTCTAGAGAATATTCTCTGAGCTCAAAAGAAGTTTTTGTTGTTGTTGTTGCTGTTGTTTTGTATTTTGGAGATAAGGTTTCTCTGTTGTGACTTTAGCTATCCTGGAATTCACTCTGTAGACCAGGCTGCCCTGCAACTCACAGAGATCTGCCTGCTTCTGCCTCCCGACTGTGCGCTGCCACCACCCAGACCTCAAAAATAACTTTTACAATTGCAAATCAGGTACAGGAGCAGAGCACTAAATGAGGATGCTCCCAGTTATCTTCATCTTTCATCTTTCTCTAATCATGTCTTTTTTTGTGGTTATATCTATTGAGAAAAGACAGATAAGGCATTCACTGTGACAGTTATGTGTAACATAATTGTTAAACATTTGAAGAGAATGTAAATATCTGGGTGAATATGTTTTTATTTGTAGTTGGCATCTAAAATTTTTCCATCATTCCTTACATATGATCTTTATTATTTTTATATCTTTTAACTCTCAATACTTGTTATGGTTATAATGGAACAGCTTATTGGTTGAAAAAATTAAAAGAACACAAAGATGAATAGAAGAGATAGGTAGAAAAGAGATGATTTAATTTTTAAAGCTTTGCATTTCTTCACTCTCTTTTTGATTCTCTAATAAGTTATAAAAGTAAACTTTTTGGAAACTACCATGTAAATGGTAGCTGTAATTATCATTAGACAGTGTATTATTCTCCTGTATTTTCTGAGGCCCATAAATGGCAGGTAGCCCCAATGATTTCCTGCCATACAATAAATGTTCATTTATTGTCTTCATTACTAATACCTCTTCAGTCTAGAACATCTTGCTTAATGGATTTTGAAATAGTATATGGTTAAGAACTTGAACATTAATTATAATATTTTAATTCAGAGGTGAAAATATTCTGCCAATACATACCAATGTAGTGTCATTAACTATTAAAGACATAGAGAATAGCATCATCAGAGATATAGGTGTTCCTGTAAAAATGAATATTTAATCTAATGTTAAAAGTAGCATCCATTCACTAGTTGAAAGCTAAAATGAATGATCATTTCGTATTGTGTGTGAATGAGCAAACACCAAAATATATAGTCAAGAAACTGCAAGGCAAATCAGTATCATTTGAAATAGAATGGTTGATTCTACTTAAGTTTTTAAATGCATGTTGTCACTAGATGGAACAATTTTGTAATTTGATAATCAATTTTCAACATTATATTCAAACTGTTATAGAAAGATTTTATTACTCCATCATTGGTTTTTCAGCCCTGATGAGAAATTCCTGACATAAGCACAGTAAGTAAGGCAGAATTAAGTTGAAGAAATGAAACAAATTACTAGATTATTA
The DNA here is from genome assembly GCA_026225945.1 of Cricetomys ansorgei. Lineage (NCBI taxonomy): Eukaryota > Metazoa > Chordata > Mammalia > Rodentia > Nesomyidae > Cricetomys > Cricetomys ansorgei. Next base: position 2,631,641 of record JAMJFZ010000020.1, read on the forward strand.
GAAATTTTTGCCTGCCAAACTTTTCTTAGTGATGTTTCATGCTTTCATAGTCTGGCCAGTTCCTGGAACTTCACTCAAGGAAATTGCTTACAACACTACTTTGATAAATTTTTCCTCTGATATACAGAATATATATATACACACACTTGCATGCCATAAGAGGGCATCAGATCCCATTATAGATGGTTGTGAGCCACCATATGCTTTCATGGACTTGAACTCAGGACCTCTGAAGAGCAGTCAATGGTCTTAACTGTTGACTCATCCTTCCAGCCCCTCACTCTATTCTTAAATCAGTCTATCAATTATCTCTCATTTGATATTAAACATACTATGCTTATATGTTGGATATTCACTTTCATTAAACTTTGTCACACTCAAGGGTTTATTTGTGCACAATTCCTGGTAAGGTCATAAGCTGCCTCACTCAGAGCCAATGGGTAATATGTACTCAAAAAATAGTTTTTGAACTCAGCTAACTTTTGACAGCAAACAATAACTTATAATATAAAAATAAATATTAAATTAATAATACTTTATTAAAAATATATAAAATATATAAAAATAAAAAAATAAAGTTGTTTTCCTAAAGAATTAACACAATGGAAGGGATCAACAATGTCCAGGGAGGTCTTCTGGGAAGAAAAACTGTATTTTTTTCTAGTAGAGGTCCAAAGCAAAAGCAAAATTATTTCCAGGAAACTATAAACATACATGACGTGAAGCATGTGTGGTATATCAATGGGCAAAAAAGTTTTGTTGGGAGTACAGCACAGTTGTAGAGTACATGACTAGCATCTGAGAGGTAACATGCATAGTTTCAAGGACTAGGGAGAAGAGTGCTACTGGCTACTATGTTCCAGAAAATGGAACAATGAATGGATAATAAGTTAGTACCACCCTAGAAAAGATCCATTAATTCCTACAGGATGATTTAGACCAGTTGCCCAAATCAAATAAAATATTCATAGAATATTTACTACACAGAAAGCATACTATGTACTTGTTCCAAGGATCCTGTTTAAGGTCCAAGGAGCCTGTTTAAGTTCAATAAATATCTCTATGAATAGAGACCCATGTTAAGGTAATAATATCAATAGAAAAGACCCCCTCTATGTTTCTTCAAACCTATCAAGCAGCACTTTTTAAACAGCTTGTGTAATAGTTCACTGTGGTGTCACAGAGCAACAAGATTTGAACAATGCTAGGCCAGGTTATGGATCCCCTATTTCCATAAGATGCTCATTAAGAGAAACACACAAGGAAGCAATGAAAAAAAAGATAGAGCTAAATTCCCTGTTTATCTAGGAAGATTGAGCTAGATTCCCTGTTTATCTAGTAGACAGTTATAAATATATGAAGATACTTGGATACTTACAAAAGATGACAAAATGAAACTGTTTAAGTCAGAAACTCTGACCTGATCACCATTCATCCTTCCAAATTTATTTATTTATTTATTTATTTATTTATTTATTTATTTATTTATTTATTTATTATTTGTATTAGTGCTTCTTGCAGAGGACCTCTGGAAGGAATAAGGCATGTAACATCTGTTCCTCTCACAGCAGTATACATATAGGGAATGCATATTATTTTCATCAAGATCTATTCAAAAGCTAAATTTAGTTTCCTTCAGAGTTTCATAAGATATACCATTTGTTTTATTTGGAAGTTATATCATACACTTCCTCTGCAGTGTGTTGGATTGAGTGGCCTGCACTGGGAGGCACTTGAGCTATCTCCTTATAAGTAAAGAAAACACAATCTCTTCATTTTTTGCCATCCTTGGCCTGCATTATCATGTGGATCTATGTTCCAGACATCTCAGCCTTATCAACTTTAACACCTGTTTCTTCTTCTCAGATGATCCTCTTTTCAGCCTGCTGTATCTGTGGACTCATTGGAGGCATCTTGAATTTTCAGTTCCTTCGGGCAGTCACCAAGAAGACATCATCCCTGTATCCACTGCATCTTGCTTCCATGTCTTTGGCATGCATCGGGATTGGGGGCTGCACTCTGTCCTCCTGGCTCACTTGTCGTCTAGCTAGCTATGAACAAAGGAGGATGTTCACAGAAAGGGAGCATTCCCTACATCACTCTCATGAAATGACTGAGAAAGTGAGTTTTGTCCTTTTGCCTCACACTACTACCATGCATTGAACACTACAATCTAGGTGAATCAATTTGCAAGCTTAGATGGCAATTTGGGGAATCACAGTTTGTAAGTTTGACTTTATTAGATTAAAAACAAGGTTTAAAGTTAATTTTTCTCTGAAATTCATAAGTACAGCCATTTTCAGTAGAATTTTGTGGCCTCTTGTCTATTTAAAATCATAGCTTCTAAAATAGCATTTCATAAAAAATTAAGCACCTTATAAATACAGATTTTTATGTATTATACTGAGGAAAAACATAAATTAAATACAGCCTCTACTCAATAATGCAAGCTTTAGAAGTTGCCTGAATTTTCTTTTCCACTATATCCTTTGTGCTTGTAAATAGATGCATTTGATTATGTTAATTGGAGCTTCTAGCATAGAAAAGCTTCTTCAGTAAAGTGACAAAAAGTCTTGTCTATCAGTGCAGATATTACATCCATATAAAGCTTCAGTGAATTTTTATCTAAACTTCAGGCATATTTGGATAGCTCTGCCTGAATTTTACACAATGCTGCTTGCATAATTGTTTCATGAAAGTTATATTAGTTGCATTAAGGAACAATAGAAATAGAAAGAATAGAATAGAAAGACCTGCATGTGCTCTTATTACATTTGGTACACATTTTTTAGTTCAGTTCCTGTTACTTTAGTTACTGAGAAAAAGTAAAATCTGTAAAATCAACTCACTAAGACAATGGGCAAAATATATTTTGGTTTATTTCTTGAAAATAAAATTGCTCAATAATAGCATAACAGAAATACTGTATTTATTTATAATGTTATTTCAAGTTCAAAAATATTTGTTTTGTAGTTTATCTGTCTATATTTTGTATACTATCTATAAATAAAGAGAAGAGATTCCCAAGAAAGTAATTGTGGAGAGATCTATACATGTCATCGAAAATTTTAAAACAAACAAACTGACATTATAAATAGAAGGACTGATTAATTTTTAAATAGGTCATTAAAATAGATGGTATTGCTTATTATGATAGTGGCTCCTCTGTGTTCTATTTTTATGTTAGTGCTATTTAGCTTTCTTTGCATATGTTTGTTCAATATTTATTGTATAATTGTTATATTTACATTAGAGATTGAGGGCTATTGAAATAACCGACTTGCCCAGCTGCCCAGTGGTGCTCCCGACACCAGAGTTACCTACAAGGTACGCTGATCTCTAGGGAGTTTCCATGTTGTAATGTCGATACAGAAAGCTATGCCTCTAATAGGAAACCATGATGTCAGAAGATCAGTGAACTGATGCTGTATGTTCCTCTGAGTACCACTTTCAGATGGGGTTCTCTGAGGAGTGGACATTGCAGAATTTTACAGATTTAAAGTTGGTTGAGTATTTAAAATATTCAACCTGCTTTTAAGCATCCAAGCACAGTTCTGCTTGGATGATTCATTACCCCTTTAATCTTGCTGCATCACAATTCTGACTCAGTATCATTATTCACAGATGAGACTTACTTTTAATAATAGATGAGTCTGGATACAGACAAACTATATTTCTGTCATGACAAAATTGCATGAACAGATAGCCAAAGTTTGACAGTAATATAGTAGAATGTCTATATGTAAATTTTTCTTCTGGCAAAATTATCTGATATACTACATTTCCAATTTATTGTCCATTTTTCAAGTTGTTATAAATAAATAGTCAAGGCTGTTGGTTTGGCCAAAGAGCCTAACTGGAAATTCAAAAAGTTACAATTGCAGTTCATCTGAAGGAAGTGTATTTATTTATAAATACCTAAGTTTGCTCTTGCCCAAATTAGGAGTATGACCTTATTAAATGGAAAATGTCAATTTGCAAATGAAATGATGAGACTCATCCATTTAAAACTAACTTTCATTATTATTTACTATCAGTAATTTTACTGTGTCTGTGTTTGAGTGAATATAGTTAAGACAATTCTTTGAATTTATAAGATTTTAGAAAACATTTTTCTTAAAATCTTACACTAAAAGATTGATACTTTAGTTTTATGGATTTTAGGTAGTTTTTTTTTATTTGAAATCTTTTTAGGAAAAGGAAAAGACAGCTGATATTCTTATTTCTATGTACTTACTAAGAAGGTTTTTTATATTCTAGCACGATAAATAAAAAAAAACTGTTTCATTAAAATTTTATAATCATAATTGGAGAATCAAGTTTGGTTAATCTTTCTATCAATGTTTTTATCACTATAAATTTAACACAAAACCAATGACCCCCACATTTCCAAGCCTGCTTTTAGTGTGCTCTCATCCTTCAAATCTTCCTCAATAGAAACAAGATAGAAATGGGTAGCAAGCAGAAGACTAAGAAAACAGTTTCACTTAAAATGATTTTGCTGTTTTTTGTAAAGTCAATTTGTTGAAGTGTAGATTTGTCAATGCTGGATAACAGACAATTTTGCTAAATACTATCTATGATATAGTATACTATGATGAATGTGAATGAGACTCTGATCTCATTACTTCTCATAGTATAAAGAAAGGCTTAGTAGCTAATAAACAGGGGCTAGAAGTGTTGTCTAGTTGTTAGAGTGTTTGCCTAGCATCTCAAGCATCTTGTAGATCATGCATATTCACACATACCTAGGTTTCTACAATTCCAAGGGTAGAAATATGAAGATCAGAAGTTCAAGAACATCCAGGTACATAGTGAAAGTCAAACAAGCAAAAAATAGTTAATAAGCTATATGAATTCAAATAATCTAAAATTTACTTAAATACTTTATTTTTCACATCTGTATATTCATGTCTTCCAAAGTGCATTTTCCTGTTACTTTCATAATAACTATTCCTTTAAAAATGTGTGCCAATATTCCCTTGTTGCTTTTTACTGAATAAGTGATAGCATTATTATAAACAACTTTCCTATTGAAGTATGATGATTTACAGCTAGAATCTTGACACTCATGAGGCTGACACAGAAGGATTGCAAGTTTGAATCAACTCTGAGCTACATAAAGTTTAAGGCTAGTCTAGGCTACATTTCCAAACCCTGTTCAAAACAAAACAAAATCTAAATAAACAAACATCTTTTTCACTGTGAACATCCTTCAGTTCATTGACAAATTCCCATGTTTTTCTATAAACAGCTGTAGAAATGTGTTGGCATTTTTTTTTATATGCTTGATAGAGAAGCCTGTGTATTGGAAAAAACCTGGTCACTTAGGCATCGTCTTTCTATGTTAGTCCTTCCAAAAGAGAGTTGGAGAAAAAAGCAAGGAAACTTGGACATGTGGAAATAGAGGGAACTGGCAGTTATTTCAACGTGTGCTACAAGATGCCATGGAATTTCATGTCCCAAATCACAGTAAAAGTATCAATCTTTGTCCTTCCCCTTAAAAAGGTTTTCAATGGCTTTAATTTCTGCTTTTAAAACCTATTAAGCATATCAATGTCTTACTCTGAAAGTGAGTTTTAAATAATCCATGTTATTTTGCTAACAGGAAATGACAGACAAACATGAGCAATGGAGGACCACAGCTGATATTTAATGGAAGAGTACAATCAATGTTTTAAAGAACTGAACATTTTTCAGGTTGTCCATGAGGCAGGAAAGGCTGAAGGCCTGGAAGATGTAGTTAAATGGCTCTTGAATTTGTTGTTTTTTCTCCTGAGTATCCACTAAAATTATTTCTTCTCAATTTTGCCTCACTTACCCTCCAAGCTTTTCTATAGGAAAAGTGAAAATTTCCAGAAATGTAGTTTAGTCATCTCAGCGGTTTGACCTGTTGTTCTGAAGAAGATTCTTCCAGAAAAATAAAAAATGGAACATCAGTGATTAAAACTGAATACAAACATCATTTGACTAGCATAAGCTTTAGAATTATAATTGCATATTTTTGAATAGTTCAAAACTAAACATACCAGGAACTAACAATAACTTGCTGATGTCTTTGCTTTGAAAGACAAATAACTTCAAATATGCTAAAATCAAAACATCAGCAATGCCTTGTTGTAACAACATTATAATTAATTTCAACTTGTGAATGAACTATATTTCATAATTTATTTTAAATTACAAAGCTACAGTATAAATGGTGACTTTTTAGCAAGAGAAAGAATATTAATCTGCATGATATTTTTGCATTTTTGCACAATTGAAAAATCGTAAGTGAATATTAAGCAAGAAGAAAAAATATGTTTTCATTATGGTGTACAGATTGATCTGCATGTTCATGAATGATTCTAAAGAGTGTACATAGGTGTGTATATACTGTAAATACAGAAAGTATATATTTATAGCTACATGAATGTAAATAAGAACTAGGAAAGAAATTGTGATGGTATGAGGGTATTCCACCATCTAAGCCCAAGAGGTCACATTTTAAATTTCTACTCAATCTATTCATTTCCTTCTTTCTCTTGAATCTATAGTATGTAGATAGCATTGTGGCTAACATGTACAGAGGTGAGGACTTAAATATTGAAGCATAAATATAAATTACTAAGTTGTTGGGTGTTTTTCTGTGATTATGGTGTTTATGTAAAAGTAACTGTTAGTATTGATTTAAATATAACTCTAATCATATAAGTCTATATTTATAAACAAAAATTATGATTTAGGATTATTCCTGATGTGTTTATTTCAAATAACTTTCAGCCAAAATAAGCTATATAGAAAGCAGATGACTTACTATCCTGAGTGAAGTTACCACTACCTTTGCTATACTTTATTTAGGTATTTTGTTTCTTTCAACAATTAATATGAAATAATACAGACTGGTCATGTTTGAGAGCTATGCATTCAAAATATCTGAAGGAGTTCTCAGATTAATAAAATTGAAAGATAAACAAATGTTCGTATAACTAGATTCAATTCTCTTCCACAATGGAATATTAAAATAGCAACCAACAATATGTATGAATGAGAAAATAGCATGGACTTTGAAGATATTTCTGAAAATTAATCTCTTACAACATACAAAGCAATATTCACAATAAGTAACACTGCATTATATAGTTTTATTACTTCCATAAACTAACAAATTTCAATGCATTTTATGAATTGAAATTATAATTACAGGTAAATTGATATCTTTAATGCTCAATATGAAAACACATTATAATCAGAAGCAAGACAGGAGTTTTCATTATGCTAACAAAACAGCAATAATTTGGTCTAAGGAGCCATGCATCTTTGATGAAGTTATCATTCAGTCTGTTGAAATAATCTCCTTAGAGAACCCTGGCTGAGTAAAAATAACTGACCTCTGCTTTTTTTGGTATAGTTTTAAACTCTTCCTCATGCCTTTATATCATCTTTGTCTGTTATATTACAAATACTGTCCATAGATTAAATTTCAAATAATGAGTCAGCATCATCACTATTCATTTCATGCTGGATTACAGGCATGATATTTGTCCCCAAATATCTAAACTATAAAATGTAGAAATATCATGTATGTATGGTTCTACCAAATTTAGACAGAAGGAAGCTTGAACTTGAAAGAAGAAACCACTAACTCTAATTGTTAGTAGCATTTTCCTATAGATATGTTGTAAAATACAGAATTAGAATGCATCAACACATCTAATGCCTTTTGAATTTATTTGTAAAAGCACATATTAAAAAACCAAAGTAGGTTATCGCTACTTTAAAACACAGTTAAAACAAGATGCAGTCACTGCAATTAAGTATATAGTTCACAGTGTATGTGTAATCAATTCTAGACACATCTTTAAATGTAATTGTTTCAACCCAGTGTTTTCTTGCTGCAAATTGGAGTGATTTACTTGGAATATTATTATTATTGGCATAAGTGGGGCAACTTAAGAAGACATTATTCAAATATTTGAAATTTTAATTTTGACAACAAACTGACAAGGAATCAAAAAACATTTGTACTTACACCATAGTTTCAGTACACAAATACCCTTGAGGAAGTATAATATGATTCCAAATTAGGAAAATATATGTGAAACTGCTTTAACTGCAAAAAAAGGAAAAGTTGTCACTTCTTGGAAAGTTAAAATTTTATTTATGTGTATTTGTGTGTGATACACATACAACTGTTTTGAAGTGGAACATTATATGATGACTCCTGATGTTTATGTAATAAAACTATGTGCTTTGAAACTACAGAGCCTATGAGCCTTATGATTTTTTATTTTACAAAAATGGTTTAAATAATTAAGTAAAGAAACTGCTGTTCTGACACTGGCAGAGATGCAGACTCTTGTGAATGAGGAAGAAGGGTGTCAGATCCAGAGAATAATGGAACTTAGACTGGTGATTATTTGACACAGAAAAGACTAGAGAATGTTCTGATGCAGAGAGTTTAGGAGATCGAAGAAACAGGGGGAAAAAAAGACAGGATTATAATAAAGTAAAATCCCTGAGATGCAGGAGGAAATAATGTATAGATGATCTGGTGCAGAAAGAACAATCAGGAAAACTGAGATTATAAATTTCACAAATAAAACAATATTTAAGAGAATTTTTACGACCTACCTGAATTTCTCAAACCAGTTTCCATCAGTATTTTGGGTGGCTAAGGAATGTTAGTCTTTCAAACACTGTCCTTTATATTTTGAGTCAACTAGAGTTTCCATTTCATGGTCTTTAAATGCCATAAAAATGCATCAGTATCTTAAAAAATACTTGGGTTTTTTCTAGTCGGGGTACTATTACCCAACTTAGAACCATGAAGAAACTCTTGAACATGATATGCTGCCGCCAATTTTAATGCTATCCACAAGTGCAGAACTGAATAGATTAAGGCCACAAGTTCATGGTTCTAAGATATTATGGTTGGGTCTTCAGTGTCTTCTTTAGTCATTTTCCAGGTTCTTCCACGGTCAACCAATCATCAGTCAGTAGAAATTCTACATGGATCAAACAAAACCATAGTGGAAGCTGGTGAGTTTAGTGGTTGGCCTGCCCACAGGAAGCTGGGAATTTGCTTAAGACAATTCATTTTTTTAAATCTGCTTGCAGAAAGATTACACTAACTGGGTAATATTCAATGTTTGACAGGTAAAATGAGATTTGCAGCTTCTGCTCCTGGAGAAGTTTGCTTCGGCCTTGGTATATGCCAATATTCAGCACTGAATTTTTGTGCTTGGGCAGGTAAGGATCATATTTTCCACTTGAGTCTTCGACTTAACTAAAAAATGGCACATTTTAAACCTTCCTTATGTCTTGAACTACATTTTAAAAGATTATTTAGCAAACATATTTCAGAAACTTAAGGAGAATATCTTAAGTTCTACTTAGTTAGAAAACTATTTCCAAATAAAATTTCACAACTTGGCATGACTTCACATTTTTTCTTCTCTAAGTATTCTTCTTTCTGGAGACATATGTAATATTTCTTGCTCAAAGGCATGACAAATTAACAAATCATTTCATCAGTCACTTGTCACAGAGGAAAACAATTCAGATCAGATGCCTAATGAAAGGATACTGATGAACTTTTTTCATCCTTTTTCAGGAGAGATAAACAAATACATGTCTCTGCTAAGAATTTATTTTCCAATGTGTTGTTAAAAAATTGAAAACTGTGTCAAGATAATAACAGTTTAATATTTTGCTTATCATGTAATTATAGTAAAATAGACACATTCATTTTAGGCATCCAACCATCATATATTTGGAATTTTTAAGGGACTATTCATTTTTACATTTTTTGTTGATTTTAAAGGTCTGTTTCATTTGTAGCCAAAGGATTCACTTCCCAACTACCCAGGTACATTGCAAGCTCTTACCCCAATTCAGTTTGCACTGAGAATTTCCAAAATAGCTCTATAACTTCAAAGAAAAATCTAAAATATCATCAAAATATTTTTAACTATCAGAAATCAGCACTTGTGATCACTCCTTGCTCTTTGTTCTCTCCAATACACAAGAATATTGGTTTTCATATATCCAGAACAGTTGACTGAAAGGCTTCAAGCTTGCCTATCAATTGTCCAAGAAATGAAAGCTGCAAATGTCATCATGGATAACTTTAATGGCTGACACTTGCCCCACTGTGGAGTATGAAAAGCCCAAGAATATGAAAATACCTGTCATGATAAGATTTTGTTAATTTGATACAAGCTGGAGTCATCTGGGAAAAGGAAATTCAATAGGGAAAAATGCCTCCATCAGATTGCCTCTAGGGAAATCTGTAGAGCATTTTCTTGATTAATGATTGATGTGGAAGGACTCACCTCATTGTGGGGTGTACCACCTCTTCACAGGTGGTCTGGGTTGGTATAAAAATGCAAGGGGGTTAAGACACTGGGAGCAAATTAATAAGCATCATTCTTCCCAGTATTTCTGTTTTAGTTCCTGCCTCCAGATTCCTGATGATAATGGACTTTTCTCTGATGAAGGATTGTAACCTGTAAGCCAAATAAACTCTTTCCTCTCTGAGCTGATTTTATTCTTAGTGTTTTTTATTATAGCAATAGAAACCTAACTTAGAAAATGTGCTCATGCGTGTGCATGCACGTCTGTGCACACACACACACACACTCTCACTCACACTGTAAACCCTGTTTAGAAAGATGTCCAGATGTCCATAGCCCATATTGCTCTACAGAAAGTTTTTATTAGCCAGTTTTTGTTTGTTTACTTGTTTGCAAAGCATAGTAGTATATTTTCTTTCTTTCTTTCTTTCTTTCTTTCTTTCTTTCTTTCTTTCTTTCTTTCTTTCTTTCTTTTCTTTCTCTCTCTTTCTCTCTTTCTTTCTTTCTTTAAGACAGGACTTCTCTGTCCTAAAACTGGCTGTCTAGGAACTCAATTTATAGACCAGGCTGTCCTTGAATTCATAGAGATTCACCTTTGCCTCCTGAGTGCTCATCTTAAAGGCATATATCGACATCTCCTGGCTAATAAATATTACATAAATTCTTTAAAAAGTAAAGCAAAGGTCTTTATTCTTCTATAATAAGATGAGTAAGAGGAAATGATATAAAATTTCTAATATATATTATATATATATATATATATATATATATATATATATATATATATATACACACACACACTGAAGCTAATTTTCATTTGCAAATAAAAAAATTATATAATATTATTTATCTATGCACTATTTTATCCTAAATACTATTTTACCATAAATTTCCTATTACTTTTTCATTATATGTCTGTGTGCAGACATGTGAATATGAGTGTAAATTTCTGAAGAGGCCAGGCATACCATCTCCCTGGAATTGGAAAAACGGAGGTTATGAACTCCCTATGTGGCTACTAGGAAGTAAACTCATGTCTTCTTCATGAATAATACACACTCTTAACCTCTGAAATATCACTGAATCTCATGATCTTAATTTCTGAATTTATACTATATCCTTATCTATAATGTATAAATGAAATTTCAACAATCTAAACAAATGGAAACACGATTTCAACGTGTTTATGTACATAACCCAGAATACACATGTTTTCAAATAAAGTGAGTATTATTCAAGCTTAATTCAGAAATACAAGTCCTTTAAAGCTTAGTAAAGTATGTGTTTCCACAGAATGTACAAATACATGTATATCTCAAAACCGAAACGAATGTACACACGATTTAAATGCATTTTTCAACATAACCCAGAATACCCGTCTTTTTGAACTAAGTGAGTGTGATTCAAGCTTAACTCAGAAAAACAAGTCTTTTGGAACTAAGTATAGTATGTATTTCCAAAGCATGTACAAATACACAGATATCTCAAAAACTAAACAAATGGAAACATAATTTCAATGTGTTTTTCAACATAACCCAAAAATATCTGTCTTTTTGAATTAATTAAAGTGAGTGTGACACAAGCTTAACACAGAAAAATAAATCTTTTAGAACTAAGTATGTGTTTCTACAGCATGTAAAAATACACGTATATCTCAAAAACTAAACTAATGGAAACATGATTTCAATGTGTTTTCAACATAACCCAGAATACCCATATTTTCAACTAATTAAAGTGAGGGTGACACAAGCTTAACTTAGAAAAACAAGTCATTTAGAAGTAAGTATAGTATGTGATTCCACAGCATGTAAAAATACACATAACTCAAAAACTAAAAGAATGGAAACAAGTTTTCAATTTCTTTTTCAACATAACCGAGAATATCTGCCTTTTCAAACTAAGTAAAGTATGAATAAAGCTTAACTCACAAAAACAAGACTTTTAAAACTAAGTAAATATGTGTTTCCACAGAATGTACAAATACATATATATTTCAAAAACTGAACGAATAGAAACAAGATTTCAATGTGTTTTTCAACATAACCCAGAATACCCACCTTTCTGATTTAAAAAGTGAGTGTGACACAAACTTAACACAGAAAAACAAATTTTTTAACTGTTTAGTATATATTTCCACAGCATGAAAAAATGCACAGATATCTAACAAACTAATTGATTGGAAAAACGATTTCAATGTGTTTTTTAAAAAAACCCGGAATACCCGAAATTTTGTACTAAGTAAACTGAGTGTGACTCAAGCTTAACTCAGAAAAACAAGTCTTTTAAAACTAAGTAAAGTATGTGTTTCCATATCATATACCAATGCACATATATCTCAAAAATTAAATAAAGAAAACACATTTTCAATGTGTTTTTCAACATAATACAGAATATCCATACTTTTGAACTGAAGTGATTGTGACACAAGCTTAACTCAGAAAGTAAAGTCTTTAAGAAGTAAGTAAAGTATGTATTTCCACAGCATGTACAAATACACACATATCTCAAAAATTAATGAATGGAAACATGATTTCAATGTGTTTTTCAACATAACCCAGAATATCCGTCTTTTCTAACTAAGTAAAGAGAGTCTGACACAAGCTTAACTCAAAAAACAAGTCTTTTAGAATGAAGTAATTATGTGTTTCCAAGCATGTACAAATATACATATATCTCAAAAACTAAATGAATGGAAACACAATTTCAATGTGCTTTACAAAATCCAGAATACCCATTTATTCAAACTAAGTAAGCTCAGAATGACAGAAGCTTAACTGAGAAAAAAAGGCTTTTAGAACTAAGTATAGTTTGTGTTTACACAGTAAGCATATATCTCAAAAACTAAATGAATGGAAACACGATTTCAATGTGTTTTTCAAGATAATCCAGAATACCCGCCTTTTCAAACCAAGTGTAGTGAATGTGATTCAAGTTTAATTCAGAAATACAAGTCTTTTAAAACTATGTGTTTCCATAGCATGGACTATGAGTCATATATCTCAAAAACTAAATGAATGCAAACATGATTTCAATGTGTTTTCCACATAACCCAGAATACCCGAGGTTTTGAAATAAGTAAAATGAGTGTAACAAAAGCTTAACTCTGAAAAACAAGCCTTTTGTGTCTCCAAGGCAGGTACAACTACACATATTTCTCCTAAACTAAAAGAATTTCAATGTGTTTTTCAACATAACCCAGAATACTTGTCTTTTCGAACTAATTAAAGTGAGTGTGAAACAAGCATAATTTAAAAAAACAGTTCTTTTGAACTAAGTATGTGTTTCCACAGCATGGACAACTATGCATATATCTCAAAAACTAAATGCATGGAATCACGACTTCAATGTGTTTTTCAACATAACCCAGAATATCAGTGTTTTTGAACTAAGTAAAGGGAGTGTGGTTCAAGCTTAACTCAGAAAAACAAGTCTTTAAAAACTAACAAAAGTATGTGTATCCACAGCATATACAAACATACATGTATCTCACAAACTAAGTGAATGGAACAGGATTTCAATGTGTTTTTTCACATAACCCAGAATACCCATGTTTTGTAACTAAGTAAAGTGAGTGTGGTTACAGCTCACCTCAGAAATACAAGTCTTTTAGAATTAAGTATAATATTTGTATTCACAGCATGTACAAATGCACATATATCTCTAAAACATAAGGAAAGAAAACAGGATTTCAAAGCTTTTTTCATCATACTCCAGAATACCCATCTTTTCCAACTAAGTACAGTGAGTTTGACAAAAGCTTATCTCCGGAAAACAAGTCTTTTAGAACTAGTAAAATATGCATATCCACAGCATGTACAAATACACATTTATCTCAAAAACTATATGAATGCAAACAGGACTTCAATGTACTTTTTAACATAACGCATAACAACCATCTTTTCAAACTAATTATAGTGACTTGGGACAAAAGCTTAACTCAGAATAATAAGTCTTTTAGAACTAAGTACAATATGTGTTTCCAGAGCTTGTACAACTACGCATATATCTCTAATTCTAAAGGGAAGGAAACACGATTTCAATGTGATTTTTAACATAACCCAGAAGATCCCTGTTTTCTAATTAAATAAAGTGAAAGTGACACAAGCTTAACTCAGAAAAACAATTTTTTTAGAACTAAGTACAGAAAATGTTTCCACAGCATGAACAACTATGCAAATATCTCAAAAACTAAACGAATGGAAACACGAGTTCCAATTGTTTTTCACCATAACCAAGAACATTCATGTTTTCAAACTAACTACAGTGAGTGTGAATAACGCTTAACTCACTGGAAAAAAGTCTTTTAGAACTAAGTAAAGTATGTGATTGCACAGCATGTACAAATACACACATATCTCAAAATTTAAATGAATGGAAACATGAATTCAATATGTTTTTCAACATAACACAGACATCCCAATGTTTTTTTTTCATAATATCACAGAATACTAGTCTTTCTAACTAAGTAAAGTGAGTGTGAATCAAGCTTAAAACAGAAAAAGAAGTCATTTAGAAATTAGTATAATGTATGTTTCGACAGCATGTACAACTATGCATATATCTCTCAAACTACAGAGAAGAAAACACAATTTCAATATGTTTCTCAACATAACCCAGAATACCCATGATTTTGAACTAAGTATAGTGAGTGTGACAAAAGCTTAACTCTGAGAAACAAGCCTTTTAGAATTAAGTAAATTATGAATCTCCAAAGCATGAACAACTACACACATTTCCCCTAAACTAGAAGAATTTCAATTAGTGTGATTCTAGCTTAAGTAACAAACAAGTCTTTCAGGACTGAGTAAAATATGTGTTCCCACAGCATCTATAACTAAGCATTCTCCTAAAAACCTAAACAAATGGAAACACAATTTCAATGTGTTTTTCCACTTAAGACAGAAAACCCATCTTTTCTAACTAAGGAAAGTGAGTGAAATTCAAACTTAACTCAGGAAAACAAGTCTTTTAGAACTAAGAAAGGTATGTGTCCCTACAGCATGTGCAACTATGTGTATGTCTTAAAAACTTAACATAAGACTGTTTTCAATGTGTTTTTCAATATAAGACACAATATCTGTCTTGTCAAACTAAGGGAATTAAGTGTAATTTAAACTTAACTCAGAAAACAAGTCATTTTGAACTAAGCAAAATATGTGTTCCAACAGCATGTGCAACTATACGTATGTCTCAAAACTAAACAATTGGAAACACTATTTCAATGGGTTTTTCAACATATTCTTGCATATCATCTTTTCAAATGAAGGAAACTGAGTGTGATTCTAGCTTAACTAAGAAACAAGTCTTTCAGAACTAAGTAAAATATGTGTTCCCACAGCTTTTAAAACTAAACATACTGATAAAAAACTAAACGAATGGAAATTCAATTTCTATGTGTTTTTCACCTTAATCCAGAATACCCGTGTTTTGTAATTAATGAAAGTGAGTGGTACTCAACCTTAACTCAGGAAAACAAGTCTTTTAGAACTAAATAAGGTATGTGTTCATACAGCATGTGCAATTATGTGTATGTATGTCTCAAAAACTTAACATAAGTGTACGTGAATTCCATGTGTTTTTCAACATAACACAGAAAATCCATCTTGTCAAACTAAAGGAATTAAGTGTGATTCAAATTTAACACAAAAAGAAGTCTTTTTGAACTAAGTAAAGTATGTGTTCTTACAGTATGTGTGTATGTCTCCAAAAGAAAACCATTGGAAACATGATTTCAATGGGTTTTTCATCATATTCCTGAATATCCTCTTAAAAAATAAGAAAAAGGAGTGTGATTCAAGCTTAACTAACAAACAAGTCTTACAGACCTAGGTAAAATATGTGTTCCCACAGCATCTGCAACTAAACATACTCCTAAAAGACTAAACGACTGGAAACATGATTTTGATGTGTTTCTCCACTTAACCCAGAATACCCATGTTCTGTAATTAAGGAATGTGAGTGTGATTCAAACTTAACTCAAGAAAAGAAGTCTTTTAGAGCTAGGTATGGTATGTGGTCCTATAGCATGTGCAACTATGCTTATGTCCCAAAAACTTATCATAAGAGTACCTGATTTCAATGTGTTTTTCAATACAACACTGAATATCTGTCTTGTCAAACTAAGGGAAATAAGTCTGATTCAAAGTATTCAAAAAACAAGTATTTTGAACTAAGTAAAGTATGTGTTCTTATAGCATGTGCACCCATGCGTATATCTAAAAAAAGTAAACAATTGAAAACATGATTTCAAAGTGGTTTTCAACATATACGTGAATATACTCTTTTCAAACTAAGGAAACTGAGTGTGGTTTCAGCTTAACTAACAAACAATTCTTTCAGAACTAAGTAAAATATAGGATCCCACCGGAATAGCCCTAAGCATGCTCCTAAAATCTAAACAAATGGAAATATGATTTCTATGGGGTTTTGCACTTAATCCAGAATATCCATCTTTTCTTACTAAGAAAAGTAAGTGGGATTCAAACTTAACCCAGAAAACAAGTCTTTTTGAACAAGGTAAAGTATGTGTTCCTACAGTATGTGCAAATTTGCGTATGTCTCAAAAACTAAACAACTCGAAACATGATTTTGTTGGGTTTTTCAACATATTCCTGAATATCCTCTTGTCAAACTAAGGAAACTTAGTGTGATTCATGCTTATCTGACAAAACAAGTCTTTCAGAGCTATGTAAAATATCTGTTTCCACAGCATCTAAAACTAGGCATGTTCCTAAAAAATAAAGAAATGGAGACATGATTTCTATGCTATTTTCTAATTAACCCAGAACAGCCTGTTTTCTAACTAAGGAAAGTGAGTGGGATTCAAACTTAACTCAGAAAACAAGTCTTTTAGAACTAAGTGAGGTATGTGTTCCTACAGCATGTGCAACTGTGTGTAAGTCTGAAAAACTAAAGAATTGGAAACACGATTTCAAAAAGTTATTCAACATATTCCTGAGTATCCCCTTTTAAAACTAACAAAACTGAGTGTGATTATAGCTTCACTAACAAACAAGTTTTTCACAGCTATGTAAAATATGTGTTACCACAGAAGCTATAGCTAAGCACACTCCTAAAAAACTAAACGAATCGAAACACGATTTCTATATGTTTTCACCTTAACCCAGAATACCCGTCTTTTCTAACAAAGGAAAGTGAGTGGGATTCAAACTTAACTCAGGAAAACAAGACTTTTAGAAGTAAGTAAGATATGTGTTCCTAGACCATGTGAAACTATGCGTATGTCTCAAAAACTGAAAGATTGTAAACACGGTATCAATGGGATTTTTAACATATTCCTGAGTATTCCCTTTTCACACTAAGTAAACTGAGTGTGATTTTACCTTAAATAACAAACAAGTTATTCAGAACTAAGTAAAGTATGTGTTCCCACAGCACCTACAAGTAAACATACTCCTAAAAAACTAAACGAATGGAAATAGATTTATTTGTGTCTTTCACTTTAACCCAGAATACCCATCTCTTCTAACAAAGGAAATTGAGTGGATTCAAACTTAACTCAGGAAAACAAGGTTTTTGGAAGTAAGTAAGATATGTGCTATTAGAGCATGTGTAACTAAGTTTACTTATGTCTCAAGAAATAAACAATTGGAAAAATGATATCAATGGGGTTTTCAACATATTCTTGAGTATTCCCTTTTCAAACTAAGAAAACTGAGTGTGACTCTAGCTTAACTAACAAACAAGTTTTTCAGAACTAAATAAAGTATGTGTTCCCAGAACAGCTACAACTAAGCATACTTCTAAAAGCCTAAACGAATAGAAACACAATGACTATATGTCTTTCATCTTAACCCAGAATACCAGTCTTTTCTAACAAAGGAAATTGAGTGGAATTCAAACTTAACTCAGGAAAACTAGTTTTTTAGAAGTAAGATATTTGTTTCTATAGCCTGTACAACAATGCGTATGTCTCAAAAACTAAACAATTGGAAACACGATTTCAATGTGTTTTTCAATACATTCCTCAATATGCTCTTTAAAAACTGACAAGAAGAGAGTGATTCAAGCTTAACTTAGAAACACATCTTTCAGAACTAAGTAAAATATGTGTTTCCACATATCTAAACATACTCCTAAAGTCTAAAACAATAAAACACGATTTCTATGTGTTTTTCCACTAAACCCAGAATACCTGTCTTTTCTAATGAAAGAAAGAGAGAGGGATTCAACATAACTATGGAAAACCAATCTTTTAGAACTAAGTAATGTACGTTTTCCAACAGCATGTACAACTATGCGAATGTCTCAAAAACTGAACAGATAGAAAGCCACTCTCAATGGGTTTTTCAACCTGTTTCTCAATATCGTCATTTCAAACTAAGCAAACTGAGTGAGATTCTAGCTTTTGTAACAAACAAGTTTTTCAGAACTATGTAAAATATGTGTTCCCACAGCATTTACAAGTAAACATACTCCTAAAAATCTAAACGAATGTAAATACGGTTTCTATGTGCTCTTGCCCTAAACTACAGAAAACATTGTTTTGACAACTAAGTAACGTATGTGTTCCAAAAGCATCCTCAACTATGTGAATGTCTCAAAAACTACACAAATGGAAACATACTTCAATGGGAATTCAACACATTCCTCAATATGATCTTTTCAAACTATGCACTCTGAGTGTGATTCTACCTTAACTAACAAACAAGTCTCTCAGAAATAAGTAATATACATGTTCCCAAGCATCCAGAAATAAGCAGACTCCCAATAGTCTAAATGATTATAAACACAATTTCTATGTGTTTTTCTATTAAAACAAGAATACACGTCTTCTCTAACTAATGAAACAGAGAGACATTCAAACATAACTACAGAAAACAAGTGTTTTAAGAACTAAGTAACCTATGTGTTCCAAAAGCATTTCCAAATATGAGAATGTCTAAAAAACTACACAAATGGAAACACACTTTCAATGGGTATTTCAACACATTCCTCAATATGCAGTTTTCATACTATGCACTCTGAGTGTGATTCTAGCTTAACTAACAAACAAGTCTCTCAGAACTAAGTAAAATATGTGTTCCTACAGCATCTACAAAGAAGCATACTACTAACAGTATAAACTAATGTAAACACAATTTCTGTGTGTTTTTCCACAAAAACAATAATACACATCTTTTCTAACTAATGATACAGAGAGACATTCAAACGTAACTACAGAAAACAAGTGTTTTAAAAAATAACTACTGTATGTGTTCCAAAATCATTTCCAACTATGTGAATGTCTCAAAAGCTACACAAATGGAAACACACTTTCAATGGGTATTTCAACACATACCTCAATATGCTCTTTTCAAACTATTCACTCTGAGTGTGATTCTACCTTAACTAACAAACAAGTCTCTCCGAACTAAGTAAAATACGTGTTCCCACAGCATCTACAAATAAGCATACTCCTAATAGTCTAAATGCATGTAAACAGAGTTTCTTTGTGTTTTCCCACCAAAACAAGAATGCACCTCTTTTCTAAATAATGAAACAGAGAGACATTCAAACGTAACTACAGAAAACAAGTGTTTTAAGAACTAAATAACATATGTGTTCCAAAAGCATTTCCAAATATGCGAATGTCTCCAAAATTACAAAAATGAAAACACACTTTCAATGGGTTTTTCAACACATTCATCAATATGCTCTTTTCAAACTATGCACTCTGAGTGTGACTCTACCTTATCTAACAAACAAGTCTCTCAGAACTAAGTAAAATACATGTTCCCACAGCATCTAAAAAAAAGTATACTCCTAATAGTCTAAACGAATGTAAACACAGTTTCTATATGTTTTTCCACTAAAATAAGGATATATGTCTTTTCTATCTAATGAAACAGAGAGACATTCAAACGTAACTACAGAAAACAAATGTTTTAAGAAAAGCCCCACTTGATAGTTACTGCTTCTGTGTAAAGCTGGTCTGGAACCTTAACCCTCGCTTCATAGGGGACTAGAGATGTTTTTCTGAAGCCGTTCCAATGTCTGTGGCTCAAGGACACAGATTCGGGTTGGCCAAAATACTGTATTCCAAGGTGGGAACAAAGCATGGTGTCTAGAGTTACAGGACATAGTCAGAACACTACTTTCTCAAGGAGATCATTGCTCAGTTGGGAAAAACACTGACATCTGTTCATGCCAAAAGAGGTAATGAAAAAAGATGGGGCAAAAAGTGGATGTTTGTAAACCAAAATGGCCCTATAATATTTGAATCAGGACCCACGATGTACCAACTCTCCACAATCACTAAGGTCGAATCCTAATCTGCAATGGAGTCTGTTTCACTCAGGTGTGACTTATTTCTACACAGTGGCTCTCATCCTTCCTAAAACTGACACACTTTAATACAGTTCCTCCTGTTGTGGTGACCCCCAACAATGAAATTATTCAGTTGTTAACTTGTAATTTTTGTTTTGCTAAGCTACTTCTATCAAACTTAATGCAAATGTCTGATATGCAGCTGTTCTTAATCAAACCCAGACAGAGTCCTTCAAGCCCCAAATTGGTTGAGACCCTCAGCATGAAAATTGCTGGCTCATATGCTCAGGTCCTGTCAGAACCTTCTGTTTCTTTTAAGAGGTTGAGTGTTCAGGATCAAACCCATGACTTTGAGAATACTGTAGAGGTACGGTCCGAACATCTTTCTTCATTTGTTTTCTTTTCTTTTCCTTTCTTCCTTTCTTTTCTATTCTTTCCTTTGCAGTTTTTTGACACAGGATCATTCTGAGCTCCCACCGCAGACAATCCACCCTATTGCTCCAGCCTTCCTTGTCATTTAGTTACAGGCTTGTGTCCCCAAGCATAGCAGACCTTCTTACAAACAATGAAGGAATCAGACTAGGAAGATGTGCTGTCATTCACTGAGGGAGTTTTTATCTACAAAATCACTTCAACAGTGGTTATGATGTCTGAGTTCCCTAGTAGTTGGCTGGATTCAGTACTCAGCACATAGATGCTACCTCCAACATGTGGCTACATTTCCAAAGGTTCCAAAATCTGCTCTGCTGACCCCTGCAGTAAGAAAATCATGTATGTTAAAAAGCTGATATTGACCCATAATGGTGGATGGCTCCTTGATCTTTCTTAGAGGAAAAATTGCATAGAGGAGCATCACCCACAAGGTTTTGTGACTAGAAAGAACCAGGGAAAGAACAGAAAGGGGTTCATGGAATTTTAAAAAGGGGACCTAGGGGCTCAATAGGAGGATCAGGAGGCACTGGTGAGGGTGTGATTGAGCAGGGTCTGAAGAAGAGAGGTTTTCAGGGCAGTGAGAAAAGGCTTACCACTTGTCCAGAAGGGTCCTTTAATGAATTCTCTGAACCCTTCTGCCCCAGCAATGAGCAAGTGCTCAGAAGGGATAGGAGTACAGGTGTGAAGGAACCTCCATGGAAGTTGCCTGCCTCCGCAGAGGTAGACAGGAGCCACATGGTGCCAATTAGCCCCAATTGATAGTTACTGCATTGGTCTCAAGGTGGTCTGGAAGCTGAACCCTCGCTTCACAGGGGACTGGAGATGTTTTTGAAGCCATTGCGATGACTGTGTCTCAGGGACACACATTTGGTTTCCCCGAAATAGTGTATTCCATAGTGGGAACAATGCATGGCGTTTCTAGAGTTACAGGACAAAGTCAGAAATGAACAACACATCCTGAGGGGATCAGCGTTGGGTTGGAAAGAACATTGACATCTGTTCATGGCAAAAGAGGTCATAAAGAAAAATGGCCAAAGTGGCTGTTATCAAGTCTGAAGTGACCCTATAATATTTGATTCAGGACACACAATATACCAACTCTCCACAATTACTAAGGTCTGATCATGATCTGCTATCGAGCATGATTCACTCAGGTGTGACTTATTTCTACACAGTGGTTCTCAACCTTCCTAAGACTGACACACTTTAATACAGTTCCTCGTGTTGTGAGAACCCCAAAAATGAAATTATTCTGTTTCTAACTTGTAACTGTTGTTTTGCAAAGCTACTTCTATCAAATTGAATGCAAATGTCTGATATGCAGCAGTTCTTAATCGAACCCTGGGGCAAAGTCTATCAAGACCACAACTGGTTGAGTCCCTCAGCATGAGAATTGCCGGCCTATATGTACAGGCCCTGTTTGAACCTTTGGTTTCTTTTAAGTGGTTTTGTGTTCAGAATCAAACCCAGGACTTTGTGAATACTGTAGAGGTAAGATCCGAACCTTTTCTTCCTTTTTTCTTGCCTTTTCTTTTCTTTCTTTCTTTCTTGTACTTTCTTTTTTAAATTTTTGAGTCAGGATCATTCCTAGTTCTCCACACAAACATTCCACCTTCTGCCTCAGTCATCCTTGTCTTTCAGTGATAGGCTGTTTCCCAAGCAGGGCAGTCCTTCTTTCAAACAATGATGGAATCAGAAGATAGAGATGTGCTCGTATCCAATGGGAGAATTCTTTTCTACAAGATAACCTCCAAGCGTTAATGATGCCTGAGTGACCTTGCAGGGGCCTGGATTCAGTACTCAGCATCTAGATGCTAGCTTCTATATGTGGCTACCTTTCCAGAAGTTCCAACATCCACATTGGTGACCTCTGCAGAGACCAGCTCATGTAAGTTAAAAAGCTGACATTGACCCGTAATGGTGGAGGGCTCCTTGATCTTGCCCTGTGGAAAACTGCAAGGAGTAAAATCAGCCACAAGTTCTTGTGAGGAGATAGAACCAGGTAAAGAACAAGAAGAGTTTCATGGAATTTTAGAAAGAGGACCCAAGGTCTCAACAGGAGGATCAGGAGGCACCGGTGAGGGTGCGATTGAGCAGGGTCTGAAGAAGGGAGGTTTTCAGGACAGAGAAGAGGCTTACCACGTGTCCAAAAACTGAAGAAGTTTTTGAAGCCGTTTGCATGACTGTGTCTCAGGGACACACATTCAATTTGCCCAAAATAGTGTCTTCCATGGTAGGAACAACGCATGGCGTTTCTAGAGTTACAGGACAAAGTCAGAAATGAACAGGACATCCTGAGGGGATCAGCGTTGGGTTGGAAAGAACATTGACATCTGTTCATGGCAAAAGGGATCATAAAGAAAAATGGCCAAAGTGGCTGTTATCAAGTCCAAAGTGACCCTATAATATTTATTCAGGACCCACAATATACCAACTCTCCACAATCACTAAGGTCTGATCATGATCTGCTATCAAGCATGATTCACTCAGGTGTGACTTATTTCTACAGTGGTTCTCAACCTTCCTAAGACTGCCACACTTTAATACTGTTCCTCTTGTTGTGGGGTGTTAAAGTATGTTTCTTCCGTTTATCGGAGATTCCAGAGTTGACTCTTCCAGTGCTTTTTATTAATCACAAACTATGTCAAATCTCATGGAATTCTATACCTAAACAGCTACACAGAGCGCTCACTCCAAGGCTTCCTCACCCATGCTCTTGTCTTCCTTCTCCTCCTACTCCTCCTACACCTCTTCCTTCAGCTCCCTCCTTACCTCACCCCTCAATCCCCAGGTGTTTTCTTCTTGTTTTCACACAGACCCTCAATCAACAAATAACAGCAACATCCTGAGGGGGGGGGTTGGAAGCTGGGGAGGGCACAGAGGTGTAAACAAGTAAAAGATGAATCTAAACTAAAATATTATCCACAACTAAACATACCATAACATCTCACCCTTTTTGTTTAAAATAAGAACAATATTTACTCCATCAAATGAAGCTACACGTAAAGTTATAGTCTATCAAATATCAAATAAGTTCAGCAGACTGTTCATGCAGTTCAAAAGTCTTTGTGATTGTAACTGTCCCATAACATCAAGTATCAAGTCCAAAGTTCACCAATTGTTCATAAAAGTTTACCAGTTGTTCATATAAGTTCAGCAATTGTTCATAAAATTTCACTGGATACTCTCAGTTGGATGTTTCACCTCTGAAAAGACAAAAACACAACCTTTCCCCGACATGGGGTAGAGTCTACACACTTCAGGCTATTATTATTAAAGCAAAATGCTTAAACATTATCTTTTAAAATTAATTGTGTTAAATTTGAGGTTAAAATAGCTAATTATAGATATATCCTATATCCCTTTCTTTTTTAAATTTAAGCTGAAGTTTTATTTACTATGTATAGTTTTAAAATCCAATTATTTGCCCCTTTCTTGCTGGATATTCATTTAGCATGCCAGCCTAGGAAGTTGTAGGTTTGTCTGATAACAGAAACATCTAGCCACTTCACTGCCTAATAGATTTTGTAGTCCATGACAAACAGGGAAGTTTGGAATTTTTTTCAACATTAACCATAAACAAACTTCCAAATATAAGTAAAATAAATCTTTTTTGTTAACCAAATAAAACCAAATACCAATTCCCTGGAGGACCAGGACCAGTTGGCTGAATTTTTGGTCCAAACTCCTGAACATAGCGAGGCTTGTTATTTAACAACCATAGCCAAGTGGCGGCTGAGAGAAAAACTCTAACACAGGCAGTGTAGATTCTGCTCAAGCTTTCTGAGTTGCTTTGTGCAACGATCCATTTTAAAATATTGTCTTCCTTTTGTATCATGAGCTCAGTAAAGGAACATTCAGAAAGCATACACTCAAACTTGAGATCTAGGTAATTTACATATGCATTCTGTAATTTGTTTTCTACCTGAATTAACTCCTTTTCTGTTGTTGTTCAACTTTTTTGTCTGTTTAAATCTGAATCACCATTCAATGCTTGTAATGAATTACTTAATTCTTGAGTAGTTAACACAATGGTAGGTTCATTAAACCAGATATTAATTTTCAGTGACTTTTGTACAAAATATTGACATCAAGTGGTACTATCTGAGAATTCTTGGGAAATGACTTTCCATTGATACCTTTTAACAGGCTGAGAATTATTATCAATACCTGTTCTTTCCTGCTTATGTCCTGTTCTGTCCTGGACAGCCTGTGATAGTTTTTGATAACATTTTTTAATATCTTTATCAATAGCATCTTGAATCTTACAGGTTGTCTCTGAGATTAAAGGAATGTTATTCTGTACATTCCATTGTTTTAATAGGTCTCTTCCCCATAAACTTATAGCTAGATCTGCCACATATGGTCTTATATTTCCTATTTCACTTTCTGGTTTTATGCATTTTACACGTACTATATTTTGTTTTATCTGAGAAAATGTTCTAGTTCCTAAGAACTATACCTCTTGAAGAGGCCAGTTTGAATTCCAGAAGTCTTTTGAAATAGTTGTTCCACCCGTTCCTGTGTCTAACAGTCCCTCAATCAATATTGCATTTATCTGTACTTTTAACTTAGTCTCTGATCATTTATAGTTGCTTGCCAAAATACCTGTTTTTCAGTGCTTTTTAATTCACCTCTTTTCTCAGCTCTATCCTTGATATCAAAGTCTAAAGCAGTGCTGTCTTTAGCTGCAGGTACTACCTGTTTTAATCTCTCTGAGGGTGAGTCAATCAGTTGCTGGTAAGAAATTGTTGGCTTGTTTTTTCTGTGGTAGGCACTTAAGCCAGACCCCCTAGGGTGTTTTCCCCAGAGCAAAGAGTTACCTTGAATGTCTGTTACAGATTGACACTCATTAGACCAATGTCTGCCTTTTCCACACCTTCTACATATACCAGGAAACTGAGGTTTTCTTCCTGGCTTATTATCAGAGAAAACATTATTTCTAGGATCCGTTTGTCTACAGTCTTTTTTAAAATGACCTGACTTTCTACAGCCAAAACATCTAGCCTTTTGTTTTTTTAAAACCTTGAACAATTGCTTGTCCAATCATAGTGGCATTGTAAGCATTGGGGATCCAATATCAGTAGTAATTTTAATCCATTGATCCAAAGAAGCTGCTTTTAATGGCCTTATTGCCTTTTGGCATTCTGAATTAGCATTTTCAAACGCCAGAGATTTAATTAACACTTCCCTTGCTTCTGAGTCTGAAATTGTCTTATGGACAGCAGAAGTCAATCTCTGTAAAAAAATCAGTGAATGGCTCATTTGGGCCTTACATGATTTTAGTAAATGACTCAGACTCTTTTCCTGACTCTTCAACTTTATCCCAAGCATTTAAAGCTGCTGTACAACTTTGTGCTAAAATATTATCATCAAACTGGATCTGCACTTCCAATTCAGCATATTGACCTTCACCTATCAACTGATCTTTGAGAATATTAATGCCTCTAGCTCAGTTACGTTGTTCTATTACCAAAGCTTCTTCTTTCCACCATGTCAGCCATTGTAACTGAAGACCAGCTTCTAATACAGCTTTTGCCAAGTCCCTCCAATCTCAAGGAATCACTCGATGTTGAACAGCTCAGTTGTTCAATATCTGTTTAACATAAGGAGAGTGCATTCCATAGGCTACTATTGCCTCTTTAAATCTCTTTAAATCTAACATTTCTGTAAGTTGCCATCCAAGTTCATCATAGCCCTGCGGATATCTTTCATCAAAGGGCATCCTGCTTATAGTTACTGGATAAACCACTGTTGGTTTTCTTAAAATCTTTGCCACATTACATTATAAGCTGGAGCAGTTGGCTCTGAATTCTCTGACTGAGGTAGGCTTTTACTTTCTTCCATCAAGTGTTCTAATTTTGCTACCAAAGTTTGCATTCTCATATTCCACCTCTCATCTACTTCTTTTAAGGATGCTTCTTGTGAGACACAAGTAGATTCTGCTTTTCTTTCCACCATTTTAAAATTTTCTGATTTTGTTCTAAATTTATCTCCTGTATCTAAGTCAATTTCCGGTAAAGGGCTAAGAGATTTCCCTTTTCCTTCTACTCTAACAGTTTTCCTAAAAGAGCACAGGATACCATGATGGCTATCGATAATACCATGTGAAAAACCACAATAACAAAAACCATAATCTGTATTTTGCTAGTTTCAGTTGAAGTATTTATTTTTTCATCTACTGTTTTCATTCCTATGACATCCTTAACCAAACTATACAGAGCCCAAGTGCCCTGTGTCATAATATTTTCCATTTTTAACATGAAAATTTTTCTTTTCCACTCTTACTTATCCTCTCCTTCCTTAGGAGACTTCTGTGTAATTTTCTTTTATTATTTCCATCTTACTGTGGCTCCCAAGTCTCAGAGCATTCTCTTTATTACCTTCTCCTTTTACAGAAGGTCTATAAATCTGTGATTCTTTTCCTGGAACTTTATTAACCCGCACCTGTATGTACTTTTTCTTTAATTCTGTCTCTTTCTCTTAAGCTCTCCTCTTTCCACAGGAGGCCCTACTCCTTTTTTATTTATTTATCCTGTATCTTACATTACCTTTCCTGTGTCTTCTTTCTTTTCTTCTTTTTTCTGCCTTGGCTCTCGCTGTCCCGCGTTGTCTGTCATTTCCTTGTAGACTCTGTGTCTGGACTCTCCTGTCCGATGTATTCTGTCCTTTCATTTTTCTTCTTTCTTCTTTTCTTTTTTCTTCCTGTCCCATGTGTGTTCTTGCCACTCGTTGGTGCGCCAAATGTTAAAATATGATTCAGCCACTTATCGAAGAGTCCAGAGTTGACTTTTCCAATGCTTTTTATTAATCACAAACCATGTCAAATCACATGGAATTCTTTACCTAAGCAGCTATCCAGAGCACTCACTCCAAGGCTTCCTCACCCCATGCTCTCCTCTTCCTTCTCCTCCTCATTCTCCTCCTACTCCTCCTACACCTCCTCGGGGCTCCCTCCTTACTCCACCCCTCAATCCCCAGGTGTTTTTCCTCCTGTTTTCACACAGACCCTGAATCAACAAATAACAGGAACCTCTTGTGGGGGGTGGAAGCAGGGGATGTCACAGAGGTGTAAACAAGTAAAAGATGAATCTTAACTAAAAAAACTATGCATAACTAAACATACCATAACAGTGGGGACCCTAACAATGAAATTAATCTGTTGAAAATTAGTAACTTTTGTTTTGCTAATCAACTTCTATCACTCTTAATGCAAACGCCTGACATGCTACTGTTCTTAATGAAATCCTGGGAAAAAGTTCTTCAATCTAAAATTGGTTGTGCCCCCTGCATGAGAATTGCTGGATTATATGCACAGGCCCTGTTAGGACCTTTTGTTTCTTTTAAGTGTTTGGGTGCTCAGGATCAAACCCAGGACTTTGTGAATCCTGTAGAGCTACTATCCAAACATTTCCTTTCCTTTCTTTTCCTTTCTTTTCCTTTCTTTTCCTTTCTTTTCCTTTCCTTTCCTTTCCTTTCCTTTCCTTTCCTTTCCTTTCCTTTCCTTTCCTTTCCTTTCCTTTCCTTTCCTTTCCTTTCCTTTCCTTTCCTTTTCTTTTCTATTCTTTCCCTTTCAGTATTTTGAGATAGGATCTCTCTGAGCTCCCCTCACAAAAAATCTACCCTTCTCCTTCAACCTCAATCGCAGCATGGTGACAGGCCTGTGTCTACAAGCGTGGCAGAACCTTTTTACAAGCAATGAGGAAATCAGATGATGGAGATGTGCTGGTATCCAAAGGGAGAGATTTTTCTACTAAATCACCTCCAGAGCAATTATGCCAGGTTTCCCTAGCAGGGGCCTGGATTCAGAACTCAGTATCTACATGCTAGCTCCTATATGTGGCTACCGTTCCAGTGGTTCCAACATCCATTCTGCTGACACTTGCAAGAAGCAGCTGGTGTAAGATAAAAAGCTGACAGACCAATGATGGAGGAGGGCTCCTTGATCTTGCCTAGTGCAAAGATGCAAAGAGGAGAATCAGGCACAAGTTCTTGTGAAGAGAAAGAACCAGGGAAAGAACAGGAAGGGGCTCAGCAGAAGGATCAGGAGCCACTGGTGATGTGCAATGAGCAGGGTAGGAAGAAGGGAGGTTTTCAGGGCAGCGAGAATAGGGGAAACACGGGACCAGATGGGTTTTTTTAACGAATTCTTTGAACACTTCTGCCCCAGCCATGAGCACTCGCTCTTTACCTGGGTAAAAGGTTTAACAGAACAACTGTGAAGGATGCACCATGGAGGTTGCCTCTCTCCACAGTGGCAGTCAGCGGCCACATGGTGACGTTTGAGCCCCACTTGAGATTTACTGTTTCTGTGTAAAGCTGGTCTGGAACCTTAATCCTTGCTTCACAGGGGACTGAAGATGTTTTTCTGAAGCAGTTCGAATGTCTGTGGCTCAGGGACACAGATTCGGGTTGGCCAATATACTGTATTCCATGGTGGGAACAATGCATGGTGTGTCTAGAGTTACAGGACATAGTCAGAACACTACTTTTCGGAGGGGATCAGTATTGGATGGGAAGAACACTGACATTTATTCATGCCAAAAGAGGTCATAAAGGAAGAAGGGCAAAAAGTAGATGTTTGTAAGCCGAACTGACCCTATAATATTTGACTCAAGACTGACGATGTACCAACTATGGACAATCACTAAGTTCAGATCATAATCTTCAATGGAGTCTGTATTACTCAGGTGTGACTTATTTCTACACAGTGGCTCTCATCCTTCCTAAAACTGACACACCTTAATACAGTTCCTCCTGTTGTGGTGACCCCCAACAATGAAATTATTCAGTTGTTAACTTGTAATTTTTGTTTTGCTAAGCTACTTCTATCAAACTTAATGCAAATGTCTGATATGCAGCTGTTCTTAATCAAACCCAGACAGAGTCCTTCAAGCCCCAAATTGGTTGAGACCCTCAGCATGAAAATTGCTGGCTCATATGCTCAGGTCCTGTCAGAACCTTCTGTTTCTTTTAAGAGGTTGAGTGTTCAGGATCAAACCCATGACTTTGAGAATACTGTAGAGGTACGGTCCGAACATCTTTCTTCATTTGTTTTCTTTTCTTTTCATTTCTTCCTTCCTTTTCTATTCTTTCCTTTTCAGTTTTTTGACACAGGATCATTCTGAGCTCCCACCACAGAAAATCCACTCTTCTGCTTCAGCCTTCCTTGTCATTTAGTTACAGGCTTGTGTTCCCAAGCATGGCAGACCTTCTTACAAACAATGAAGAAATCAGACTATGAAGATGTGCTGGCATCCACTGGGGTAGTTTTTATCTACAAAATTACTTCAACAGTGGTTATGATGCCTTATTGCCCTACCAGTGGCCTGGATTCAATACTCAGCACATAGATGCTACCTCCTACTTGTGGCTACATTTCCAGATGTTCCAACATCGACTCTATTGACACCCGCAGCAAGCAGCTCATGTATGTTAAAAAGATGATATTGACCTATAATGGTGGAGGGCTCCTTGATCTTGCTTAGTGGAAAAACTGCAAAGAGGAGCATCAGCCACAAGATTTTGTGACCAGAAAGAATGAGGGAAAGAAAAGAAAGGCATTTGTGGAATTTTAGAAAGGGGACCCGGGGGTCATCAAGAGGATCAGGAGGCACTGATGAGGGCGTGATTAAACAGGGCTGAAGAAGAGAGGTTTTCAGGGCAGCAAGAAGAGGCTAACCACGTGTCCAGAAGGGTCCTTGAATGAATTCTCTGAATCCTTCTGACCCAGCCATGAGCAAGTTGTGAAGGAACCTCCATGGAAGTTGCCTGCCACTGCAGAGGTAGTCAGGAGCCACATGGTGGCATTTGAGCCCAATTGAGAATTGAGAATTGGTGGCCTGTATGAACAGGCCATGTTAGAACCTTTGGTTTCTTTTAAGTGGTTGTGTGTTCAGAATCAAACCCAGGACTTTGTGAAGACTGTAGAGGTACGATCCGAACCTTTTCTTCCTTTTTTCTTTTCTTTTCTGTTCTTTTTTCTTTTCTTTTTCTTCTTTTCTATTTATTCCTTTGTAAATTTTTGAGTCAGAATTATTCCTAGTTCTCCACACAAACATTCCACCCTTCTGCCTCAGTCATCCTTGTCTTTCAGTGACATGCTGTTTCCCCAAGCATGGCAGAACTTCTTACAAACAATGATGGAATCAGAAGATGGAGATGTGCTGGCATGCAATGGGAGAATTTTTTTTTACAAGATAACCTCCAAGCATTTTTGAGGCCTGAGTGACTTTGCAAGGGCCTGGATTCAGTACTCAGCTTCTAGATGGTAGCTGCTATATGTGGCTACCTTTCCAGAAGTTCCAACATCCATATTGGTAACCCCTGCAAAAACCAGCTCATGTAACTTAAAAAGCTGACATTGACCCATAATGGAGGAGGGCTCCTTGATCTTGCCCTGTGGAAAAATGCAAAGAGTAGAATCAGCCACAAGTTCTTGTGAGCAGAAAGAACCAGGGAAAGAACACGAAGGGGTTCATGAAATTTTAGAAAGAGGACCCAGGGGCTCAGCAGGAGGATCAGCATGCACTGGTGAGGGTGCGATTGAGCATGGTCAGAAGAAGGAAGGTTTTCAGGGCAGTGAGAAGAGGCTTACCACGTGTCTAGAAGGGTCCTTGAATGAAATCTCTGAACCCTTCTGCCCCAGCCATGAGCAGTTGCTGCTCATGGCTGGGGCAGAAGGGTTCAGAGGGCAACCATGAAGGCAACTCCCTGGAAGCTGCCTGCCTCCGCAGTGGCAGTCTGCTGCCAAACGTTGGCATATGTGCCCCACTTGATAGATACTGCATCTGTCTCAAGCTGGTGTGGAGGCTGAACGCCAGCTTCACAGGAGCCTGGAGATGTTTTTCTGAAGCCATTTGAATGCCTGTGTCTCATGAAGACAGAATCGTGTTGTCAGAAATACTGTTTTCGATGGTTTGAACACTGCATGGCATTTCTAGAGTTACAAGACAAAGTCAGAAATGAACACCACATCTTAAGGCAATCAACTTTGAATAGCGAAGAACATTGACATCTGTTCATGGCAAAAGGGGTCATAAAGAAAAATGGCCAAAGTGGCTGTTTGCAAGTCTGAAGTGACCCTATAATATTTGATTCAATACCCACCATATACCAACACTCCACAATCCTTAAGATCTGATCATGATCTGCTATCGAGCATGATTCACTCAGGTGTGACTTATTTCTACACAGTGGTTCCCAACCTTCCTAAGACTGCCACACTTTTATACAGTTCCTCAAGTTGTGAGAACCCCAACAATGAAATTATTCTGTTGCTAATTAGTAACTTTTGTTTTGCTAATCAACTTCTATCAATCTTAATGCAAATGTCTGACATGCTGCTGTTCTTAATCAAATCCAGGGACAAAGTTCTTCAAGCTCCAAATTGGTTGTGCCTCCTGCATGAGAATTGCTGGCTTATATGCACAGGCCCTGTTTGAACCTTTTGTTTCTTTTAAGTGATTGGGTGCTCAGGATCAAACACAGGATTTAGTGAATCCTGTAGAGGTACGATCTAAACTTTTCCTTTCCTTTCCTTTCGTTTCCTTTCCTTTCGTTTCCTTTCCTTTCGTTTCCTTTCCTTTCGTTTCCTTTCGTTTCCTTTCCTTTCCTTTCCTTTCCTTTCCTTTCCTTTCCTTTCCTTTCCTTTCCTTTCCTTTCCTTTCCTTTCCCTTCCTTTCCCCTCTCTTCCCCTCCCTTTGTTTCCTTTCCTTTTCTTTTATTTTCTATTCTTTCCCTTTCAGTTTTTTGAATCAGGATCTTTCTGAGCTCCCATCACAATCTCCCTTCTGCTTCAACCTCCCTTGTAGCTCGGTGACAGGCCCATCTCTACAAGCATGGCAGAACCTTTTTACAAGCAATGACGAAATCAGATGATGAAGATGTACTGGCATACAATGGGAGAGTTCTTTTCTACAAAATCACCACCAGAGCAATTATGATGCCTGGTTGCCCTAGCCCGGGTCTATATTCAGTACTCAGTATCAACATACTAGCTCCTATATATGGCTACTGTTCCACTGGTTCCCACATCCAGTCTGCTGACCCTTGTAAGAAGCAGCTGGTGTAAGGTAAAAAGCTGACATTGACCCATGATGGAGGAGGGAGTCTTGATCTTGCCTACTGCAAAGATGGAAAGAGGAACATCAGTCACAAGATCTTGTGAGCAGAAAGAACCAGGGAAAAAACAGGAAGGGGTTCTTGGAATTTTAGAAAAGGGACCCAGGGGCTCAGCAGAAGGATCAGGAGCCACTGGTACAGGTGCAAATGAGCAGGGTCTGAAGAAGGGAGGATTTCACGGCAGTGAGAAGAAGCGAAACACTGGACTAGGAGGATTTTTTAATGCATTCTTTGAACCCTTCTGACCTAGCCATGAGCACTCACTCTTTGCATGGGTAAAAGGTTTAACAGAACAACTATGAGGGACTCTCCATGGAGGTTGCCTGTCTCCACAGTGGCAGTCAGCAGCCACACGGTGAAGTTTGAGCCCCACTTGATAGTTACTGCTTATGTGTAAAGCTGGTCTGGAACCTTAACCCTCAGTTCACAGGGGACTGGATATGTTTTTCTGAAGCCGTTCCAATGTCTCTGGCTCAGGGACACAGATTACAGGGCATAGTCAGAGCACTACTTTCCCGAAAGGATCAGTGTTGGGTTGGGAAGAACACTGACATCTGTTCATGCCAAAAGATGTCATAAAGAAAGATGGGCAAAACATGGATGTGTGTAAGCTGAACTGATCCTATAATATTTGACTCAGGACCCACGGTGAACCAACTCTCCACAATCACTAAGGTCAGAACATAATCTGCAATGGAGTCTGTTTCACTCAGGTGTGACTTATTTCTAAACAGTGGTTCTCAATCTTCCTAAGACTGACACATTTTAATACAGTTCCTCCTGTTGTGGTGACCCCCAACGATGAAATTATTCTGTTGTTAACTTGTAACTGTTGTTTGCTAGGCTACTTCTATCAAACTCAATGCAAATGTCTGATATGCAGCTGTCCATAATCGAACCCGGACACAGTCCTTCAAGCCCCAAATTGGTTGAGCCTCTCAACATGAGAATTATGGGCTTATGTGCTCAGGTCCTGTTAGAACCTTCTGTTTCTTTATAGTCGTTTGGTGTTCAGGATCAAACCCAGGGCTTTGTGAATACTGTAGAGGTACGATACGAACATTTTTATTCTTTTCTTTTTTCTTTTCTTTTCTTTTCTTTTCTTCCTTTCTTTTCTATTGTTTCTTTTTCAGTTTTTTTGACACAGGATCATTCTGAGCTCCCAGCACAGACAATCCACCCTTCTGCTTCAGCCTTCCTTGTCATTCAGTTACAGGCTTGTGTCCCCAAGCATAGCAGACCTTCTTACAAACAATGAAGAAATCAGACTATGAAGATGTGCTGGCATCCACTGGGGTAGTTTTTATCTACAAAATGACTTCAACAGTGGTTATGATGCCTGAGTGCCCTAGCAGTGTCCTGGATTCAGTACTCAGCACATAGATGCTACCTCCTACATGTGGCTACCTTTCTAGAGGTTCCAACATCCATTCTGCTGAACCCTGCAGTAAGCAGCTCATGTATGTTAAAAAACTGATATTGACCCATAATGGTGGATGGCTCCTTGATCTTGCTTAGTGGAAAAATTGCAAAGAGGAGCATCAACCACAAGATTTTGTGACCAGAAAGAACCAGGGAAAGAACAGAAAGGGGTTCGTGGAATTTTAGAAAGGGGACCGGGGATAATCAGGAGGATCAGGAGGCACTGGTGAGGGTGTGATTGAGCAGGTTCTGAAGAAGAGAGGTTTTCAGGGCAGCAAGAATAGGCTCAACATGTGTCCAGAAGGGTCCTTGAATGAATTCTCTGAACCCTTCTGCCCCAGCAATGAGCTCATTGCTGGGGCAGAAGCGTTCAGAGTACAGGTTTGAAGGAATGTCCATGGAAGTTGCCTGCCTCTGTAGAGGTATACAGGAGCCACATGGTGGCATTTGAGCCCCAATTGATAGTTACTGCATTGGTCTCAAGATGGTCTGGAAGCTGAACCCTCACTTCACAGGCGACTGGAGATGTTTTTGAAGCCATTGCGATGACTGTGTCTCAGCGACACACATTTGGTTTCCCCGAAATAGTGTATTCCATGGTGAGAAAAATGCATGGCATTTCTAGTTACAGGACAAAGTCAGAAATGAACATCACATCCTGAGGAGATCAGCGATGAGTTGGAAAGAACATTGACATCTGTTCATGGCAAAGGAGGTCAAAAGAAAAGTGGCCAAAGTGGCTGTTATCAAGTCTGAAGTGACCCTATAATATTTGATTCAGGACACACAATATACCAATTCTCCACAATCACTGATGTCTGATCATGATCTGCTATCGAGCATGATTCACTCAGGTGTGACTTATTTCTACACAGTGGTTCTCAACCTTCCTAAGACTGCCACATTGTAATACAGTTCTTCCTGATGTGAGAACCCCAACAATGAAATTATCCTGTTGCTAACTTGTAACTGTTGTTTTGCAAAGCTACTTCTATCAAACTGAATGCAAATGTCTGATATGCAGCAGTGCTTAATCGAACACTGGGACATATTCCTTCAAGCCCCAAATTGGTTGAGCCCCTCAGCATAAGAATTATTTGCCTATATGCACAGGCCCTTTTAGAACCTTTTGTTTCTTTTAAGTGATTGGGTGTTCAGAATCAAACCCAGGGCTTTGTGAATACTGTAGAGGTACAATCCAAACCTTTTCTTCTTTTCTTTTTCTTTTTCTTTTTTTTCTTTTCTTCTTCTTTCTTTCTTTCTTTCTTTCTTTCTTTCTTTCTTTCTTTCTTTCTTTCTTTTCTTTCCTTTTTAAATTTTTGAGTCAGGATCATTCCTAGTTCTCTGCACAGACATTCCACCCTTCTGCCTCAGTCACCCTTATCTTTCAGTGATAGGCTGTTTCCCAAGCAGGGCAGACCTTCCTACAAACAATGATGGAATCAGAAGATAGAGATGTGCTGGTATCTAATGGGAGAATTCTTTTCTACAAGATAACCTCCAAGCATTTATGATGCCTGAGTGACCTTGCAGGGGCCTGGATTCAATACTCACCATCTAGATGCTAACTGCTCTATGTGGCTATCTTTCCAGAAGTTCCAACATCCACATTGGTGACCCCTGCAGATCCAGCTCGTTTAAGTTAAAAAGCTGACATTGACTGGTAATAGTGCAGGGCTCCTTGATCTTGCCATGTGAAAAAATGCAAAGAGGAGCATCAGCCACAAGTTCTTGTGAGCAGAAAGAATCAGGGAAAGAACAGGAAGGGGTTCGTAGAATTTTAGAAAGAGGAACCTGGGGCTCAGTAGGAGGATCACGATGAGGGTGCGATTGAGCATGATCAGAAGAAGGGAGGTTTTCAGGGCTGCGAGAAGAGGCTCACCAAGTGTCCAGAATGGTCCTTGAATGAATTCTCTGAACCCTTCTGCCCCTTCTGCACTTGCTCATGGCTGGGGCAGAAGGGTTCAGAGTACAACCATAAAGGAAACTACATGGAAGTTGCCTGCCTCCGCAGTGGCAGTATGCACCCACACAGTGGCGTATGTGCCACACTTAATAGTTGCTGCATCTGTCTCAAGCTGGTCTGGAGGCTGAACCTTAGCTTCAGAGTGGCCTGGAGATGTTTTTCTGAAGCTATTCGAATGCCTGTGTCTCAGGAACACAGAATTGTGTTGTGAGAAATAGTGTATTCGATGGTGGGAACAATGCATGGCATTTCTAGTTACAGGACAATGTCAGAAATGAACAACACATCCTGAGGGGATCAGAGTTGAGTTGGAAAGAACATTGACATCTGTTTATGGCAAAAGGAGTCATAAAGAGAAATGGCCAAAGTGGCTGTTTACAAGTCCGAAGTGACCCTATAATATTTGATTCAGGACCCACAAAGGTCAACTCTCCACAATCACTAAGGTCTGATCATGATCTGATTCCCTTCCTTATAAGATTAGGGGTGAATGAATGGTATACCCTATGTTTAAAATCAGCATAACCCTTATATAAGCAATACAATTATTCAGGAAATAGGAATTCACAGCAGAACAATTAGAATCTAGAATCACATAAGAAGAAAGTGTAAAGCTGTTGCTGATATCAATACTGGTGGAGAAGCATGAAGTAGTCTCCAATATAGCCATCCTTGTATTTTCTATACAATGTCACAAATTACATGATGAAGATTCACTTTATTTATTAAGATGGCAATCACTGTATCCATTCTTATTTTGAAACCTTGTTTTAACTTAAGCACACAGCATGGATATATAAACGTGAGCCATTATCTTTTGAGTTTCTCTATACTTGTGTGTGTGTTGCTGGGATGAAGCACCAGGGCTTGGACATGTAGAGCAGAGCAAGCACCATAACCACTGAGTTTCTTGGATTGGCCTTTGCTTTTATTTTTTCGAGGCAAGGAGGTCTCATGTAGCCTAGGTTGGCCTCAAACTTACTGTGTGACTGAAGATGACCTTGAATTTCTGATCCTCCTGTCACTACCTTCCCAGTTTGTGTGGTTGTGGAGATTGAACCCAGAGTTTTGAGAATGTTTAGACAATCAGTCTACCAAATGAACTACATTCCAGCTTTTCTTCCTCTTATTTAAAAAAAAAAAAAAAAGAAAAAAAGATTCCTCCCTACAGTAGGAAACAACCCCAGAAGATCAGCTAGGCACTTACAGACCTCCATAAAGGTCAGTGTTGAGGCTCTTGCTCACTGTGGCTACCTGGTTTTCTATAACCAGCAGAACTGCTTTTCTTGGGCCAGTCTCATGTATTCCTACCTCAATGTTTTTGCCTGGTCTATCTCCCTGGCTTGGCTACTACCACTCTGCAAGCTGTCTGAGCATGCCCAGTGCACATTTGGCTCCTGGGAGCAGCCTTTTCAGCCACCAGGGGTTTCACAATGATGCTTCTTGACAGTATGCTTTCCCAGCACCTGAGCTTTCTCCAAGAAGTCACATGGAAGTTTGCCCACTGTGTTTTAGAACCACCCCACTTAGCTTGCAGCCCCCTCAAGACAGCGCTTGCCTTGATAGGCAGCTGCTAAAATGCAGATCATGTGCAATAGACCATAATTAAAAGTTTGCAAATAGCAGCTGGCTTTCTGAAGAGCCTCAGACAGAGACTTCCAGACAACCTCACTCTTTGACCTGTACACTTACTCAGGAAGTAAAGGACTTGCACAAAGACCTGTGTCCCTGCAGCTGGTAACAGTGGGAAAACACTAAGAAACAATGAATCCGCTCTGGGGACACACACTCCTAGCAATTGGGAGGTGGAGGCAGAAAGATCAGAAGTTTAAGAACATGCTCAGCTACATAGTGAGTTTGAGGCCAGCTTGGGCTACATAAGACCGTGCCTCAAACAATAAAACAAAACAATAAATTAAAGACAATACAAATAATAACATCCTCAGGGTGGGATGTGGCTTAGCTACTAGTGTGCTTGCTGGGCATATATGAAGTTCTAGGTTTGATTTCGAGCATTGCATAAACCAGGCATGGTGGCACACACCTGAAATCCCGACACTTGGTAGTCAAGGACAGGGGGGTCAGGAATTCAACGCCATCTTTGGCTACATAATAAGTTTTAGGTCAGCCTGGGCTACATGAGACCCTAACTCAAAAAATCAAAAAAGAAAAAAAAAGAAATAGTGAAAATACTCAGCAATAGACTACAGATCATGCTATGATCATTCTTAGTGATGGACTGCTTCGAACTATTAAAATGTAAGGATGTGACAAAATGTAAGTCAGTTGTGGTAGACAGCTTTCCATTGCTTTAGTAAAACACCTGTGGCAATTAACTTTTAAAGAGAAAAAGTATGGGCTCCTTAGATGGTGTGAGCATGTACACACACACCCAGAGAGACAGAGAGACAGAGACAGAGACAGAGAGACAGACAGAGACAGAGAGTACTGGCTCAGAAATCTGTAGACACATGAAGAACTGGGGAGGCCAAGCTACCTGATAGCGCGGCTATCACTTCCCTGTTGTGCTGATGAGTTTTAGAGGACTAACATGCAGCGATGTGTTAGGCAAACAACTGGAAGAGAAGCTTCCTTCTGTGTGCTCCCCTCCCCACTTTGTCTAGCATACCTGTTTTAAATTGTCCGCCAGAAACACAATGAACACACAGCAGAAGCCCAGCTGGGTGACAATGAGGAAGAAGCTCATGATGTGCCTGGAGGAAGGAGGAGAGAGAGACTTGTTAC
Source organism: Cricetomys ansorgei (assembly GCA_026225945.1). Taxonomy (NCBI): domain Eukaryota; kingdom Metazoa; phylum Chordata; class Mammalia; order Rodentia; family Nesomyidae; genus Cricetomys; species Cricetomys ansorgei. The sequence continues at coordinate 2,670,938 of JAMJFZ010000020.1, forward strand.
AAAAGAAGCTGATTTTTCTGTTCCATTTCTCACATTCTGCTCTCTGCCCTCAAGGGTTGGTGGCCCTTCACCAATATCCTCCATCCTTCTACCACAATCAAGAGGGCAGGAAGGAGGGAGGTAACAACAGCTCTTTGTAAACAGAAGTTGCACACTCACAGCAGGGAGAGTAATCAAGTCTCCAGAGAAGGGAGCCTGTGTCCCACCTGGCTCCATGACATTCTTCACCCCTGCCTCTCACTGTGAGTGACAGCAAGCACACAGCATTTATTATCTGCTCACAGCACATAAAACATGTGTCAGACACCTTATTGGGTATTGAAGATAGAGACAACTCAGGGCCTCTTGCTCTGGTGGTTTATAATAGAACGGTTTGTAAGATGGGAAGAAATTAGCATTACTGGGGCTGAAGAAATTTTGCAATTGGCCAAGTGATTGCTAACAAGCGTGAGGACCTTCATTCAGATTCCTAAGACCCATTTAAAAAGTCAGGAGTGGTGGTGTATGCCTGGAATCCCAGTTCTGGGAAGGTTGAGACAGAAGTATTCCTGGAGCTTGCTGGCTGGTCAGGGTAGCCAAATCAGTGAGTTTTGGTTCGGTGAGAGATCTTGCACACATACACACACACACACACACACACACACACACACACACTTGTATGTAAAGTGAATGAGAAAAACACCAGATATTGACTTCTGACCTCCACATGCACAAGCATATGCACATATATGTTCAAAAGCATTCACACCACAGTGTGCACAGTGCGCACACTATGTGTGCATCACACACACATAGATATGCATTCACACATATGCACAAATAAATTTGCATTATACTGTGGCTCTAGGGGCCATAGTGAAAAGGGACATTGTGTTGTGGAAGTTTATTTTTAGCTAAGTTTAATTATTTTGTGCACTGTTGGATGAGGGACTGCCTAGGTCTTGGTATTTTGTATTGTCTGAAGGTATTGGATTTATGTGGGGGATGTTTAATTGCTTATCATCTGCACATGCTATAAGAGGAAAACCTGAGGAGTTCTGGATCAATAAAAACACCTGAGCTCAGACACTCAGGGTTCTACTGTTGAGTATGGCTGTTGCCATGATGGTGGTTTCCTCTGCTGAGGTATGGAAAGGTTTGCACCTATGAAGAATGCTTCTGTGTCTCCTTGCTGAGCCATAGTAGGAGTACTACTGCATTGTGTTATAATGAAACTTATCATTTTGTATAAATGCACTCAAAAAACATCTACAGCAGAGGTTGTCTGGTGAGAAAAGTTTTAATAAATGTGTAAATCCCAATCATTTATCTAATCTGTCCTCCCTCTCTTAATATTTAATCCTAAAGGAGAGAATAAGGGAGAGAAGGAGAGAAGAAGGGAAGGAGAGATAGAAAGCTAAATAGAATACTTATGAATTGTGGAGACAGAAAGAAATAAGCCTTCTTAGATGGACCAGTGTGGGCTGGAGAAATGGCTCAGTAGTCAATTTTGTCCAGATCCCCAGAATCAACATAAATGTCAGGCGTGTATGTTGCGCTTCCGGCCATGGAAGACGGAGGTGGGATCTCCACAGCAAGGTGGCTAATGCAATTAGCCATATCAGCAGCTCCAAGTTTGATTGAAAGACCCTGCTTCAATAAGGAAGGTGGAAGTGTGGTAAAGGATGATTCCAGACATCAACCTCAGACCTGCTCATGTGTGAGCACACACATGCACTATGTGCAGTTCTACAAACGCAAAAGCATGCACACCATACATACATATGAAAATGGAAAAAACAACATATGAGAAAAAGTACCTTTGGAAGGGGGAGAAGAGAGGGAGGAAAGGAAGAGATGGAGGAGGAAAGAAGAGGAGGAGATGGAGGAAGAAAAAGAGGAGGAGGAAGGAAAGGAAAACAAGGAGGAGAAATGAGGAAGCATTGTGCGGAGGGAGGGAGTGGGTAGGTTTCCCTACTTTCCAAGTGCAGCATTTATTGGGAGAGTAGGGCTTAGCCAGAGGATGTGATAACAGATTCTCCTCATACTGAGTGAGGGGGCAGTCATCTGCATGAAGCTGTGGTCACTAGGTTGGAAGGATGAATGAATGTTCAAAGCTGAACTTACAGACCCTAACCACTGGGTAGGGGGTAGATAATATTACATGATGTATCTGGTTTTGACTTGGACACTCAGAAGGAAGGAAGGCCTGAGGAGAAGGGAGCAGGATACACACATTTGATATCTGAAGCTGAACACTGTGCAGGACACAGCTGTGTCCCAGTGGCTAGGATGCTGAGTTGTACCAGTAGACAAAGCGTTGAGGGGGCAGATCAAGTTTATGCAATCTGAAGAGGAAAGGACAGAGGTCCCAACCATCACCTCCAAAGGAAACTCCAATTCCCTAAACTCCAAAAGGCAGTCCATATATCCAGAAATGAGCTCAAGCTGTATTATAGCATTTCTGGAGGTGAGAAAGAAGCCAGCATTCCCCAGGAACTAGGATTCCATTTGACAAAAGGAGTCATTTCCCTTACCTCTGGCAGAAGGGACATAAGGCTCTCCACTGACATGCACCTGTGGTTGCATATCAAAGCCCATGCTGGCCTCCAGGCTCCCTCAGTATCACAAGTACCTGCTGTACATTTCAAAGTCCATGCTAATCCCAGCCCTTCTCATCCACTTCTCTACCATAAACACCCCCAGCTTCTCCCCCAGCTACTCATCCTTCTTATAAGCCAGATATCCTCACAATTCTCTGCTCCTCTATTCTCCCTATGCTCTCTATTCTCTATCTCTGGCTATTCTCCACTCTCTCACAGATAGTCTGGCCATGTCCCGTCTGCTGGCCAGGCAGTCTATTTCTTTCTCTTTCTGCTCTGGACTCTTCCAGATGCCTCTGGCTGTTCTTTCTTTCATACCTATGATAAAAACCTTACCCTTAACCATACTGTGGAGCAGTGATGTCTACAGTTTCTTTACTGCAGGGGAGCAGTAAAGAATCTGATACTGAAACCCTCACATATACCAACCTTGCAGAACACTGGTTGATAGACACAGAGATCTACAGTGGATGTGATAGAGAACAGGGAAGGAAGCTGGGGGAAAGGCCAAAAGAGGCAAGAGAAAAAGATCTGATTGCCCCACCCCCACCCCAGCTACTGCGATGTCCTTAGGGTAGGGAAGGCTCAAAGAGAAGGTCTTTTAAGACCATGAGGGAAGAAATCTCAGTACAAATAGACAGTAGAAAAAAGAGTGAATGAAATGCCAAGAGGTAAGTTCATTCTCTCTCTCTCTTTCTTTCCTCTTCCCCCTCCTCCCCTCCTCCTCCTCTTCTTATTTTTTGGCTTATGTGTATATGTATGCTCTCATTCTGTCTCTGTCTGTCTCTGTCTCTCTCTCTCTCTCTCTCTCTCTGTGTGTGTGTGAGAGAGAGAGAGAGAGAGAGAGACAGAGAGAGTGCAAGAGTTGATGTCAGGTGTCTTCCTCCATCACTTTCCACCTTATTTTTATTGAGGTAAGGTCTGTTATTAAACCCAGAATGCAGTGATTTCACTAATCTTGTTATCTAGCTCACCCCAAGGATCCTGTCTCTGCCTCCCAAGGGTTGGGATTCCAGGTGGGCCACCATGTCTACCTCTTGGTGAATCTGAAGTCAGGTCCTCATGTTTGTGTGGCAAACACTTTATCCACTGAATCATCTCCCCAGTCCCTGGCCTAGTCTTTTTTGAAGCCAGACAGTGAAGTCCCAAGCAGTGGTACACATCTGGTTCAAAGTTTAGATGTGTTATCAAAAGTTCCACTTGCCCCACTGCAGGTATTCTGTAGATACCCTGTGGATAACTCTGTATTTAATGCTCAGATTATGGCTACGGGATGGTGTTAAGTCTACAAAGCTTGATGCACCAATTTCATTATTTGTAAAAAAGTAATACATGGCCATATTTAAATGTGGAGAGAATGGGCCCATAGCAGCGAATATGCATGTACAAGAGCAATTAATTGGTCATCAGAAAAGTGAAGAGAACTGGGCAGTAGTGGCCCATGCCTTTAATCCCAAACACTGGAGACAGGTGGATCTCTGCGAGTTCCAGACCAGCCTAGTCTATAGAGTAAGTTCCTGAACAGCCAGGGATACACAGAGAAACCCTGTTTCAAAAAACAAAACAGAGAGAGAGAGACACGGGGGAGGGGGGGATGGGGTGAAACAGGCCTGAAAATGGAGTCAGAGGAGTGGACTTAAACGCAGGCACCAAGCAGAGAAGGGGATGGCAGTACGTCGTCCTTGAGAGCTAACAGGGTTTCAGGAAGGAACAGTTCGGCTCAACCAAGTGTCCTGAAGTCTAGAACTTTCTGCCTTTTTGTTCTGCATTCTCTCTTCAAGACCTCTTCTATCCCTGACCTCAAGACTGATGACTTTGATTCTGCTCATCTGGCACTTATACCCAGCAAGGGCTCCTCTCAAATGTCACCTCAGACTCAGGGTGTCTGAAGTAGAAGTCTGAGTCAATCTGACTCTTCTTTCTTTCCTGTTTTTTTGTTTACTTATTTGTGTGTGTGTGTGTGTGTGTGTGTGTGTGTGGTGTGCATGTTTTACATGTGTGTGCATGCATGTAGAGGTCTGAGGTAGATGTCAGAATCATTCTCCATTTTTCTCCCACCTAATTCATTTTGAGGTAGGGGCTCTCAATCAAACCCAGAGCAACCGATATGGTTAGATTCTCTAGCCAGCTTGCCTTGGAAATCTCCTGCTTCCAGTTTCTGAGGCTGGAATCATAAATGGACCTCCACACCCACCTGGCATTTATGTGGGTTCTGGAGATCTGAACTCTGGTCCTTATGCTTGTACAACAAATTATTTGACTAATGAGCAATCTCGCTAACCCCAACTCTTTTCTTTCAGTGAATCTCTTACCAAGGCAGCTTTTCATCCTTGCCTTTGCCACCAGCTTTGTCTTGGTCTTTGTCACCATCCAAATGGACATTGTTTACACTAAGGCCTCTCATGGGTCTGTGGAAGTCTGCACTATGTTCCCTTATAATCTCTTCTCTTCACAGAAGCTAGATGAACCTTTCAAGAATGTACAACACTCACTTCCCCGATTAAAAACTCTCTTGGCTTTCTGCTTGTCTTTAATAAAATGGTGGAGAGATGACTCAATGGTTAGGAGAGTGTACCACTTTGGCAGAGTACCAGAGTTCGGTTCCCAGCTGAGCAGGCTCTAGCTCCATGGGATCCAATGCATCTGGCCTTTAGGGGCATCACATGAACATACCCCTCTCCCCATACTCATAAATAAAAGTAATAAAACTTAGTATTTTAAAAAAGAAAATAACAAAACCTTAGAGAGGGTCTCAAGTATATAATATGGACCAGTGAAATATCTCAGCAAATCAAGATGCTTGCTGCCAAACCTGATGACCTGAGTTTGATCCCCGGGACTCATGTGGTAGGAGGAGAGAATCAACTCCCATGGATTGTCTTCTGACCTCCACATGACCCCCTACCCCCAAATAAATGCACATTAAACAGCGGAAAATAAAGTAGGCAATGTGACTGGGTACTTTGTCCCTTCCTCAGTCTCCTGACTCTGACTCTGCCTTCATGCCACCTGGTCTTTCATAGTGTGAACCTGTCACCATCCCCACGTGGCTTGTACCATCACTCCAGCTCTGCCCCTTCCTGGAAGGTCCTTCAGGCCCTGACTTCCTCCCTCTAAGTGACTCCTCATCGCTCAAGGCTACTTTCTGCAGAACTCATCTCAGCCGTTCCAGCGAAGTGTGCTGGCCTAGACACCCTGGGCCTAGGATGGTAGTAGTCAGAGTCTCTGTCATGTGTATCCCAGTGGCTATTGCATAATCAAACTCTAGGCTGTACCTCCTTCCCAATAGACCATGGGTCATGAAAGAGCAAAGCCTGGCTGTCTATCTCTTTCCCCGTGTTATTTGCAGGGAGAAGTGTGGTTTCCTGAGAGTGAATGGTTTTTAAAGCTGCATGGTGAATGAACACCTGTTGCCAGAGATACATAAGATCTAGATAGGTGATTTTGGCAGTGAACCTCCTCCCTGTGGAGAGTCTGATCCCTGAGCCACCTTGTCAGGGAAAAAGACATTCCCTGACAATATCATTTTCTCCTTTCAGACCTTAACCCACTGAATAAAACAAGAACAAGGGACCTTCCCCAGTGGGCATGGTTTTGCAGCCAGGTGTTGGGACTGGAAGCCAGTCCATGCAGCACTGGGTCCCCATAGTCCATGAAAGGCTTGTTGAGTCTGTATGACAAACACATATGGAACTGTAAGAGACAGATGAACAATGGAAGATTGTGTTTTTAAAAGAGTCAAGAGGCCAAACTGGGGAGATTGTTCAGTGGTTCAAGCACTTGCCATGTAAGCATGAGGACCTAACTCCAAATCCTAGAGCCTATGTAAAAGCCAGGCACAGTAGCACTGGTCTGTAATCCCTGCTCTCTTACATGGAGATGGAAGACTCGTCCACACATGTACACACACATACACTCCCCATCATGCTCTCTGCACTGCTCCAGGGACTGACATAACTGGGGTGGTGAGGAGATGAAGAATGGGAAGGGATGGACAGTAGAGTGATGGGGGAGGGGGCAACTATAACAGCATAGGACCCCAGTGCATTTATTTTATACATCAGACTTGAGGAGGCTGAACAGGGAGGCAGGCTTAGCTAATATTGGTAGGAGGTCTTTGTAGAGGAGCAGCCTCAGGCTGCAGTCATCCCCGAGGGGTGAAGCTGTGGTTGATAGTGTCTATACACACCATCAATGGTCACTCTAGAAGCAGAGGAAGGTTTTGCCATTTCTCTGAGCCTCACCTTGAGAAAGTTTGGGGGGAGGCATTGGGGTGCTTGACATGGCTGTGCTCATGTCAAAAATACACACTCAGGGATTCCTCCATGCTTCAACTCACAGGTTAAAAAAAAAAGTCATTCAGATATTGGCCACACAGGTACAGGGTGGAGATAACATGGAGACCACACAGCCAGGTTCTAGTTGAGGCTGTGATGCCTGATTATAGTTCCACTGTGCTTTGTTCTGACCTATGAATTGAGGAGGAATTACCACACAGCATGAGTAATGCACACGCCTGGCGTGGCTGTAGTGATGCCCAGACCCGTGGCTCTCACTGAGCTGGGGACGACTCTCACAGGCAGGGATGGGAAAGGGTTATTTACATCCAGTACACAGGCAGGCCGACTAGACTCGCTCAAAGGCATGATTGAGGTCACCTAAGGAGTCATGTGTCAGGCCCCATGAGGTCTCCCCATTTCTGAAGGCTCTTTTTCTTGGCAATCATGGGGACCATGAAGAAGGAAGCTCTTCTGCTGTATAGGATGTTTTGGGGATGTGTCTCCAAGACCCACACGTGGGACACTATCTCCTCACCTGTGACAGAAGCGCTGGGCACACTTGACCAGGATGTGCATACAACAGGATGTGGCAGGCGATGAGGTCAATCACCAGCAAGCTGAGTGGGCCCATCTGCAGGCAGGGAAGACAGGAGCAGTGTGAATCGCTCAACTTAGTGTGCAGATACTGGGGACTCAAGGATCGATCTCTCTCTCTCACTGTGGGGGGAGGGGCTCTAGCATGCCATAGCACTTGTGTGCAGGTTAGAGGACAGTGATCAGAGGAGGGTCTTCCCCTTCCATCATGTGGATTCCAGGGATCATACTCAGGCCCTTGGTCTTGATGACTTGATGACCAGTGCCTTTAGCCACTGAGCAATTTGCTAGCCCTCAAAGAACTTTCTAGAAAAGTGAGTTGAAGGCCATTTCGCTATTCTTTCCAAAAGTCATTTCAAGTAATGTCCAAAAACAACACACAGCAATCATGATGGAGTTTGTGATGGAGTAGGGGACCCAGAGTCCTGGCCATACGTCCCTTTGATGGCCTCTGATGTGGGCATCTATGCTCTGTAGAGCAAGACTGAATAACTGATCCTACTCCAACCCTTACATTCTACAATGGAGGAAACTGAGCCCTGAGAGTGGATAAAAGATGTTGACCTGACTCCTGGCACCTGTGACTGAGGCAAAACTTAGACCTGGGCTTGACGTTTGGATTCTAGGTCCATGTCTGTTACCGTCCCCCCACCACCCCTCCCCCTCCACAACCGTCCACAACCCCCCCCCCCCCAGAAAACACTGTCTGCTACAGGGTATTTTAAACCATTATTGTCTCCTCCCCATCCCATAATGGCCCCACTTAGCCATTCCTCTTACCAGGATGCCTGCATTCTTCACAGCCAGAGGGAGTCCCAGATCCCAGTTCCCATGTTGCCTTTGACCAGATGAACCAATGTCTGGAACCCTCTACACCAGAGAAAGGAGTTGTGATGGGAGAGACTGTAAGAGCCGTTACCTCACAGCATGTCAAAACAAACTGGGCAGGTAAGTTCACGGCCATCTTGATGTTCCTGCATCTTTGCCCAGCACATGTGGGTCTCCTGGAAGACCACCACTCACCTCAAATTGTTCAGAATTGTCCCAGCATTAGCGACTCATGCTTAGAGTCTGTGCCATGAGTGTGAACTGTATGAGACACTGTGCTAAGTAGTTTATATATAACATCTCATTTAATCTTCTTGGCAAGATGATAAAGTAGACAGTGGTGTGGGCTTTAGTTTACAGGTGGGAAATAGAAGCACAAAAGTACTAAGATGACTTGTCCATGGATACACTGGGGAGTTGGGGCTGGAAGCCAAAGTTTCACAGCTTTGTTCTTTACTTCTTCTGAACTCTAGGAGGCAGACCAGGGACAAAAGAGAAAAGGGCTAGCCCTGAGTCATCACAGGAAACTGAGGCCCAGAGACCAACCTGATGTCCTAAGTTGTGGCAGAGACAGAACTGTACTCCGAGAAAAGGAGGGAAAGCAGACAGGAAAAAAAAGTGTCTGTGATGTGGGTCATGTGGGAATTGGTCTCCAGAGAGGTGTTTTCTTTTCTTCTTAGCCCAGGACATTAACTCTGGGGAATGGCATGACCCATAACCCAATAAAAACCAAACTAAAGCAAAGGACTCCCACTCCTTCTGTTACTGTTTACCTACAGATGCCCAGGGCCTTGAACACACTGGGCTAGTGCTCTGCTGCTGAGCGGTACCCTTCGTCTCACAATTTCTTCTCTTCTTTCTTTCTTCCCTTCCTTCCCCTTTCTTTCTGCTTTTCCATCTCTCCCCCATTTCTCTTTCTCTCTTTCTTAAGACAGGATCTCATGTAGCACTCACTCTGTAGCCAGGATGACCTTGAACTTCTGATTATCCCACCTCTACCTTTCCAGTGCTGGGATTACAGGTGTGTGTCATCATGCCCAGTTTATGCAGTGCTGGAGATCAAACCCAGGGCCGTGTTCCATCGAGACAGGCACTCTACCAACTGAGCTACATCCCCAGCCTCAATTTACTATGTCTTTAAGACAAATGTGAAGTTGATCCAGAGGACAAGGTCATTGGGAGGGAAAAATTCCAAGTTGGGACTTTCTTTCCCTGACTAAAAACTTTGTATATAGCTAAGGATGACCTCGAACTCCTCCAAGTGCTGGGGTTTCAGGCTTGCACTGCCATGCCCAGGGAGCTGCACCCCCACCATCAGGCCCCCAAACTTCTGCAGTAGGGGCACCTGACTTTTGATTCCTCTTGAGTCTTGGCCTGCCTGTTGTAAGGCAGGCTCACTCTGTAGCCTAGGCTGGCACCAGACTCACAGCATTACTCCTCTCTCAGCCTCCAAGTGTTGGGATTCTAGACATGAGTCACCACACCCAGCTTTAATCAGTCATACTTTAAATCTCATACCCATAGCCACCCTCCTTACCTGCTCCTTTCTCAAATTCCTCTTAAAAGGCTTCCTGTGCTGGAGGAATGGTCAGATTCCTTTGCTCTTCCAGGTCAAGCTTTGGAGTTCTGTCCCCCTTGGTCCTTCATTGCTGTATGGTCTAGATCACTAATCTCTGTCCTATCAGGAACTGAGCTAGCAACTCCCAGGCTATACATTAACAGCAACATCAGGTGCTGGAACAGAGAGGACATTCATGGAAAACTGATGAGACCCAAATAAATCCCCTTTATCCAGCAGTTGTTCCTGACACTCAGACATTCCTGAGGTGGCAGGAGGGAGGGGATCTGGAGGATCTGCATTTTTGTGTCTTGTTAAACAGTTAACTGGAGGAGATCTTTCAGCAGCCATAGAGTCCATCCCAGCACTTGGGAGGCAGTGGCAGGTGCTTCTAACAGCTGGCCTCCCAAGGTCACCCCGCTGGTAAACTATGGGGTGATATTAGAACCTCAGTTTCAACTGAAGCCAGTGCGGCCTTGGTCCACTGCTTGGTGCCGAGGCGGGAAGTCTGTCGTCCCATCCAGCCCTCTCCCCTTCTGGGACTACTGTATCAAAGGAGGCCCGTGGACAGTCTGGAACCAGTGCTGGGAGAGAGGTCACTGTCAGCTTTGCCTGTGGTGCTCACTCACAATTGGCAGGCCATCTCAACTTGGAGGGCTTTGCAGCTAATTATGCTTCACTTATAGTTAACTAGTGACCATTGCAAAGATGGGGATATCCGCAGGCCTAGAGCCTCTAACTGTACTGCACCTCACAAGGCCAGCCCAGGAGCCTAGACCAGCACACGTGGTAACACTAAGAGACAAGTTGCCACTGGATGCCGCTGGGCGTCTGCTGCAGGAACGCGACTCCAAATCCCGGCACTCACGCGCCTTCGGCCGAGGCGCACAGGGGCGGCGGGCCGGAGAGCAGCAAGCCCAGCACAAACAGCAACAGCAGACGATGCGTGGCTAGGGTCCTCGCGGTCGCTCTAGGCGCAGAGGCTCACAGGTGCCTTTAAAGCCGGCCAGGCACCTGGCAGGTTCAGCGCTCGGCCCCGCGCTGCGGAGATTGCAGGCCACAGACCCGCCTTCTCGGGCCACGCCCCCAGCACAGCCCACTTCAGCTGCACCCTCAACCGCCTACTGAAGGGGCGGAGCCCGCAGGACGGGGCGGGGCTACGTGCTGTGACAGAAGCGGGGCCGATTGAGGGAGGGGTTGAGGGAAGGGGCAAGGCTAAGAGGCGGAAAAGAGCCGAGCCGGAGAGGCGGGACTGCGTGAGGGGAAGGGGCCAAGGGAGGCGGGGCGGGGCCGAGCTTGAGGGAGGAGCTGAATGCCGAAGGAGCGGTCCTCAAGGCGCGGGTTGGGCGGGGCTGAGCTCCGGGGCGTGGCGATGGGCGTGGCGTGGCGAAGCGCGGAGCCTCCTGCAGAGATTGCCTTCAGGAATCCAGGGATTCCGTTCCCTCCACCTCCCTTCTCAGGTCTCTCTCTGCAGAAACAGAAATGCAAAGCTCCTCGCCGGTTTCCCATTTCTGTGCACCCGCAATACGTCTCCTGGCGTGTGGTTGTCGGTATTTAACAGCGTCTAAGCTCTGCCAGGCCCCTGAGGCTTTCTGAGGCTAAGGTTGGCCTCATTAGTCGGGAGGAAGCACCTGCGCCTGGGGCTGCCTGAGGGGCGGTAGCGCTAATCGCCTTCCTCGGTCGTTCCCTTAGACACCAAAATTTACTTTCTAGAGCACAAATAAAATACCAGAAATGTCAGCGTTGAGAAGACAGTGGTAGCACACCCTGCCACCGCAGCAGCCCGAGTTCAAAACCTCCACTGTGGCCAAACTGAGCTTCGTCGCTGAAAATGATTTCAGGACTAGCCGTATTATGATAGTGAAGCAGAGTTTGTGATTTTGTTAAAAATATTTGAATATAGTTAAGAGACAAAATGGTGCTCAGAGGAAAGTTAAGACACATAGGATAGTGATCGTGTCCTCCTGAAAGACTCGCGTTTCTAGAGTCCTCATGCTGATTATCTACACGATTTTGGAAGCTTTTTGGAATTCCATTGCTCCACGGGTTTCTGGGAACCCTACCCCTGTTTCTTTATTTGATAACTGAGGTTACAGGTTAGCTCCAGGGGTGCCTTGGACAGGTTCCCAAGCTGGTCAGCTAAAACCAGAAGCCGCTGTACCTGCACAGGGCTGGTCACATGTGCTTCTTGGTAAATGGAGTTTCTATAAGATTACTAGAAAATTGTAGACTTAAGACTTAACGACCGGGAGTAGGGGAGCCTAAAGCAATAGTGAATTGAACTGGAATTCTTGCGTTTCTGCTCCAACAGATTCCAGGTGAAGGGGCTCCTTTTCCTTTTTTTCTCCCCCAACGTTTTCCTATCTTCTATAAGAAATAAAACAGTGTGATCTGTCTTCAGTGTGAGGTAGAACTCTTAGATAAGGAGGCAGTTCGAGGCAACTCCTCCCCTTAGCCCAGGGCTGTCACCTGTTTGAGAACTGTGAAACTTGGAAAGCTGTACAGTCCTCTGAGCCAACCATTAGGATAAGAAAGCAGTCTCAAAACCCAAGATGCTCCTTAGATAAGACTGTCCTAAACCAATAGGATGGACAATTTTGGGAGGGAGCTGTACTAAAGGAATGCAATAATTGTACCTCTCCAAATCCCAGATTATGGGGAAGAGGGAAGGAATTCCTCTACATCTAGGACTTTTTAAATCACTGCCTTTCACCAAATCAGCACTCCAGCCATTTTTCTTTTTCTCTATGTCCCTTTCTGCAGAATAATTCCTTAAAAACTGCGTCATTGTCATGAGTCTCTTGGATTTGTTATTGCAGAGAGAGGATCTTGTTTCTCACATTATCTTGCCTCAGAAATATTTCCTCTAATTACGGTAAGAAGTGGGACTGTAACTTTTAGTTACTAATGGATAACCAGTGCCTGACAAAACTATCAACTTTTTGTGTGTCTTTTAAATTACATTTTTGTTTTATTTATTTTCTGTGTCTGTGGCAGGCTCAGAGGACAATTGGTGGGAATTGGTCTTCTCCTTCCACCATGTGGGCCCTGGGTATTAAATTCAGGTTGGCAGGCTTGGAAGCAAGCACCTCTAACCCAATGAGCCACCTCACTAGCCTGAAACAGTAAATATTTGCTGAATAAATAAATAAATATTAACCAATCTTTTCTTAAAATAAACTTCATTTTAGATTTAATTTTGAATTTATTTTTAAAGCTACAAAAATAGGCCTGAATGCTTCCCATTTCCTGCTTGTTCATATTAAGATGTTTTATATAATTGAGAACATGACATTGGTTCATCACCGTTAACTAGGCTCCATATCTTACCGAGCAGTCTTTTCATAATAAACTCTCCTTCATCACACACAAAGTACAGCCCAAGGACCAAAAAGAAAAGCTGTCCAGTGTTTTATAACAGAATGAAAGGAGAGTTCATTTCTACTGTGGCTGGTCCCACAGGTTGTAGGGGTTGCCCATGTGGCCTTGCCTTTGCTGAATGATAAGGCTACAGTGCCAACTCTGGACACACTGGAGCATCACAAGAAATAAGCAGACTCCCTTTGGGTACCATGCATTCATCCATACAGTTGCCAAGTCCCCACAACCCTAACATCCCCTTCCTTCTGACTCCTAACCCCTCCACCCTCTCAGCCTCACACCCTCCACCATCACACAAGAGGTTGTGGCCTTGGGCAGTTAGAAGGTTGCTTCTAACTGTGGCCTTGGAGGGTTGCTTGGTAAGGGGACACATTCCTTCAGATTTGTGTATCTGTTACCTCCTCCATACAAGGACTTGAAGGAAATTCTAGAATCTCACTGACACAGTGACTGGAAAGCAAGATAATAGCCATGATGGAAGGAGAAATGGGACAGAGGCTTCTTCACCAGCCTTGCACTCTGGCCTGTCACCTACTGCTGTAAGAGGAGACTTAAGTCTACAACTTCAATTTTCTCATTTGCAAAATGAGAATTTAAAGTCATAAGGATGGAGATAAAGGTGTAGTTCAGTTGGTATAGTGTTTGCATAGTATGCACAAGGCTCTGGTTCCACCCTGGCACCACATAAGCTAGGCCTGGTGCTGCATGCCTGTAATCCCAGCACTTGTGAAGTAGAAGGAGGATCAGAAGTTCAAGGTCAACCTCAATTCCCTGTGGAGTTCTAGGCCAGTTTGGAATGCATGAGACCTTAATTCAACTAAATAAATAAGTAGATAAATAAAAACAACTGTATGGAAGATGATTCAGTGAGACGCTCTCTATTCACTGACAGATTTGATAACCGGACCAGATGAAGGCTCTGTCCATAACCCCCAAGACATGTCCCATCCTCATCAAGTCTGGAGTCTTAGTAGTAAGTAAAGAAATAAAGAGGTCACAAAGCAAGGATCCCCAAAGACAAAACCTCCCATTAAAGCAATACAAAGTGGGGGCACTTACCTTCCTGAGTCAGAGGAGACGATTCTCAGGAGGTTGACTTGCCTTTTCTTGAGGAAAATGAGAAACATTAAAAGAATAACCAATCTGAGTCAGGCCATGGCTTCCAGCCAGGACTTCACAATGTAATTCTCAGGGTGTCACTCCAGGACAGACTCCAGACATCTACATCTTCAGAGGTGGGACTTACTCATTAACACACATGGAACTTGGAAATGTAGCTCAATGGTAAAGCGCTTACCTAGCAGGCCTGAAAACCTAGATTTGATCCTGACTACTACAAAAACAAACAATCATAAAAAATGGGGCTGGGGATATGGATAGGTGGTAACACACTTTCCTGAAGCCCTAGGTTCAATCCACAGTCCCACAAAAAAGGAAGACACAAATGTATATGCTGGTTGTGGTGGTGTCTGCCTGTAATCCCAGCACTCTTGAGCCTCCTGCCTCCACTTTGCCAAATTTTTACTTCATCTTGAGTATTTTTTTTTGTTTGTTTTGGTCTCGTTTTGGTTTTCTGAAACAGGATCCATCTCACTATGTAACTCTAGCTGGCCTAGAACCCACTCTGTAGACCAGGCTGGCCCTGAACTCATAGAGATCCACCTGCCTCTGTCTCTCAAGTGCTGGGATCAAATGCATTCACCACCATTCTCAGCTCCTTTTATTTTTACTCAACATTTTTACTTAATCTTTTAAGATTAGATAATGGCTCCAATCTCTAAGTCATGTGTTAGTGTACTTTTATAATCCTAGCATTATAGAGGCTTAGGTGGATTGCCAGGAATTTGAAGCCAGTCTGGGCTATTTAGTAAGTTCCAGGTTTTAGACAATGGGCACTTCTCCAAGTCAAAATTGTTCTTTCCATAGTGACAATGTCTCTGACTTTAAGCAAACTCACGGAAAGTGTTATTGTTATCGGTTTTGTTTGTTTTCTTTTTTATTTGTGTGTATGAGAGCTTTGCTTGTATATCTATGCGTACACCAGGTATCTGTTCAGAAAAGGCCAATAGATCCCCTGGACTGGAATCACAGATGTCTGTGAGCCACCATATGGATACTTGAAACTGAACTCTGATCCTCTGCAAGAGGGGCCAGTGCCCTCATGTTTTGTTGTTGTTGTTGTTGTTGCTTTAGGATTTTATTGTTTCTTTCTCAACAATGTTGATTATAGTTATCCTCTTATAACTGGGAAAACACAAAGGGTGTTTCCACCTCTCCTTTATTTATTGGCAGGGGTCAGGGCTCTTGTGTGCCAAAGTATACATGTGGAAGTCTGAGAACAACTTGTGAGAGTCCTCTACACCAGAGGGGTTTTGGGAACCAACTCATGCTGTCAGGTTTGGCAGCCAGCACTTCTAACCACTGAACCATCTTGTTTCCCCCCCCACCCCCACTTTTAAGGCAGGTTCTTACTATATAGTTCTGGCTAGCTTAGAACGCAATACATAGCTCAAGCTGGCCTGGTACTTGAAGCAATCCTCCTGCCTCAACCTCCCAAACACTGAATTACAGACAGGAGACACCACCTATAGTCACCTAATCTTTTTTTTTTTTTGGTTATTTTTTTCTGGAGTTCCTGTTACATTTATTCATTCATTTATTTATTTGTGTATCAGAGTGTACATCTGTGTGTGTGTGTGTGTGTGTGTGTGTGTGTGTGTGTGTGTGTTTATAACACTAAAGGGAGTTAAAGTGTATGCAACTCAGTGGTAGAGAATTTGCATGGCATGAGCAAGTCCTGGGTTTGGGGGTGAGGGGACTACTAGGATTTATTTCGATGGGATAGCCTCTAACTACCCAGTCTGAGAGAAAAAAAAAACAGAGGCTCAGAAACAGAGATAGCTTTGCCCAAGGTCAATCAACAGTAGGGCCCGAGGTTCTGGTCTCCTAGCTCAGTCACACCGGGGGCCACAGAAAAGCAGAGAACCAGTCCCTCTTCATATGTGTGTGTGTATTTTTTTTTTTTGAAACCTGAGAGCAACTGGGGGCCTGGCAGTGTCGCTGAGAGCAGGGTTGGGACTGGTTGCGCAGGCCAGACAGGGTAGGGAAGGAGCCTTTGGTCTCAGCGGCCATGGTAGGAGGTGCCTGTGCCATGAGACAGAGCTTAAATTCACAAAGATTCCCACCTCCCTAGAGCCTTCCCTGACACTGTCAGACTCACTTCAGGCTATACCCTGGCATCACCCGGGGTGCCCTAGACAATTCCTTTGTACAAGCTAACTATACCCTGAAGTGGAAACTTTTTGACCCTTCTAACCCTCCCCCAGAAGATTCCAACAGCTTCCTAACCTTAAGATCCACTCACTGTTTGACAAAAACTTAAAGTCTTTAAAGAAAGAAATTGAAGAAGATATCAGAAAATGGAAAGATCTCCCATGCTCATGGATTGATAAGATCAACATAGTAAAACTGGCCATCCAACCAAAAGCAATCTACAGATTTAATGCGACACCCATCAAAGTTCCAGCACAATTCTTTACAGACTTTGAAAGGACAATGCTCGACTTCATATGGGAGGAAAAAAACAGGATATCTAAAACAATCCTAAACAATAAAAGAACTTCTGGAGGTATCACCATCCCTGATTTCAAGCTGTACCACAGAGCTATAGTAATAAAAACTACATGGTATTGGCATAAAAACAGAGAAGTTGGTCAATAGAACGGAATGGAAGACCCAGACATTAATCAACACACCTCTGAAAGCACCTGATTTTTTATAAAGAATCTAGAAATACACAGTGGAAAAAGAAAGCATCTTCAACAAATGGTGCTGATCTAACTGGATCTGCGTGTAAAAGAATACTTACAGATCTATATTTATAACCCTGCACAAAAATCAAGTCCAAGTGGATCAAAGACCTCAATATAAAACCAGATTCACTGAACCTGATAGAAGCAAAAGTGCGCAATAGCCTTGAATGCATTGGCACAGGAGACAACTTCCTGAGCAAACATCAATAGCTCAGGCACTAAAATCTACAATTAACAAATAGGGCCTTATGAAATGGAAAAGCTCCTGTAAGGCAAAGGACACCGTCAATAGGACAAAATGGCAGCCAACAGAATGGGAAAAGAATTTCACTAACCTCACATTTGATAAAGGTCTAATATCCAAAATATATAAAGAACTCAAGAAACTAGACATGAACAAACCAAATAATCCAATTAAAAAATGGAGTACAGATCTGAACAAGAGTTTTCAATAGAGGAATCTCAAATGGCTGAGAAACACTTACAGAAATGTTCAACATCCTTAGCGATCAGGGAAATGCAAATCAAAACTACTTCAAGATTCCATCTTACACCTGTCAGAATGACTAAGATCAATAACACAAGTGACAGCTCATGCTGGTGAGGATGTGGAGCAAAGGGAACACTCCTTCATTGCTGGTGGGAGGGCAAACTTGTACAACCAGTATTGGAATCAATAGGGCGGTTCCTCAGGAAATTGGGAATCAATCTACTTCAAGGCCAAACTATACCACTATTGGGCATATACCCAAAATATGCTCCATCCTACCACAAGGACACTTGTTCAACTATGTTCACAGTGGCTTTATTCATAAAAACAGAAACTGGAAACAACCTAGAGGTCTCCCAACTAAAGAATGGATAAAGAAAAATGTGGTACATTTACACAATGGAGTATTGCTCAGCTCTTAAAGAAATGACATCATGAAATTTGCAGGCAAATGGATGGAACTAGGAAAAAAAAATCATCTGAGTGAGGTAACCCAGACCCAGAAAGACAAACATGATATGTACTCACTTATACGTGAACATTAGCTCTTAAGTAAAAAATAATTGTGCTACAGCCCACAGACCCAGAGAGGCTAAGTAATAAGGAGGGCTCTAGTGGGGACACATGGATCTCCCTGGGAAGGGGAGATAGAATAGATTTTTTGGATGGGCTGGGAGCAGGTGGGGTTGGGAACAAAAGGGATCAAGTTGGGGGAGAGATGGAGGGAGAGAATTGGGGAGAGACAACTAGAATTAGGGGATATCTAGGGAGTGATGTGGAAACCTAGCACAGTGGAAACTCCCTGAAATCTACGAAGGTGACCCTAGCAAGGACTTCTAGAAATGGGGATACAGAGCCTACACCAGCCATCTTCTGTAAGCAGGCAAGATTTCAAGTGGTGGGACTGGGACACCAACCCAACCACAAAACCTTCAATGTACAATATATCCTGTGTGCCAAATGTGCTTGGGCAATGTGAGAGCAGAACTTGTGGGGAGGCCAACCATTGACTGGTCTAACCCGAGGCCCATGCCATGAGAAGGAGCCCATGCCTGACATTGCCTGGATGACCAGGAACCAGAGGCTGGATATCCCAGAACCAAACATGACTGACCAAAAAACAATAATAATAATAATTAAATCATTTCTAATGATATTCTGTTCTTCTCAGAGATTGGTGCCTAGCCCAAACATCATCAGAGAGGCTTCTTCCAGGAGCTGATGGGAGTAGATGCAGAGACTCACAGCCAAACATTAGGCAGAGCTTGGGGAAACCCCTCAGAAGAAGGAGAGGAAGAATTGTAGAAACCAGAGGGGTTGAGGACAACAGAAGAACATGGCCCACAGAATCAACAAAGCAGGGCTCGCAGGGGCACACAGGGGCTGAAGCAGCAACCACAGAGCCTACATGGGTGTGTACTAGGTCCTCTGCATATATGTTACGCTTGTTTCACTTGATGTTCTTGTGAGACTCCTAATAGTGGGAGTGGGAAGGGGATCCCTGACTCTTTTGTCTGCTCTTGGGGCCATTTTCCTCCTACTGGGCTGTCTCATCCAGTCTTGATATGAGGGGTTTTGTGCCTAGTCCTAATGTACCTTGTTATGCTGTGCTCCATTGATATCCCTGGGAGGTCTGCTCTTTTCTGAAGAGAAACAGGAGCAGAGTGGATCTGGGGGAGAGCGGAGGTGTATAGTTGGGGGACTAGGGGGAGTGGAGGGAGGGGGAACTGCATTAGGGATGTATTGTATGAGAGAAGAATAAATTTTTAAAAACCCACTGTTCTACAGAACTAAAGTGTGTACAGAGCACTCATGATCTCATTAAAAATGCAGCCAGGCATCTGGCAATCTGGATGGAGCCCAGTAATTTGCATTAAAAAAAAACATAGTTTCCCTAGGCCCAGCCCATGGCTCACACCTGTAATCCCAGCACTTAGGAGGTAAAAGCAGGAAGCTAGGAGGATCCCAAGTTCAGAATATCTTTGACTTACATTTTGAAATTGAGGCCGACCTGGGCTACATGAGACCTTATCTCAAAAACAAATAATAAATAAAAAATAATGTATAAATAGCTCCCCCCATGAGCTAGTGCCACTTGGCCAATAATAAACACCGTGGTTTCAGTATGTTGGGGCTCAAGAAATAGTACCTCACAGTATGGCACTTTGGCATGTTGGGCACTTTCAGTTAAAGGACACAGTAAGAACTTGAGATCTGCCTATGACCCTCTCCTGCCCTCCTTCTGCTCAGCATCTTGCCCAAAGCCAAGCAATGGAGCCTAAGCATAACCTCTTATCCAAGGCTCACCCTAGAAGCCAGAACTCATCTTCCCGAAAGCCAGCCATAAAACCTAGAAATGCAATCTTCCTCTTCCCCTGCCTTCCTGGGGAGCAGCTCAGCACACAGTTCTCTGACCTCCTTCTTTGACAATGGATCATAAGACCCTCATTCACACACACACACATACATACACACACACAAAGAGAGAGAGGGACAGAGAGAGATCTGATATCTGAGCAGGCCTTGCAGAGTCTCCCATCTCAACCTATCACTGATAAGTAGCTAGACAGATAGGTCAGGCCTGAAGGTCATGAGGATGGACCCTTCTCCTCATAAGCAGCGGCTTGTAAAGCCAGGAGTCAAACTACAGGACCTTGACTACTGGCTCTGAGTGGAGGCATGACATTCTAAACTGTTTCCAAGGATTGCTATCTAGTCAAGCCTCTCTGGTAAAGAATAAGGACATGCCATTGTCCCCTCTCATGAGAGTTAATCCAAATGGGCCTGTCAATCACCCAGATACCCCTGAAGGTACCCGTTCCAAAAACTCCAATTACAGTGGTCTCTGTGGTGCTGCCCATAAGGCCACTTTCCACTCTTGGCTCTTGAAGGTGCCTCGCTTTGCTGTGATAAACTGCCTGTGTGCCATGAGTACTCTGTGCCATGGGTTTCATCTGAATTCTTGCCGCAGAACAGAAAGCTGAAGAGGCCATAGCAAGATCTTGCTGACATTCCAGTTAAGAGGTTCCATTTTTGTTCAGTCACATCTCTTTATGGCTACACAGCTCTCCATTCTCTACCCCAGGCAAAGCAAAGGAAGGACAGTTATCCCTGGACCCTTTTATAGAGGATGAGGCATTTTGGTGCCAGAAATTGAAATCAGGCCTCATGAGGACTCTACCACTGAGATACGTCCCACACTCTGCCCTGTTCTGTGTTTGTTTTGTTTTTAATTTTTGGTGTAAGGCAGGGTTTGGGGCTAGAGAAATGGCTCAGCCATTAAAGGCTAGGCTCACAACCAAAAAAATAAAAATTTGGTTCCCAGCACCCACAGCTGTCTCTCTGACCATTAAAAAAAAAAAAAAGAGTTTTGCTTTAAAGACTTATTTTTATTTGTGCATTGTGCAATATGGTGTGTGTATAGGGGTGGGAGTGTCACCTACAGGCAGGTACCCAAGCAGACAGAGGAGATTGTCCAGATCCCTGGAACTGCAGTTATAGGTAGTTGTGAGCTTCACAATGGGAATGCAGGGAACTGAATTCTGGTCCTCTAGAAGAACAGCAAGTGCTCTCAATCACTGAGCCATCACTCCAGCCCAGAGACAGGGTCCTGTAGCCAGTGTTTGTAGGGTAAAAACCTAACTCTAGAAGCCCCAACTCCCTAGAAAAGAGTAAAAGTGAAAAACAGATTTATTCAGTGTGGCCACACTGGGAAGAGGAAAAGACAGATGGGTCCAGTGGCCTGAAGTCCATTTGGGGGATACTTAGAAGAGCTTCAGGTATAAGTAGAGGAAGAGGAAGTGGGCAGCATCCTGGATAAGGTGTTGTCCTTTTCTCAGCTCTGGTTCTTCAAGATGGCCCCAAACTGTCACCCTTGAGGCTGTCAGTCTGACTCCCGCAAGGTGACCACCTCTGCTTCAGGGTACTGCCTTGCCTGGATAGATAGTTGCCCTCATCCAGGAATCCAAAGTGACCTTGAGGCAAGATTAAGGAGAATGATGTAGTTCTGTGCCCTTAGCCAAAGTAAAGGAGACAGACAGGAAAGGAAGGGATGTCAAGCTTACTGGTTACTATGGCCCATGTGAGAAGTTACTGCTTCTTACTAGTTCTTCCTAGAGGAAGCAGATTCTGAGCACCTAGTGTGGTCTCAGGATGTTGTCCAGGCTGGCCTTGAACTCACTCCGTAGCCCCGGTGGAATTTTGAGCTTGCTCTTTTCCTGCCCAAGCCTCTGGAGTAACTGGGATCACAGGCCTATACCACCATACCTGACTAAACTTTGGGTCTTCAATCTGAAGTTTCTGGAGTCATGTAAGATTTTGATTAAATAAATTCGTTATGTATTTCTGTTTTGTTTTTTTTTAAACAATGTCTCATGTATCCCTCGATTATGCTGTGCTAGGGATTGAACCCAGGGTTTCATTCCTGGTAAGCGAGCATTCTGCCCACTGAGCTATATACCTTTCTTATGCTTTTCTCTTGTTAGCATCTTCAACATGGGATTTAAATTTTTCTTTTGTTATTTTGAGATATGGTCTAATGTAGTCCAGGTGGGACTGGGATTGTCTGAGAAAGCTCCCTTATGCCCAGCTTCCACCTCTTGGGTGGCTTGGAGTGACATACCTGGGTTCTTCCTGCACTCCATTTTAGACAAAGCTTGGGATCAAACCCAGGCCTTCGGGTGTGATTTGCTGACCCTCTACCCACTGTGCTACATGGCTATCAGCATCTTTTGATATAAGAGTGTAGACTGTGACCTTTATGGTGGACTAGGCTTAGATGGAGCGTATTCTGCCGCTGTAGTACTATGTGTCAAGGTCAGACTGACTTCCCCATTCTTTGGTAAATCTGTATTTCTTCCCCCAAAGAAAGCCATTAGGCAACTCTCCCTCTCCCCTCTGCTTGCTATTCCAGGGCAGGAAGGATGATGGCTCTCTCCCAGCTCTCTGCCTGGTGAGGGGAACGAGGCCTAGGGAGTGGTCTTGTTCATCGTTGTTAAATCTGCTCAAGGATCTAGCTCAAATTGCTCAAGAAGAGGTGGGTGTTCTAGTATTCCTTTCTTCCACTCTGCCTTCCTGCTGGGTTCTAATAGGGTCTGGGACTCGGCCCTCACCATGTGTGTCTGTGTGTGTGTGTGTGTGTGTGAGAGAGAGAGAGAGAGAGACAGACAGACAGACAGAGAGACAGACAGAGAGAGAGAAGAGGGGAGAGGGGGAGAGGGAGAGAATGTGTGTGTGTAGATGTCCGGGAGTGCATAAGCCCCTGAGCAGTAGTCATCATTTTCCCCATTTTTTTCAGCTCTCATTCTTACCTATTGAGAAGTCTTCCCAGACAATTGCCCAATTGTTTTTACAAAAAGCTGGGCTGAGCGTTAAGAAGTCCCTTCTTAAGCCTTGAGAGCTGGATTCCAAGATGGACCGCATCAATTTACCAACCCATAGTCATAAACGCTTTGCGAGCCCCCTACAGTTTCCAGAACACTATACAGCCCGTCTCATTCGTTCATTCCACACGCATTTGCCAGGCAGGGCAATACCAGGGCATTCGGCTCAGAGATTACCCAATTACAGACAGCGCCCCAGCAGCCTCACTTGCTGTTGACCTAGGGGCTGTCCAGATTCAAAACAGCTCACAGCCACCTGCAGGGCACGCCCGTGTTCCAGCAGGGGGCGGCCGCGGCCCAACTCGTGCCTTCTCAGCAGAAGCAAGCTGGCCTAGGGGGATTTTTAAACACTAAATAAAGAGGAAATCCGGGTTCCTACCTGAACTCTCAATATGGGTGAACAGCTAACTGCAATCTTTATGAAAGATTTCATAAACCAAAAATAGATCCGTAGGACAGACGGACCCTAAAAATCCTAGTGAAGGAAAAAGATACTTTCCCAGGTTTGGGAAGAAACCCTCCACTCCTGACTTTAGGTCCTGGACCTGTATGGTCCTCTTGCCTCTGTGGTCCCCAAGGAGACCAGGCTGTACAGCTCTGGCAAAGACCAGCCTTAGAGAGCCAGTCCTGCTGTGAAACCAGAATACGAGCCACACTGTTGTTAAGGAACCACATTATTGTTAAAGCCCCACACCCTACAAGAACAGGTTTCTATTTCTAGTTAAAGATAAGTTTCTGAGCCAGTTGTGGTGGCGCATGCCTTTAATCCCAGCACTCAGAAGGCAGAGGCCAGCAGATCTCTGAGTTAGTGGCCAGCCTAGTCTACAGTATGAGTTCCAGAACAGCCAGGGCTACACAGAGAAAACCTGTCTTGGAATAATAAAAATAAATTTTTGTTTCCTAAACCTGATGTACTCTGCCAAACACATTTTTAAACATATATGAACTCCTGACCCCGTGATGTGTGACTGCCCTTTGCCTTGCAATATATATTCTTCGGATACCTTGAGCTATACCCATGACCACCTACTTCATGATGAATGACTCCCCATACATATACATGATGTATATTCTTACTTCTTTACTGTATTTTTCCTAACAGCCAATTATCTCACACCTGTAAAACACATTTACAGATGTTTTCTCTTAATCTTATGACTCTTTCCCATAAAAGGGACCTCAAAAAGCTAGCCCAGGGCTACTCGGGTGATACAGCCTGCTGATCAGTCCCGGGTATAACTCTAAAATAAAGCTTGCTTTAGTTGGTCAGTCATGGAATTGGTCTTTCTCCTCGAATATTTGGGATTAACACTACTGCAGGGAGCCCTGTGGGCTGGGGAGGTCTCCAGGCAGAGTGGGAGCAGAGTTTATTTTTAGCTGCCTCCAGTGAGCCTCAGCCTTATTTAGACATCAGGCGACAGGGTGAGCTGGAGGCCGTGGGCTGGAGGGGTCTCCAGCTCTTCTCACCATCACTCTGCCCTGTCCACCCCCGCTTACTGTCCTTTCTGGAGGCCAGAAATAGCACCCTTCGCTGGCTTCCTCAGTGCCATGATGCTCTGAAGCCTGGCTTGCTTCTTCTGACACCTGCCTCTCCTCTTTCACCTGAGGATCCCTCAAAGAAACACTCAGAGGACCACAGAGTGCTCTCCCTTCTTATTCTGGTGGTTTAGAGCTCAACTCATGGAATACTACAGATTTGGGTTCAAGTATCCTAGATGATTCTAAGCAACATACACTCTTGGAACCCAAGCTGACACCACCCTACTCCTATTTAATGTCTTTTTCTTCCTTCCTTCCTTTCTTTCTTTCTTTCTTTCTTTCTTTCTTTCTTTCTTTCTTTCTTTTTTTCTTTCTTTCTTGTTATTAGACAGACACTGCTGGACATTGAACATAGTAGAGCCTCACACATGCTAGGCAAGCACTCTGCCAACTGAGCTATAGCTCCAGGGCCTAAGCTGCTGTTTCAGAGCAATAGAAATAGTAGACCCAACTCATCTCCCACGTTGGTGCTGAAGATTAAAAGTGACTGATTAGATAAAGAATATAGCCTGTCATGGTAGAGCCTCAGTCAGTGATGGTGATGGAGATTTAAAGCCATGGACCTTGTTACAGTGTATATGTGGAATGTTCTTCAAAGACTCAGGTATTCATGTGGCAATGTGTAGAGAAGGGGGTTTGGGGAGTGATTAGAACATGAGGCTCTGACCTCATCAGTGATAAAATTCACTGATGGGTTCTTAACCTGCCTTTTGGGAGGCAGTGGACATGGAAGGTGGGACCTAACTGAAGGGAGTGAGTCCTTGAAGGCTGCTATGCTTTGAATACGAAATGTGCTCCACTGGGTCAAATGTTTGTATGCTTGTTTGCCAGGTGGTGGCCCTGTTTTGGGATGTTGTGGGACCCTCAGGATTTGAGGCCTGGAGGAACTGGCTAGCCAGGTGACAGGCCTTGAGGGTTATAGCCTGGCTCTACCTCTCACAGGAGCTTTCTATGCTTCCTGGTCAGTCCCCATGTGAGGATCATGGCCTCCATGAAATCTGCATCATGAGCTCTGTTGTGCTTTCCTGGGTATGGTAAATTCCATCACCAGCATTGTCTAAAAGGAAGGGGCGAGAGAGACGGCTTAGTGGTTAAAATCACTGGCTGCCCTTTCAGAGGACTGGGGTTTGATTTCTAGTAAGCACATGGTGGCTCACAATACCTGTAACTCCAGTTCCAGGGGATCTGATACCCTCTTCTGGCTTTTGAGGGCACCGGGCATGCACGTGGTGCACAGACATACATGTAGGCAAAACACTCATATACATAAAATAAGTGAACTAAATCTCAAAATTAAAAAAAGAAAAGAAAAGAAAAACTTTTGTAGTTGTGTTTTTCAAGACAGGGTTTCTCTGTGTAGCTCTGGTTGCCCTGGAACTGGCTCTGTAGATCATACTGGCCTTGAACTCAGAGATCTACCTGTCTCTTCCTCCGGGGTACTGAGATCCAAGATGTGTGCTACCTCACCCAACAGAAAAACAGTCTCTTTGGGGTATAATTGGCACACAAAATGCTGGATACATCTAATATATGGCAACTTGATAGATTTCATCAATCACATAAACCCACACTCAAACCCACACTCAAATCAGCACTCAGAGACCTCCAAGTTCCCTTGTATCCTTTTATTTTGGTTTTCCTGTTTTGTTTTGGTTTCGGTTTGGATTTACAGCAAGGACACTTGACATGCGAGACTGTATAAATTAAGTATACAATAAATTGCTATTAACTTGTCTCTGCTGTACAGCAGATTTCTAGGACTCATTCATCTTTCACTGTGTGTGTGTGTGTGTGTGTGTGTGTGTGTGTGTGTGTGTGCGCATGTACAGTGTGGATGCATGTTCCAATGACATGTATGTCAGTGCACAGGCATGTAGAGGTCAAAGGTAGACACCAGGTATCTTCTTTGTTCACTCTCCACCTTATATACTGAAGCAGTGTCTGTCACTTGAACCCAGAGCACACTGATTCAGCTAATCTGGCTTGCCAGCTTGCTCTGGGGATCCCTTGGCTTCATGCTCTACCAGCGGTTCTCAGCCTGAGGGTCGTGACCCTTTTGAGGTCAACTGATACTTTCACAAGGGCCACCTAAGACCATCTGCATATCACACATTTATACTATGATTCACAACAGTAGCAAAATTACAGTTATGAAGTAACAATGAAAATAATTTTATTGTCGGGGGTCACCACAATATAAGGAACTCTATTAAAGGGCGGCAGCATTAGGAAGGTTGAGAACCACTTAGACTCTAAGCACTGAAATTACAGACAAGCTACCACGCTCACCAGACATTTACATGTCTGCTGGGTAATTTTTGTCAATTTAACACACACTAGGGTCATCTGGAAGAGGGAACCTCAATTGAGAAAATCTGTCCATCAGATTGGCTAGTAGCCAAGTCTATGGAGGGCATTTTTTTGGTTAATGATTGATGTGGGAGGGCCCAGCCCAGTGCAGATGGTCTTAGGTTGTATAAGAAAGAAAACTAGCAAGCCTTGTCAGCAGTGTTCTTCCATGACTTCTGTTTCAGTTCCTGCCTCCAGGTTCCTGCCCTGACTTCTCTTTATGTCTGTTACCTGGAAATGTAAGCCAAATAAACCCTTTCCTCCGCAGGCTGCTTTTGGTGATGGTGCTTGTCACAGCAATAGAAAGCAAACCAGAACAACATGAGTTCTGGGAAATCTAAACCCCAGTCCTCCTCACACTTGTACAATAAGTCCTTCCACATTGAGCCTAAGAATGAAGTTCTCTAGAAGCCGAGTTCTGATTCATTTAAGGAGGAATATCTACTTCTGAAAAGGGACCAAACACAAAATCCTATCCAATCCCAATTAAATAGCTCTGATTATTCATTCCCTGAGGACCCCTCCCCAAGCAGCCCCTTGCACAGATTTACAAACAATGCTGACCTGTGTTACCTCTGCTTGCACATCTCCCACAATGCATACTCACTCGCTGTGAAGTCACACTCCTGAATCAATAGCAGGTTGGACAGTCTCACGTGGGGGAAGGGCACCCCACCCCTTCTACTCTCTGCTCCTAGATCTTCCAGACAGCTTGGAAGATGCTGTATTGCCAGCAAATGTCCCCAGCTCAAAGGTGCTTGTGGCAGTGCATGACTGTTATCCCAGCCCTCTGAAGCAGAGAAAGCCTGGTCCACATAGCATATTCTAGGCCATCCAAGGCCACAAGACCCTGTCTAAAAACAGGGGGGAAGTGGATGCAAGGAGATAGACTAGGCAGTAAAGTTTTCCACACTAGAGTGAGAACATGAATTCCATCTCTAGTTTGGTATGATGGGTTATATTATAATCCTAGCACTGAAGATAGGTGGATCCTAGCTGTCCCAGCCTCTGTGGCCAATTCCAGGCCAGGGAGAGACCCTGTTTCAGAAAGCAAGGTGGAAAGTGCCTGAGGAATGACAGTCGAAGTTGCCCTCTGGTTTCTACACATGGGCACACACATGCACAGACACATACAAAGTGCCTTGAAGCTGCAGGGTGGGGAACTTCACCTTGCAACCCTGCCCAGCTTTCAATCATTCCTGAGTTCAGAGTCCTCCAGCTACCCAAGAAGCCAAGGCTCCCTCCCTGTACAGTTGCTTCATAAAGAATCACCCCCAGGGGGCTGGTCCCTGATACTGTCCTTAGATTCTGTCTAGGGCCCTGATTTAACAGGTATTTCAATGTTTCTTTAAAAATAAACGTGTTGTAAGCTGAGGCCTTGGTAACCACAATATCCTGGCTGACTGTCTCCCAGGCTGAAAGCCAAGAGAGTGCTCTGTACTCTGCACAATGGGAACTCGGTAGCCAGGAGAGTCTGAGGGGGATCTAGGAGAGACAGTCTTCTGCCCCCTCACCAGCTCCTTCTAGAACCATTCAAGTAAGTGCTCCATCACTCAGGGTCAGTGCTTTCTGTCCCCTCCTCCCCAGTGACCTTGCATAATACCCATCTCACACATTTTGCCCTTGCCTACAAGATAAAGTCAGAACAGCTTGCCCAGCTCACCAAGGCCACTGGGTGTCTGCATGTGGCTTCTCCATATACTTTGTTCACCCAGCACTCTGGCCAAACCAAGTCACTGAGGCCCCTGAAAATGCCTCACAGCTGAGAAACAGCTGAGAAATGCTCTTTCCCATATGGATAAGAAGAGGTCGTGCTCAATCTGCAGAGCCGAGTGCAGCCATCACATGCCGGGGCAGCTGCCCAATTTCGAGCTCCCAGACAGACTTAGTTACTCCTACTTTCATGGTATTTTTCCATGCCCTGATCCATAATCTGTCCACCTTGACCAGATGTGATGATAATGCCTCTGAGTATACCAGCTTTCATGGTGAGGGTGGAGGTTGGGATTGGGGTGTGCATGTGAAAGACAAACGGATATACAGAGCCAGAGACAGAGAGATCACTGTTTTACATTTTACATGAAAAATTTCCAGCTTCTGTTGAAAACTTAAAAGACTTGGGAGTCAAATGTGATGGTACATGCCTGCCATCCTGGAACTCAAGAGGGTAGAGGCAGGGGGATCAGAAGTTCAAGGTCATCTTTGGTTACATAGTGGTTTCGAGGCCAGCCTGGGATACGAGTCTCGAAATAACAAAAATTGGGCCAGTGAGATGGCTATCTGGGTAATGGAACCTGCCACCAAGCCTGATGACCTGAGTTCAATTCCCAGTACCCACATGGCAGAAAGAAAGAATTGACTGACTTCCTCAAGTTGTTCCATGACCTACGAACACGCAAACACAAGCACACACATCCACACACACACACCCACACACACACGTACACACCCACACTATAATAATTATTATTACATTACTAAAAGTATAATGATAAATACAATCTCTGTGGTGGTTTGAATGAGAATGGTCCCCACAGGCTCATATAGTAGAATGTTTGGTGGAACTGTTTGGGGAGGATTAGGAGGCGTGGCCTTGTTGGAGGAGGCATGTCACTGAGGGTGGGCTTTGCGATTTTAAAAGGCCATGTCAGGCACAGTCTCTCTCTCTCTCTCTCTCTCTCTCTCCCTCTCCCTGTTCCTTCCTCTCCCTCTCCCTCTCCCCTGTCCCCTCTCTGCCTGTGGACCAGATGTAGCACACTCAGCTATTGCTCCAGTGCCCTTGCATGCTCCCTGGCATGATGATAATGAAAACCCTCTGAAACTGTAATCAAGCCCTCAATTAAATGCATTCTTTTATAAGAGTTGCTTTGGTCATGGTGTCTCTTCACACCAAAAGAACAGTGACATAGACACAGGGTTTCATTATGTAGCCCAGGCTTGCCTGGAACTCACAGTGATCTTCCTGGTGTTTGGACCACAGGCATGAGCTACCACACCCAGGTTGCTATTGCTTTGTGCTCTGCGAAGGGGCATTGCCTTGGGAGGTCTTTTGTTATTTATTGTGCTGAGTCTCTTTCGTCAATACACAATTCAAAGAGTTTGTGGCCCAGACACTAGTTTTCTAACCAGCTCCCAGTACTCTGGCACACTGATTTTCAAAGCTGTTATCTTCTTCTCACATGCAGCTCTCAGAAGCCTCAGCAAGTGTCAAGATGGCAGATAAGAGATCCTTGTCCCAGATACAGGCCCATTGTCCCATTTCCTGCTGCATCTGACTTGTCTGCTGGCAAGGTTGCTGTCTCTGTCCCGAGGAGAGAAGAATATGTCATAGATCTTGTGAGTTGACGAAAGCTATTGACCCAGCCTTGTGGAAGCCTTACAGTGAAAGTGGGTTCCCTCTTCGCACGATGTGGGTCCTGGGGAGTGGACTGGGGCATTGGCTTAGTAACAAGCACCTTAGCTCACTGGGCCATCTTGTCAGCCCACTTTTTAATTTTATTAATTGTCATTTGAGAAAATGTCTCAGTCTGTATCCCAGATGGACCCCGACTTGTGGCTATCCTCTTGCCCAGCTTCCTGAATGCTGGAACCAGAAAGTAAGCCACCTTGATTTACTTTTTCAGCCTGTGTGTGTGTTAGATTTGTTTATTTATCTGGGGGGGGGGTTCAGTGTATGTGTCATGCAAGTTCTTTCTCTTCTTTCACCATGTGGGTCCTGGGGATGGA
This sequence comes from Cricetomys ansorgei, assembly GCA_026225945.1. NCBI lineage: Eukaryota > Metazoa > Chordata > Mammalia > Rodentia > Nesomyidae > Cricetomys > Cricetomys ansorgei. The sequence continues at coordinate 2,701,458 of JAMJFZ010000020.1, forward strand.
GTTCAGGTCAGGTCCGGAGGCATCTGCCTTTAAGAATTGAGCCTCTAGCCTGCTTTTTTGAGATAAGATCTTACTCTGTGACCTAAGCCTGGAACTCAGAGAAATTCTCCAGCCTCAGCCTTCTGAGTGCTGGGGTTACAGACACCCACCACTGTGGTGAGCCCTTCAGACTCTGGGCCTAGACCCTGCTGTGAGCCTCTGGCTAAAATTGCCTAGTTCCTTTATTGGGAGATCTTCTGAGCAAAACTGAGTCATGAATAATTAATAATTGCCCCAGGGAGCGGCTTGTTTACAGGGAAGCCAAAGCCCCCTGAAGGGATGCTTCTTCTGTGGCTAAACATTTAACTTCATCTGGAGAGGCTATTGTCCTAAGCATCTGACTCCACTGGAAGAGGCTGTCTCCCCTAGGTAAACATCCCACCTCAGCAGGGAAGATGTTTTGTTCTGATACCTATTTCTGCTTCAGGATGTTTTTACCTGTGCACTGTCTCACCCCGTAATTAACACCTTGGTTATAACCCCTGTAGCTGCATGTAGCTTCCTGATGAAAGGGGTATAAGATTGGAGAGAAAAATAAAATCACAGCTCCATTCCATCTGAGCTCAATGATGCTGTGTGTGTCTGGTCTATTCCCTTCCCTTCAGGGTTCTTTTCCCCTCTCCTCATAAGGCCCTCAGTCTCACTCCTCATCTAGGTACTTTCCGACTTGCTAGGCCCACCCTGGCACACCACCAGTGCCTGCAGAGATCAAGAGAGGATGTCAGATCCCCTGGAGTTACAGACAGTTGTGAGCCACCTGATGTGGGTGCTGGGAGTTGAATCATAATTTTCTGAAGAGCAGTATGCGCTCTTAACCACTCCAACCCCTGTTTGCTTGGTGCAAACAACCTGGCTACAGCTCAGTGGCAGGGTCTTATGTAGCCCAGCCTGGCGTCCAACCCAGTATATCCCCAGATTGGTCTCGAACTTGTGATCCTCCTGCCCCCACCTCCCCAGAACTAGGATACTGGCAATCCCCATCATAATTGTTTAATTGTTTTTGTTCTTTTCCCTCTCGGCTCTTTCTCATCAGAGAGCCCTGAGACCTTTCTGTTGCTCCTCAGGATCCCTCTGGCCCCTGCCGCAGGTGTTTCTGGTGTTGGAGCACTGCTGGCACCTGCCCTGGCCTGGTACCAGGCCACACGCAGGCTCTGCTCTTCTGGCATTTAAGGCGCACAGTTCAGGGCAGTTGAGGTCACAGCCAGCCAGACGCAGGAAGCAGGATGGTCTGTAGGCACAGTGGAACCAGCCGCCGCAAGCGCGCAGAGAAGGTACGGAGGGCCAGGATACGGAGGTCTGCCTTGGGGTGCACTCAGAGGGATGGCAGAGAACACCGGATGGGCAACAGTTGGGGGCTGGCACAGAGACCAGGGTGCGGAGAGGAGAGTGGGATACTCTGTTCCCACCTGCGCAGAGCCAACCCAGCAGCCGAGTTGACACACTCAGCCCCGGACAGATTGCAGCTGATCCACCACCCCACCCCACTCCTGCTGTCCTGGCTAAGAGGTGACTGATATGTCTGTGGCAGGTGGTCTTAAGTGTGGGGCTGTCACTGTGTGGTCGAGGACAGGTCTCTTGACCTCTCTGAGCCTTGAGCTAAGGTCTAAGGCCCGCAATCTCCGAGTGGACCACCGCCTTGCAGCTGCCTGCATCACCTGAGACCTGTTGGAAAGCTGAACTCCCAGGTCAGCCCAAGGACTGCTAGACACAGTCTGCCCCTCCTCGGATCATTGCACCCTTTAGAACCTGGGAAGTGGGTCAGGGCCTCCTGCAGGCTCAGAGCAGTGGTGCCTGGGCTGCCCTTAGGGTAGCTGGGAGGGGCCAAAGAGGGAGGCGATCTGTAGTCTCTTAGTGCTCATTCCTCCCTTCCTGTCCCTCCCCCCGGGGCCTGAAGCTGGGTTAGGGGCCAGGAGACTGACTCCGGTTTCTGACCCTTGTGGTCTGAGAAGCCCCAGGAGGTTGGAGCCTGGATGCAGGGTCCTCTCCACAGAGTATAGCAGGAGGCCCAGAGAAGGGAACTGGGACCCTGAAGTCCTGGTCCTTTTTCCTATTACTCTCTGCCAGTTCATCCACTCCAGCCAGGTGGGGATGGACAGCCCTTGAACTTGATTGGTCCCCATTGTGAAAATGACTAATTTTACAATGAACTTCAGCTCTTCCGTCTTCCTCTCTTTTCTTTCTCCCTCCCCACCCCTCTCTCTCCCCTCCCTTACACTTCTAATGACTTCATTCTTTATTTTTCTTGCCCCTCCCCTTTTTTGAGACAAAGTCTTAAGTAGTCCAGGCTATTCTCAAATTGGATCTGTAGCCAAGGCTGGCCTTAAACTACTAATCTACTTGCCTCTTCCTCCCAAGTTTTTGTTTAGTTTTTGAAACAAGATCTCAATATGTAGGCCCCAAACTTTCAATTTTACTTAGCCTCCCCAATGTTGAAATTATAGGCATGGGCTATCATACCTGGCTTCCAGTGGCTTCTTAATGGCTACAAAGTCCTTGTTGCCTCAAACAGCCTGGCATGTCTGCCATGGCCCTGTGTGTGTTTGCAAGGTTCTGTTACTCCATGACACCTGTTAGCAGGTCTATGGGCTGTTTTTTGACTAATCTTACCCCTGTTCCTATCCTTCCTGTTCAGTGCTTTTGCGTAATTGCCCTTACAGGTGTCAAGTCTTGAGCATCCAGCTTTCCCTCCTCCCCCAAGGGGGCTGTCAATGACCCTAGGGAATGGGGTCTCCAGAACAGAGGCCCAGGAAGGTTCAGACCACAGTAATGATTGTATTCACCCTGAACACTTTCACCTCCTGATCAGCCTCATGAAGGCCCTAGGAACCAGTCTAAGCTGTGGGATGAAGCTTCCACATTACAGGTGTGGATACTAAGGCCCAGGAAGGAGCCATGAGAAACCAGGTGGTGGTGGTACATGCTTTTAATCCCAGTGCTGGTGGGGGGAGGAGCAGAGGCAGGCAGATTTCTACAATGTGAGTTCCAGGACAGCCAGAGTTAACAATAGAGAAACTCTGTCTCAAAAATAAATAAATACATACATACATACATAAATAAATGAAAGAGAGAGAAAGAAGGTAGCAATGAATGCTTATAAGTAGCTATGGAGAAATGGCTCAGTGGTTAAGAGCACTGTTAAGAGTTGTTCTTCCAGAAGACTCTGGTTCAATTCCCAGCACCCATATGACTGCTCATAACCATCTATGATTTCAGTACCATGGAATCTGACCCCTGAGGGCAACTGGCATGCAGGAAAAACACCCATACACACAAAATTTTAAAACAATTTCTTTAATTAAAAACTTTAAAAGACTCACCAGGTGTGGTGGCACACAACTTTAATCCTAGCAATCCAGAGGTAGAGGCAGGTGGATGTTTGTGAGATTGAGGCCAGCTTGATCTACATAGCAAGTTCCAGAACAACCAGGACTACATGGGAGAGACCCTGTTTCCAAGTTAAATATATGTATATGATTGGTTTTCTTCACATGCCATCTAGCTGTCCCACTCCGAACTCCCAGTGTCTTGTGCAGAGCATGCAGCAGGTGCTGAGCAGTGCAGTAAGGGCCAACTGGGAGCCAGGCCAAGGCTTAGCCTGGCATGCAGCAGGAGAGCCTCCCTGGACTGAGAGGAAGGCTTCTTGGGTAGGAAAGTTTGGCAAAAGTTCCCCCAATCAAAGCCAAAGGGATGGCTTAAGGGGAGTCTGAGCTGCAAAGAGCCCAGGATGTGGGGCTTATTCAGAGTAGGGTGGCAGTGCAGATAGCTGGGCCTTTATGAGAGCTCCCCAGGCTTGGGACAGGATCTCTCGATCATTAGGACTTCCCCAGTGCCTCCAGAACACAGATCGGAGGATCTGATGAGCTCTGTGTCCTGTGGCTTGGCTAACCAGGCGAGAAGCAGCCTGGCTGAGGTCATGCTGATAGCCTGGGAATAGGGGCTGTGGATGTAGCTCAGTGGTTAGAGACCTGGCTTCTTCCAGCCCCAGCACTACATAAACTGGGCATGGTGGTACATGTCTGTAATCCCAGAACTTGGAAGGTGAAGTAGGAGGGTGAGAAGCTCAGGTCATCCTCAGCTATGGTAAGTGCAAGGCCAGCCTGGTCTACATAGTGAGTTTCAGGCCAGCCAAGGCTACACAATGAGGCCCTGTCTCAAAACTACAGGCAAAGGCAACAATAACAAACTTTTTCTGCCCACTCACATTGGCTCCATTCTTTCATGTTGTGTGTACATACTTTTTCATGTATTTTGTGTGTATGTGTCTGTGTTCACACACATGCCACTTCATGTGTGGAGGTCAGGGAACAAGTTCCACTGAGTAACCTTGCCAGCGACTTGGCTTTTCTGGTTCAGTGTAAGATAGGCACAGGATAGGCTTCTGTGTCTAGGCTTGTTTTACAAAGTTGATGAAAGCTCGAGTGTACTAAAAAACCCCAACAGTCTGACTGACAGGTGGTGTGCTATTAAACGGGGCAAATGAGAAATGGAATTAAAGTTGTGACTGAAGAACCAGTGAAGAAGTCTATGAGGACAACTGACATTAATGCCTACTTAGGTGGGCAGGTTCTGGGATGTGCAGCCCAGGTCTCACCTTGGGAACCCTGTTATCAAGGACTAAAAAACAGCCTTTTCTCTGCTGGATGTAGAACACTGGATCTTGGCTGGCAGGAGCAGCTAAAGGGAGCTAGATTTCCATTTCTTGTAGTTAAAAAAAGAAGAAGATAGTGAGTTCCCCATTTTGGAGGACTTCCAACAGAGGCCAGAGGTCTTTGGGGCAAGAATAGTAGAGGTGATGCAAGCCCCAGATAGCAAGCATTTACAATTCTAATTGTGAAAATATAATTATTCTGATTATTGAAACTTAAGATTAAGTTTCAAATTTAGAAAGGTAAGAAGAAATTTGAAAATTGTTTCTAAGCCTACTATTAAGAAATAGCCTCTACAAAATATATTGGATGGAATTCTCAAAGAACTAGTAGATATTTTTAAAAAAACCTTAAAAAGAAATAGTCTTACTTTCCTACATCTATCATATAGAGGAGGGTGACTATTTTTATAAATCTAGCAACATATTTTTCGTTTTAGATTTTTGTTGTTGTTTTGTTGTGTGAGAGAGAGAAAAAGAGAGAGTGAGGGGGAGAGAAAATGCATGCCACCTGTGTGCCGGCACCCCACGCACATCTATCAAGTCCCCAGAAGCTGTAGTTACAGGAGGTTGTGAGCTACCCAACGTGGGTGCTGGGAATTGAACCCTACTCCTCTGGGAGGCCAGCAAGTGCTCTTAGCCACCTAGCATCTCTCTAGCCCTAAGTCTGGGAATATATTGCCTATGGGTATCTTCTGGTACTCTGCCAGGGGCATTTTCCCATGTGAAATAGCCTACAGAAAGTTTTAAATGACTACCTAAGGTCCTGGCCATTGTCCTTCTTGTTTAGCCAGTTCACGTGTGTGCATTGGTTCTTTACAGCCCTCCACCTTTGCTAGTGATGAACTTCCTGTGTTTTCCTCCTAGCCCAGAGCACAGTGACTTTGGCCCTAGATCAGAGAGAGTCACCTAAGCAATGGTATTTTGGCTGAGGTTCGAGAGTAGGTAGGAATGAGAATGAGACCTTCACTGGATAACCAGGATATGCAGGTGGGTAACCCAGGTAGAAGAAATACGGGGCACATTTGATCTTTTCCCTGGGGTTGCCAAAGGCAGGCTAATGAGGGAGTGTGAGAGGGGCTGCCTGCCTGATCATGCAGCAGCCATCATTGATACATACATCCACCGGTGTGCACATGGCCTCTGTTCCAGCCGTCAAGCAGCACTGGCCCTCACATGGCCTCTGAGCTAATGTTTTTACCCAGAAAATAATGCTCCATAAACCATTCTGCATGAATGCAATGTAAGCTTCCATATCCAGAGCACTCTCAAAGACTCGTGAGGTTCCAGCCACATTTCTGTGTTAAGAGATAGATAGACCCGTCAACCTAAACTGCACTAGAAAAATTCCTAGAAATTAGGAACTAGGGACACAGCTCAGCTGAAGGATTGCTTGCCTAGCATGCACAGGTTCCTGGGTTCCATCCCCAGCACTGCATAAAACTTTGTGTGGTGGCACATGCCTGTAATCCCAGCACTGGGGAGGTAGAGGAAGGAGAATCAAGAATTCAAAGTTATCTTCAGCTGTATAGTGAGTTTGAGGGCAGCCTGGGCTATATACTATGTAATAATCTGACTCAGAAAAAAAATTCTGGGAATCATTGCCTTTGCGGCACAACCTTGCTGGTGTACCTTCATAACTCATGTATGTTTTTAATTCTGTTTTTCAAATTTGCAGTTGAATTTACAGGAGACTAGAACCTTTCCCTAAGAGCCTGACATGCTCCAGCCTCCTGTAAATATGCCATTTGCCTCTGTTAATGTCACATTGGAGCCTGTGTCTCCTGTTAGCTCATAGATTCTATGGCGATAGCCTAAAATGGTGAAAGTTCAAGTTAACTGCACAGGAGAGCTGTTTGAGTCCAGCTGTGCATTGTTGGGTGGGAGGCACTACACCTGACATGTGTGTTCATAGATCATACAGCGAAAAGAAGACTGTAATCTACCTGGAAACAAGCTGTTTAGTGGGTCTCAAAATTACAAGTGTTGACACTCGTGGTAGACCAGGCATGGTGGCACATGGCAATGGTTATAGCACTGGGGAGATGGGAGCAAGAGAATCAAGAGTTTAATATCATCCTTCCTTTCTAGCAAATTGGTGGCCAGCCTGGTCTACATGAGAACTTGTCTCAATGTGTATGTATATGTCTGTGTGTGTGTGTGTGTGTGTGTGTGTGTGTGCATACATATATGTATGCACACACACACACACACACACACACACACACACACACACACAAAGCCTGCCTTAGGAAGAGTAGGATCACAGGATCATGTGCTATAAAGTTGAGTGACCGCTGCTAAAACTGACTTCTCACAAGGACTTGGCTTTCCATCCTCAAGGCCTGCAGTTTTCCTTTCAGTGTGTCCCACCCTCAGTACGGTGAGCTATCTTCCCAGGATGGGTGGGGACACTTTTTCAGCTCTTCTCTTCTGGATCCTTAGGCTTCTCCCACTGCTTGGTGACTGCCTTGGCCACTGTTATATTCCAAGACAGCATGGCCTGCCGGGAAGCAGAGTAGTATGAAGGACTCCAGGTTTGACCTTGTCCCCATTAGCAAGTGTCTTCCTTTCCTCTACTCCAGAGATACCTCTCCCATGGTGCACAAACAGCCAAGTGTGTTGAACCTCCAGCCCCCTTCCTATTCAAAGCAAACACAGGACAGGATTGATAATGGATAAGATGGAGCGATAACTTCACTTTTTCCCGTATTCCTATCTACAGCACATCAAACCAGAGAGGACTCTTAGGTTTCCTGTGGTCCAATGTCAGCTCCCTAATTTCAGAAGCAAAGGAACCATTCATCCCTGGCTCCTACCACCATGTTGTCCCTGCCATTATGGGTGTGCCCCTCAAGCTCTAAGCCAGAATAAATCTTTCCTCTTCTATATGACTTCTATATAGGTCAGGCATTTAGTTACAATGATGAGAAAAGTCACTAAGAAAGGGTTGAATCTGGGGCTGTGTACAAGCCCTGCCACTGAGCTATGCTCCATTCTTGCTCAAGCTTTTGTAAACCAGTGTGTTCATAAAGTATAATTTGGTCATTAAAAATAGAAATAAAAGGGCTGGAGAGATGGCTAGGTAATTGAAATAACGTACTGCTCTTCCAGAGGACTGGAGTTCAGTTCCCAGCTCCCAGATTGAATGGCTTTCAACTGCCTGTAACTCCAGCTAAACCTTTTTCTGGTCCCCCTGGGCAACTGCACTCACGTCTACATGCTAACACATGCATGCATATATATACATAGTCAAAAATAAAATGCATCTTAAAAAATAGAAATAATGTCAGATGAGGTGTCATACAACTTTACTTCCAGTACTTGGGAGACAGAGGCAGGTGGATCTCTGTGAGTTTGAGCCCAGCTTGGTCTACATAGTGAGTTCCAGACAAGCCAAGACCTGTTGAAGGAAGGAAAGAAAGAAGAAGAAGGAAATAAAGAAAGGAAAGAAAGAAATGAAAGACAGACAGACAGACATAAAGAAACAAACAAAATTGGGCACACCTGTAAACCAAAACTTGGGAGGTAAAGGCAAAGAGGATCAGGAATTCAAGTTTATCTTTAGCTACACAGCAAGTTAAAGGCTAACCTGGGCTACATGAGACCCTATCTTTAAGACAAAACAAAAAAAATCAAAAATAGAAATAAGGAGCTGAAGAGATAGCTCACTAAAGAGAGTACTAGGTGTTCTTCCAGAGTACCCAGATTTTATTCTGAGCACTTGTGTGGTAGCTCACAACCATCTGTAACTCCATTTTCAGAGGATCCAGTGCCCTGTGCTGGCCTCTTCATGCACCAGACATATGCATTGTGCTTAGACATACATGCAGGCAAAACACTAATATACATATAATTTTTTAAATATTTACATTTATTTATTTTATGTGTATGAGTGCTTTGCCTGAGTGTATGTATATGTACAACACATGTGTCTGTATCCAAAGAGATCAGAAGAGGATATTTTGTGGCTTCCCCAAGAGCTGGAGACACGATGTGGGGGCTGAGAATCCAATCCTGCCCTCTGGAAGAGCAGCGAGTGCTTTAAACCATGGAACCTTCTCTTAAGCTCCTAGAAAATAATTTTTAAAGAAATAATCTAAACACCTCACAGTAAGATTAAAAAAATAAGTTTATCCCTAGGATGTTTTGCTTAAATCATTATAATTAGTATAGTCACAGACCAATTAATGTGCTGTGATAAATATTCATAATGTCTGAGAAATTAAGATATTAGAAATCATACATAATATGCCAATTACAAATATAGTGATATGTCGGGTGGTGGTGGCATATGCCTTTAATCCCAGTACAGAGACAGGAGGATCTCTATGAGTTCGAGGCCAGCCTGGTATACAGAGTGAGTTCCAGGACAGCCAGAGTGTCAAAGGAACCCTGTCTAAAAAATATATGTGTATGTGTGTGTGTGTGTATGTGTATATATATGTGTATGTGTATATGTATACATACATATATATGTATATGTGTATTGATATACATATATGGTTATGCAGGTGTATAATATACTCTACCCCTAAGCTTATCTCTGTATCACAGAATTTTACTTTTACATTTTTATGTTTTCTCCTTAATTTCTATAACAAATGCTGACTCCTGTGAAACTGGAAAAGCAATTTGCATTACATCATGATGTTTAAGTGTAAGAAAGTGGCAGGGACCTCAAGGATGATGTGGCTCAGTGGCAAAGTGCCTGCTTTCCACGCACAAGGCCCTGGGTTTGATTTCCAGTATTGCAGGAATGCAAAGGATGGGGAGGAGAGCCTAGGGCTGACTGTGGGGACCCTCCAGTGTCACAGTGCAGTGCTAGCCTGGAGAGGGCTTTGTCAGACCCATCCCCCACCAAAAACTACGACCTTCCTGCAGCTAGCAGGTATTCCTGGAGAAGAGTTCTCTCTGTAGTGATTGTCATGTGGAAGGACACAGTGTTTCCTGAGTTTGTGATCTTGTTTCAAATGAATAACTGTGAGATTTGGAGGCAGACTGAGAGGTCTGCCCCAGCTCTGTGGGGCCTGTTCCTGCCATGTTTCTCTGACACAAAGCAAGAAACTTCTGCAGTCAGAGCTCTTGGGTTGTGCTAGACACTACAGATGCTTTCTGCCAGTCTGAGGGAACTGAAGTCAGGGAGCTCATGCAGTAACACAGTGCTGAGCTTAGGATTTGTATCCAGAGCTGGATGCTTCTAGAACCCAAGCCTTCTTCGTCACTTTACACTAGCTAATATTTGTCTGTGTGGCTCTGACAATGCCTTTTGTTTGGTGTTTCGTTATATTTTTAAGATTTATTTCATTTATATGTAAGTGTATGTGGGTATAAGTGAATGCCATGTGAGTGCAGGTTCCCAAGGAGACCAGAAGAGGACATCAGTGTTACAGGCAATTGATATGGGTGCTGGGGACTGAACTCTGGCCCTCTGGCAGAGCAACAAATACTCTTAACCACAAAGCCTCTTCCCAGCCCTAGGCTGGTCCTATTTTTGTTTAGAACTTTCCATGTAGCTCAGGCTGGCCTCAAACCTGCAATCTTCCTGCTTTAGCTTCCTAAGTGCTGGAACTATAGGCATACATCACCTCCCTGTCAAGGTGACACCTAATTTGAAATGCCTCCCATGAGGCCTCAATTTTCTTGTTTGTCATAACCAGAACTTTACAATGCTTTTGTTTATTTCCTTTGTGTGCATGTGCACTTGTGTGTCATGGTACACAAGTGGAGGACTGAGCCCAACCTGTGGGAATCCATTCTCTGCTTCCACCATACAGGTCCTGGGATCGTATTCAGGTTGTTAGGCTTGGTGCACTTTACCCACTGAGCCTTCTCACCCTATTTTGACTATTTTTATAAACATCTCATAATCTTTTTTCAAAACCTTTGGGGTAAGAGAAATGGTGCAGCCGTTAAGTGCACAGGCTGCTCTTCCACAAGACCTGGGTTCAATTCCAAGAACCATCAGGGTGGCTCACGACTGTCTGTAACTCCAGTCCTGGGGGAGGGGGTAGGATCTGATTCCCTCTCTGACCTCCTCAGGCACCAAGAACTCACACGGTGCACAGATATATATACATATCCAGACAAAACATTCATATATATTAAATAAATAAAACTTATTAATTATTTTTTTTTAAAAAGGAACCTTTGTGGGTGCTGAGATGGGCTAGGAGGTAAAGGTGTTTGCCTCCAAGACTAATGATGTCAATTTTACCCCAAGGATTCACAGTAGAGAGAACCTACTCCCCAAAGGTGTCCTCAGTTCTTCACACATGCACTGTGGCATACACATCCCCACAACCCCACAACCCTCCCCCAAATAAAAATAAATACATATATATAAAAGAAAGGAGCTCATGATCTTGGAGCACTTGCTTTGGGGTACATTGGCTGCTGCCCAAGAAGCAGGCAGCCACTCTTACTAACAGTAGTGATAACAAGAGCCAGTCATTGGTCCTGATGGATTCAGTATCCTTCCATGCCCAAGGTATGGTTGGATTGGCTTGTTGAACTCATTCTAGAGGATGAACTGTGAGAGAGAGACCAGAATCACTTCCAGACACTTTATTTCTGGCCTGTTGACTTCCTACTAATCATTTGGTAGTTGGTTTAAAATATTCAAGGTCTCTTAGTCTAAGCAGGGGCCTGGCATTGTTGAAAGTCCCAGCCACTCCATCCACCTGCCTTACTGTGTGACCCATGATGATGCCAACATAGTCGAAGGGGATTTACAGCAAATGAGCATTATGGCCTGTGGGCATGGCCATATCATTTAGTCTCTTTTGGCTAAGACAAAGATCAGATATTAAATACAACTACAGTTGAGCATGGAGGTATTCACCTGTAATCTGAGCATTTGGGAGGCAGGAGGATCATGAGTTCAAGACCAGCCTGAGCAGCATGAGACTATATCTTTAAAAAAAAGGGAGGGGGATGGGGCTACAGAGATGGTTTACCAGCTAAGAGCCCTTGCTGCTCTTCCAGAGGATCCAAGTTCAGATCCCAGTATCCATAACGTAAGGCTTACAACTGTAAGTAACTCCAGCTTGGAGATAAAATACCCTCTTCTGGCCCCCAGAGGCACTCATATGCATGCAATACACACGCATATACACACATGCACACATATACATAAATAAAAATAAAACAGTCTGACCAGATGACTCATCAGTCATCGGCACTTGCTGCTGAGATTGATGGCCTGAATTCAATCCCTAGGACCCACATGGTAGAGGTCCCACAAGTTGACCTCTGGCCTCCACACATGTTTGAGGCCCATGCATACCCACACTTGCTAAATAAATGAAGTGAAAGGCAATTTTACAAAGCACTTTGGGGGTGTAGCTCACTGGTAAAACATTTGCCTGGCAAGCTGCAAGATGTTTAGAGGGTTTTGAAAGTCCAGAATAGATAGAAGGTATGAGATCAGAGGCCTCTGAGGCACTGACAGAGGCTGAGAAAATGATCTAGAATTAAAGCATGCAGGAAGTTTTATGCAGTGACCAGACTGTGTTGGTCAGGGGTCTGGGTCGCAGCACATGAGGAAAGTGGTACAGGAGATTCTGATTAAAGCCAGCTCAAGCAGCCACAGTCCAGGATTTTCCTGTTGTTCCTGCCCAGCTCTGTCACAGCCCTTTCTCTCTCTCTACCTCAGTTTCCTCCCTTGCTGTTACAGCAGTGGGGAAAACCTTAGACAGGTGGACAAGTGTTTTCTCACCATTATTGAATCTGCTGTCTTTAACTGTACATAGGAAAAAAACTCAGACTCAGTCTTCAAAATTCTGAAATCTAGCTAGGCAATGGTGGTGCACAGCTTTAATCCCAGCACTTGGAAGGCAGAGGCCAGTCTGGTCTACAGAGTGAGTTCCAGGACAGCCAGAGTTACAAAGAGGAAAACAAAAACAAAAAAAAACTGATATCTTGAATCTCTGCAAATGAGCCCGCATAGGTCAAAACATATTGCTTCATCACTTTGGGAGGCCTTCTGTTTGTTCTTGTTGCTTTGAGAGGGTCTCATGGACCCTAATCTGGCCTCAAGCTCACTATATAACCAAAGCTGACTTAAATCTTCTGGACCTACCGTCTCTATTGCCCCAGTACTGGAATACGGACAAACGTCACCATGTCTGGCTTTACTTTAAATTGGTGGCTTAAAAAAAATGTGTATTTTGTTTTCATCATGGGGGAGGGTGCCGACATGCATATGTGTTGTTGAAGTTTATTTTTAGTTGTGTTTAAAATAATTGTTTTTGTGCACTGTTGGAAAAAGGAATACATAGGCCTTGGCCTTTTGTATTATCGGCAAGTGTTAGATTTCTATAGGGGATGTTTGATTGCTTATGATCTGCACCTGAGGAGTTCTGGATCAATAAAACACCTGAGCTCAGATGCTTGGGGTTCCACTGTCCAGTCTGGTGCTTGCTGAGGTCTGGCAGGGTTTACACATATGAATATGACTCCAGTGTCAGTCCTTAGTGAGTCACCACAGTGGAGGTACTACTACAAATGGCGCCTGCAGCGTGGGGCACTACATTATGCCAGCTAACCCAACGTGGAGACAACTAAGAAGAGAAAGAAACTCTAGACCTTGCAGAATCCAGTAAAATACGCTCAGGGCAGCTCCTAGAGGACAGAGATTTTATATATATATATAATATATATATTCAAAAATAATGAGAAGAAGGCTTCTGAAGGAAGAGGAGAGAAAGGAAATAAGCCTCTTTGAAAAGAAAAGACTTTGAAACTAATAAATGATAAAGAAAGCTCCGAGGTGAGAGCCACAGAATGGAGGCCCTTAGAAATAAAGAATTCAGCTGGGAGCAGGAAAAAACAAGGTTCTTGGTGCTTTTCCTGATCATGGAGCTGATGTTCCCTCCTGCAGCTGGCGGTAACGTTCTATTTGAAAAACTGAGTTTTCTGATAGCTGTGTTGTATGTGTGTGAAGCTCAAGATCTTGTGTTTGCAGTCTATGAAGAAAGGTATATATTTCCCCTTAGTAGTGGTGAAAAAGAATGCCAAACAGTCAGAATTTTTCAACAGGAGATTCTTCCCACTAGCCCAGGACCCCATGTTGTAGAAGTCATAACTTAGAGCCGAAAAGCCGCTTAGTTAAACTAAACATTCTTTTTTCTACAAACTTGTCTACAAGTGGTAACTCCACACCCTGAGTGAACCCTTCCTGCAGACAAAGTGACCAGTTATTTTTCCAGCAAACCAGACTCTATCTTAAAATCTGGAAAGTGTTTCCTCAGGGTCAGCACACTGAAGCTGTCTTCCAGAACTGGCCAATGTTTTATCTCCTGCTGGCAGCTGAAACTTGGTACCCAGGTGGTGCTAGTTTTGAAGGCATGAAGGGGTTTTTAGAGAGTAGCTGAGGCTTGGCATTGTGAGAGGTCAGGCGAGGCTATTGGTGAGGGTGCAGCCTCAGTAGTAGTTGAGGGCCCAGATTGAAGGGGTCATGCAAATAAGTTGAGGCTTGGCACCATGAAAACAGTCCAGAAGAGGCTATTGGTGAAAGTGAAGCCCAGTTGCAGTAAGGGACCCCAGTGCTATGAAGATGGCAGTACCATGGGATGACCACCAAGAACAGCAGCAGCAGTGGTGTGAACCAGCCGGAGCCTGGAGGACAGGTTATGTGTGCTGCAGAAGGCAGAGCCAGAAAAGATCCAAGCCCTTTGGAGGAGCCCAGAAGATTGTGAGTGAATTCCAGATAATTGGACATTGATAATGTTTTTCTGCTGTCCAAAGACATTGTGAAAAGCTTGAGAGATGTTAGGTATCATTTGGTCATATGCACAAGAAGCCTCATAATTGTTCCTCTTTTAAATGGTTTTACTGTTGCAGGGTTAAATTGTGTTGTAAAGGTAAAGCTTTTTTTTTAATACAGAAAAGGGGAATTGTTGTGGGAGTTTATTTTTAGTTGTGTTTAAATAATTGTTTTTGTGCACTGTTGGAAAAAGGAATACATAGGCCTTGGCCTTTTGTATTATTTGCAGGTGTTGGATTTCTGTGGTGGTTGTTTGATTGCTTATGACCTGCACCTGAGGAGTTCTGAATTACTAAAACACCTGAGCTCAGATGCTCAGGGTTCCACTGCCCAGGTTGGTACTGGCCAGGATGGTGGTTCACTTTACTGAGGTCTGACAGGGCTTCCAGGTATGAATATGCCTCCTTGTCTCCTTGCTGGGCCACCACAACAGTGGGTGTCCACAGGCCAGAAAAGAGCATTAGATCCCCTGGAACCAAGTGGGTACTAGAAATTGAACCCAGGTTCTCTGGAAGAGCCACCAATGCTCTTAACCACTTAGCTATCTCTCCTGCTCTCCATGGTAGCTTTTCAAAAGAATTGTGGGAGCCAACAAGAGAGCACAGCATGTGCACAGTAAGGCACTGCTGTCAAAACTGAAGACCTGAGTTCGATTCCCAGAGCCCAAGTGCTGGAAAGGGAGAACTGATTCCACAAGTTGCTTCCTGATCTCCATACATGCCCCACAGACACACACATACACATAAATAAGAATTATTTTAACTACATTTTATTAGTGTGTGGGAAGGGGTACATGCATGCCACAGTACATGTGTGGAGGTTAGATCACAGCCTGCAAGAGCTGGCCCTCTCGTTCCACCATATGGGTACCAGGGATCAAACTCAGGTTGTCAGGCTTGGTGGCAGGAGCCGCCAAGTTACCCACTAAACCATCTCAATAGCCCAATAAATTATTTTAAATAAAATAAATAATATAAAAATAATAAAAAATTCAAATATAGAATATTTAAAAATAAATCTTAAATAAATCAAAAACAAAAATTTAAAAATTAATTAAAATATCTTAAAGTAAGTTATTTTAAAATTTAAGGTAATTTTGGGCTGGAGCAAGGACTCAGTAGATAAAGTACTTGCCACACAATCATGAGGACCTGAGTTCAGATCCCGAGAACCATATACACAGAGTGGTGGCACATATCTGTAACCCCAGCACTCCTGTGGAGAGGTCGGAGGCAGAGACAGGAGAAATCCTGAAATCTTGAAAGCCAGCAAGCCTGGCAGATGCAACAGGGATGAGCAGCTGTCTGTGGAGACCAAAAGAAGGTATCAGTCTGGAGCTGGAGATACAGGTGGATGTGAGCTGCCAAGTGTGGGTGCTAGGATCAGAACTCAGATCCTCTAGAAGAGCAGGGAGGACTTCACTGAATCATCTCTCCAGCCTCACAAAGATTCTTTTAAAAGAATTTCTGTTGGACTCTGTTGGTTTAGGCCAATTGTTCTCAACCTTCTAATGCTATAGCCCTTTAATACAGCTCCTCACATTGTGGTGACCCCCACCATATAATTATTTTGTTGCTAAATTCATAAATGTAATCTTGCTACTGTTATGAATCATAATGGAAATATCTGATATGCAGATGATGACCCCTGTGAAAGGGTCATTTGAGGCCCAAAGGGTTTGCAACCCACAGGTTAAGAACCGCTGGTTTAGGCAGACATGCTTGAGGGAAATGTGGACAACCAGGGTGCTGCCTCAGATAGCACCAGGGAGACAAGCATTCACATCCTCCAGGAGCTCCCTTAATGCATCAGAACATTGTTTGCTTAGATGAACTTTCCAGAAGCCCACCTTTTCAGAGAAGGTGAGTCAGATTTACACATCTGTGGGGCTGAAGTGTGTTTTGATAATACAACTGTCCTGATGTTGCCGGCCCACCCCTGATCTGCAGGATCCTTAACTGTGAGATTCGTTCATACGAGGGGGTACCAGTGCCCGAGGAGAAGGAGCTGCCCCCAGGGTACCTGGGCTCTCCTGGGACAACTGGGATAGAACTCTGCCACTTGAGTCTTGCCCCCAGAGTACAGTGGGACTGCCACACATCTCAGGTGTGGGACAGTGAGACTGGCTGTGAGTAGTCAGCCTGAAGAGACGGGAACTGCTGCTATTCTCTGATCTCTATGGGCCTGCCTGGAGTGAGGGGAATCTCCTGATTCACGGGATGTCAGAGGACAGATCAGGGACCTGGCAGCAGAAGACAGAAGTGACCTGGAGCTTGGAGTTTGGAGCAGCATGTGCATGGAGGAAGGGTGCTCCATGTTGACCAGCAGAGGCCTGTCCTGCCCAGTGGACCACCAGCAATAAGACTCCCAAGACTCTTTCTACCTAGACAGCCCTCTGATAACTTATTGGAGCCTAAGGATGACAGGATCTTTGGGGTCTCCTATGTCTCAGAGGGCTACTGTCCAGCCCCACTGATCCTTCCCTTCAGGAGGTGGGGTGCTGATCACCCAGCTCCAGATAGCTCCAGGCTGAATGTAGTGAGCAGTTGAGAGCCATTGTGCTTTAGCCCATCCAATCTCACTCCTGGCCCCACTCTTCACTCTAGGTGGAAGAGACACAGATAGAACTCCTGGAGACACTGGACAAGGAGGGAAGGATCCTGGAAGGAAGACATGAGGAGGCTGGGCAAGATGAGGATGGATAGGCCACAGGAGGCTCCTCTAGCTATGGCTACCTGGCTTCTTATTGCTCTCCCCCCACCCTGCCCATACCCATCGAGAAACAGCCCACACCTCCAAAGACTGGAGTTCATGGGACCCTTGGTCTCAGAGGGAATTTTTCTTGGAGTGTGCCTTTAACATTCGGTCACTTCTCTTTGCTTTCCTTTATTTGAGAGTCCTCCCCATCACATCCATTTTTCTTTCATTTTTAAAAGCAGCTACAGCATGGTTCTCAACCTGTGGGTCACGACTCCATCATGGGTTGAATGACACCTTCATAGGGATTAGGCTGCCTAAGACCATCTGCATATCAGGTATTTACATTTAGATTTATAACAGTAGCAAAATTACAGTTATGAGGTAGCAATGAAAATAGCTTTGTGGTTGGGGGTCTCAACAGCATAAGGAGCTGTATAAAAGGGTTGCAGCATTAGGAATGTTCAGAACCACTGCTCCACAGGAAGTCTACCCAACTTAAGTGGGCATAGCAGCACACACTTATAATCCCAGCCGTTGAGAGATGGTGGCACGAGAGTCAGGAATTCAAGGCAAGCCTCTGCCACACACAAAGTGGAGGTCAGCTTGGGCTACTCCAAACCATGTCTCAAAGGGGGTGGGGGGAGCAGGGTCTAGAAAACCTAGACAAAAAAAAATCACATTTTTTTAACCACCTTCCATCCCTACAATGATGACTCCTAGAAATTATGGGTAGGACGGGGCTGGGGAGATGGTTCAGTGGTTGAAATGCATGGGGGACAAGTGTAAGAATCTGAGTGTAGATCCCCAGGTCCCATGTAAAGATGGACCACAGTGTGTGTCTATAATCCCTGCTCTTGTGTGGTGAGATAGGAGGTGGAGACAGGAAAATTCCCAGAACCTCACAGTCCAACTAGCCTAACATATGCAGTGGCAAACAAGATGGACATCTGAGGTTATCCTCTGACCTCTACATGTGTCTGTGTGCTACACACACACACACACACACACACTCTAAAAATTAGTTTTTTAATTAAATAAGTTTTAACACATTTGTAGTTTTAAAAAAAACTTAAAATTGAAATGACCAAGTTTGTGTATATTTATTTTTTCAGCTTGGTAAAATATATGTATGACATTGGTATGTGTAATACTGGTGACATTTAGTGCATTCATAATGCATGGAACCATTACTATCACTCAGATCCAGGACATTCTCCTCACCCCAAAAAGAAACACCCAGTAGTAGTCACTCCTTATCTTCCCACCAGCTTGTAGCAAATGCTAACCTGTTCCCTGATTTCACGGCATCAGACAACCTGGCTTACTTCACCCAGCAAGATGCTTCTGTGTTACAACATACATCTGGACTCTATTTCTTTTTATGGCTGAGTAATACTCCATTGAATGGATGTGCCATACTTTACTTATTCTTCATGGATAGTCAAGCTGTCTCTACCTCCAGCCACTGTTAATGGTACCACTAGCCCAAGTACTTACTTGAACAGGTATTTTCATTTCTCCTCTCTTTACATGTAGGAGGAGAATATGGCATTTCTATACTTAACCTTTAGAGAAACTCCCAAACTCTTTCCCATAGTAACTGTCCTACCTTGTGTTCTTCCCAGTAAGGTCTGAGGGTCCCAGTGGCTCCACATCCTTGTCAATGTGTGTTATCCATTGCCAACCCACCCATTTGCTGTAGCACTAAGCACTGTTAATATATTTAAGCACATTTATCTAATGTCTAAATGTGAAATTAAATCTTTTGTTAAAAATGAAATAAAACTATATTTTCATGTATATATATATATATATACACATGATGTATGTATACATGATGATATATACATATATATATCCCTGATATATACATATATGTATGTATGTGTATATGTGTGTGTGTGTGTGTGTGTGTGTATATATATATATATATATATATATATATACACGTACATGATGGCTCAGGGGGTAAAGAGTGTTTTCTGTCAAGCTGGACAACCGGAGTTCAATCCCAGCAAGCCATGTGGTGAAAGGAGAGAACTCACTCCTGCAAGTTGTCATCTGACCTCTTCCACATGCATGCCACAGCACGTTGCCCACCCATACATACATACACAAAATAAATAAATGCAATAGAACCCCAATCAAGCCAATTCCACAAATTCACAGAACCTAAAGGTGATATTGCCCCAGTGTTCTGAGGCCTCAGTTCTGGGCCCTCAAAGGACCTCAGTTGCCCAGCTCCACCTTTATTGATGATAGCTTCCCCTGTCTGCCATCTCCTGTTTCAGCCCCTGCCTGCAGAGTGACAGCTGCCACCCCTCCTGAGGAGCTAGGCTGCTGGCTTCAGTGCTTCCCTGGTTACACCTCCTGGAGGGCCCAAGACAAGGCATGGGTCAGGTGACAAGAAGCTGCTGCCTGAGCCAGATTAGCCTCCTGCAGGAGTAGCAGAGCAGAGCTGGCATGGGTAGGGGTGGGTATGAGGGGTCTATGCTGGAACCTGAATAGATTTATCTTAGGAAATGTAAAATTCCACAGGAATCTATTAATAAGTAATATTTTATTTATTATTACTTATTATTATTTATTATTTATTAATCTCTAAAAAACACTGTATGAAACAGTCTAAAAAAGATCACCCAAGATATCTAGAGGAAAAAATGATCAAAATGATGTAGTTTTCTCCCTCCTTCATCAGGTGGAAGCTGTTTCAATGACTTGTTTCATTCTGCTGTTAACAGATTGGATTCTTCTGATTTTCTTTGCTTCCATACACCAGATGGAATTAAAAAATAAAAAAGAGTTTAGAGCAACTCAAAATAAGACTTTCATTTCTATTCAATCTCTGGAAAAGGCAAACAGATTAATTCATTCAAACATTACATACTTTATATCTGTTTCATCTTAAAATTTTTTCATCAAAACAAATTACCAGATCTTTTTTGAGTAAGTCTTGAAAGTTTAACTTGTAATGCATGTGAAGGGGACTCACATAGTCCTGATATTCCAGATCCTACATGCAAAGGCATGAATATGGAAGCCAAACCAGTGGATTCATGGTTGATATTTTTAATTCTCTTTCATCTAACAGTAGCATAATCAGGGTTAGGTAATAGTCACTCATCTTATTCAAAATAGCTTCATTAAGCTTTGATCAGAAAACAGCACAAGACAAATTGATCATTCAATAAGACTAATTTTGATACAGAAAAACTGAAAGGAAGATGAATTTTTTATGAAGATAGTACTATTTTCTAAACAGGTCTATTTAATCCTAACACAGTTTGAATTATATTAACTGTCTATTCCATTTAGACTATGCTATACTAATCCAATTCAAATTGCTTCAATTTAGGCTGGAGATATGGTCCAGCAGCTAAGACATGCACTGCTCTTGTAGAGGCCCAGAGTTCAATTCCCAGAGCCTATGTCAAGAGGTTCACAACCCTTTGAAACCCCAGCTGCAGAGGATGCAAAGCCCTTTTCTCATCTCCTCAGATGCCTGCAATCACATGCACATTTGCACATCCACAAATGCCACATTTCATCAAAAATAAAAATAAACCTCAAAATGCTTTTATTTGGTGTTCTAAATTTTCATTTAAACCAGCATTACTTGCTTACCCTGGCAATAGAGGTTGTATGACACCTTCAAAGCCTTCCATAAAACTTGTACAGTGCCAGAAGGAGAATTTGCTATTGTGACCAAGCTTTCTCTTAGAGGGTATACAACTTGGTGTTTTATTGTAATGAAGGACTTGGCCAAGGAGGAATCTTGGATTAGTCTTCTAGATCAGTCTCTGGGCCAGAGACTCCAGACAGCCTACTTGAGAGCATATGTCATTTCCTATTGAGTTTTATGCAGCAAATCTCATATTAGTCATTCAGGGTTAAAGTGCATCAGTGGCCTGTGACCCAAGGATCATGAAGAAGTACAGGCTATCCTCCTGCCCCAAGCAATGGATATAGATCCTCACTTACGTCCATGCTTACATTTTTCTTAATTCTCAAGTTTCAAATATCCAACTTTGAAATTAACTCAACTACAAAGTCCTGACTAATGACGTAAGGAAAAGAGACTGTTGGAATTAGAAGCTCTAACCTTGGGACACCCTTAAATAACAAAAGGACACAATCACACAAGTATTGCATTATGCTTACAGACAAGTCTTTCTGAGGCTCGAGTCTATTTTGCTAAACATTTTTTTTTTTTACAGTATGTAGAATACTGTTTGGTGAAGAATAGGTGACCGATATGAGTAAAATTAAGTTCTACTAAAAAAAAATTTGGTCTAATGCAAAGAGGAGAGATAAAAACAGACACTCCTACACACACACATACACGTGGGGGGGTTGGGGGATTGGGTGAGATATATACCTGGAGGCAGCCACAAGGTACCCAAACTCTGTCCTGTGCCTAACTGTGTGAATTCTGCATATTTTCTGTTTCTTTTAAGGATAGCAACTCTAAAATCTCCTCAGCAGAACCAGAAAGTCTGTCTCAGGTAGACCTAACTGCTTGTTACCATTTCTATCTTCTCTAGCAGAGACAACCAGAAAACTCAGCTGACTTAAGTGGCAATCCCAATTACAACATTGTGATTCTGAATTTTCAGCAGCAGCTAAAAGAATGGTATTCCGGAATCAGCAGGCAACTTTTTAGCTTGCCCCCCTCTTCTACTCCCACAAACAGGGCACACAGTTGTGTTTAAGAGGGTGAGGAAGCCAGAAAGTCAACTTGTAGATGGTACCAGAACCCTACATTTTGAAGAGGAGAAACTTCTAAGGTATTGCAAACCTACACTGTTCTGTGTCATAGAAACTACTTCTTCATTAAGGTAAAACATGAAATACTATTATACTTTGTGGTTGTGTGCATGTCTATCTGTGGTGTATATATGTGCTTGGGTGCGTGTGTGCATGCGTGAGTTATTGTTGCTCTTGCATTGTGTGTTAACACATGAATTGTATTTTTATGCATGCATTGTGTGTTCGTGTATGCCTGCCTATGGAGATCAGAGGTTGACTTCAGGTATCTACCTTATTTCTTGAAACAGAGTCCTTTGTTGAATGTGAAGCTCACTGATTCATCTAGGGCTGGATGAAACACCTGCCTATCTCCACCTCTCCTCACCCTCTACTATTAATTTATAGCAACAGTTTATGGTGCTACAAAGGCCCACAGACAGGAGTGGGAACTGTAGTTTCGGTGAGGAATAGATTACCCTAACTGCCTATGGAATGGTTTTCTAGGTCCCACAAAAACCTGCCACTATCACTCCCATCAAAAATCATAAACAAGCTCACCCAAGACTATCAAAGAAAAAAATCCTCAGGAACATTATACAAAGATCTTCTAACTGCAAAGCCATAACTAAAATTTACCTTAAAAACTCCTAGACAAAGTTTATCATCTCTCAAATAAAATGGTGAAGGTTATCTGAAATGGAGTTGAAAACGTTCTACAAATGTTTATGGATTTTTTTTCTTTTCTCACAGAATCTGGGTGGCTGCAGCTTCATTTGTATTTAGTGTATTAGGCTTAGAAGTTACTACACCAAGAAGATTCGAGCCCAGAAAAATCAGAATAATCTTAAGGTTTACAATATCATAAAGAAGACAGAAATAAGTAAGACCATAAAATTAGTTCTTACAGGTTTTTGCCAATGTCAGCCTTAAATTTTAATAATTTTTTCATACAAGTTGAAACTCTTAAACTGTGTTTGTACTAAAACTAGATTCATTTGCATTAAGTATTTTCTAAACAAAGGGAATGGTTTTTCATTTCTGTTCTAATACAGATGCATTTCCCATCCCCAAGCCATCACTAGCCCTAGACCCATTTACTGTCAGGCAAATATATACAAAATGTTCAGTGTAGTTAATTTAAGAACAGTGTGTGAGATGGAACAGGGAAATAAACTTGGATACAGAAAGAAAAGAGAAGCCAGACATCCCTGTAGCCTGTAGACAGAACAACCTCTATCCAGCTTCTAGACCAAAGGTCATTCTGGCCATGGTCTTATGAAGAAAAGATACACTGTCATCAAACAATAGGATGGGAAGGCACCTGCTCTCCCACTGCTAAACATTAATGATTTGGTCTACACAAGTATCTGTGGCAGACAGTCACATCCCACTGGCCCCAGTTTAGCTTTCTGAGCATTGTTACCTTCATTCCCAGAGTTGGGAGGTTTGTAAGTGGGAGAAGTTTAGGTCGAGTCTGGGGCAGGCACTCCACAGGTCTGAGATCCCCATTGTGGAGAGAAAAGCCTAGCGGGAAGCTAACAAGCACTTCAGGGTTCACTTTTCCAATACATAACACCGTCAAGTCTGCCTACAAATTAATTTTTTTCCAATCTACAAAGGGGACAGAGATCCTAGACCATAGCTGTTTGGCAGTAAGGACTTAAGACTTCTGGGACTCTGTCCAGGTGGCAGATGCCATGTGGAATTAAAAGTGTCTGTAGGACATTTATTCTGTCTTATCTCCTTTGTAACCAAATGACCTCAAACACACCCATACAAAACCATAAAGGTCTGAGAAATAATAAAAATAACCACCCCAAAGTCACCGATCAGGGCCGCCCAGAGAAAGAATGTCCGCTTTGTGAGTCGCATGCTGATCAGTTTTCAGCTTCTCAGAGAAAACATGGCATTGGCCTGCCCAGTGCTTCAGAAAACAGTAAACCTGAGCTCAAGTGGATTCTGACAGGAAGAAGAGGCTGTCAATACACTCTGTACAGCCTGAAACCAGACTCCAGGTGTCAGGGGTGTGGGACATTAAGGGAGATCGAGTGGAGAAGGGCACCGTGCTGCAGGTCCCCAGGGGCCTGAGCCCAGAACAGGGGCACTGGGTCCACACAGAGACCTCACACATCATACTTAATCTGTCTACCTCCACCAAAAGCTAGTCTCCATTTCCATCAACAGTCGGAGCTACCTTCTGAGGAAACCGAAGTCCAAACTGATCCGTGACAGTTGGATAGGCGGCTCTATGCTATTCTTCATAAAACCACATGTGGATTTTCATAAATGCAAAGACTCCCTGTAACACGATCTCTTTGATGACTGTCAAATACTGCATGAAATCCAGAACAGCATATTCATGGATGGATCATCCCATATACTTTGTCACCTCAGGATATTCTCCACAGTGGTGATGGGCACAGGTAAGAGAAATCGATAGGCGTTGCTGTGTGCTCACTTATAAACAAGACAAAGCAAAAACCTGCCTGGAAAAGACTACTCTTACATTTATCTCCTATTTGTTCAGCAGGCTTCCCATGCTAGCTGAGGAAAGAACCATTCTCCAGTGTTCCCCTCCCTACCATTCTCATTACGTTGAGCTGATACCGTGATTAAGTCTCTGATTCTTTTATCCCTCCTTCTGTAGTCCTCAGGGAGCATCTGAGAGTTTTCAACCATGGGTATGTTTCCTTAACCTCCTTGGCTGTTCTCGGTGGCCCAGGCTCTCCTGATGAGCGATTTTACTGCTAGGACTCTAATACTGACTACATAGTTGAATGTATGAAACCTCCATTGTGCAATCCCACCTCTCATTCTAAACATTTGAAGCCATACCCTTTGCTTTGACATTTAACACAAGCTCTAGGTCCTATGCAAACAATTGTTTCCTTCTTACCCACCAAGGCCTTCCTTCAGAGCATACCTATTCACAACTACCATCCTGTCCCAGAAAAATAGAATCAATGGTCTGGCTCTAAGTCACTTTAATTTCCTTTATTCCTACATTATTTTCTGGGGTCCAGCAGTATAGAACAGCCTACATCCAACCTCTGTGGAACAACCTTGGTTAGTGTGTTCCCCTCTTCCTTTGCTCTCCCTCCATAATAAGCTTAAAATATCATTGCTATAGGAAATGTCTCTAGGCATGCTTATGGAAGCAGGAGACTATTTCATGTAATTTTGTGCAGATTCTACTTCAAAGCAAGAACTATGGCTATTTATCTCTTCTTTGCTTGCTGAATATTAAGTTGCTTGATTTGAATAATAACAGACAATCATTTTTAAGTTCCCAGAGCAGAGCATGAACCCTCATACAGGTCATTGGTCCCTAGACACTCAAAAATAGCTGATTTGATGAGTTACCTATGATAAACAACGAAAGCTCTAATTAGGGCTTTGACTTATGCCTCTTGTTTTTGTATCTCTTCAGGATCTGACTTGACCTTTGAGTATACTGACTTAATGGTACAATTCCATCTCTGAATAACAACTGATTTTGAATGAATATATACAAAATTCAAAGTCATGACATAGCCTAAGGTATCTTTCTGCCTTGGAGGAGTTAATTTTGTGTTCTGTACATGATGATAAGGTTAGAAGGGTTCTTGCCAATGACCTCACTGACTCCTGGGATATAACATGATCTCACTTTCACCTGGCATTTGAAAAATTTCTCAAGGGATGTTGGTGGACTAGTTACAGAAAAATGATTCCCTGCAAAGAGACTTTGAATGAATTCTAGTGAGAGCAACAGGGCAACAGGGTGACTTCATACATGATTATGTCCCTTTTAAATAAAACTGTATCTTACAACAAAATGTATCACCAAGACCTAAATATCTTAAATTACCCAGAACAATGGGTGCCTATCAGATTGTAGAGAAGTTCTGTAATTGGACACATTTTGAAACTGAAAAGTAAACAGTAACAGAAATATGTGAGAGTTGATGCCACTACATATTCCCAACTCTACTTTCTAGGAGGGGTTTTTGACACAATTCTCTAAGTAACACATATAAATTGTAGTTAAGACAATATAAAATTACAGCTTATAGGAAATTTTCATTGGAAAAATTTTAACAGAATTATTCAATCTTAACTGACACAAAAAAATTAAAGTTGAAATCAGGGGATGTATTTCTGAGTAGACAAAGGCCAACAAAAAACTACATATACACATACACACACACATACTTACACACATACACACACACACACAGACATACTCACATCTAACAATAATAATTGAAGAATTTATCAACTTGAGAGGAGTGGACTTGGGAAGGGTTAAAGCAGTAGTTCCCAACCTTCCCAATGCTATTAGGTATTAATACAGTTCCTCATTTTGTGGTGAGCCCCAACCATAAAATTATTTTCATTGCTTCTTCATATCTAATTTTGCTACTGTTATGAATTGTAATGTAAATATCTGATATTTAGATACCTTAGGTGACCCCTGATAAGGGTTGTTCAACCCCCAAAGGGGTTTTGCCTTGAAGATTGAGAACCAGTGGGTTAGAGAGTGAGACTCTCTGGGAGGGGCTGGAGGAGGGAAAGAGAGGAAGAAAGTGATATAAATCTATTTAAATTAAAACATTAAAAAAATCTTTAAGTATGCTATGTTATTTTGGGGGAGACAAAATCTGACACGGGTCAGAACATGGAAAACTCTAGAGAGCAGATACTGGAAACATTCTGGACTAAAAAGTAGTCAGAGAGGGCTCGGGTCTCAGACAAGCCCAGGAAATGCTAACCATCCATGATATCAACAAGAGAAGCACTGTTGGCCTAGGGAATAGACGAACTATAGCCAGGCTCATGGGCAGCTGTGTGTATGAATGAAGGCACTTGAATTCATTTTACTAAACTAGAGCATCATTTCATATTATTGAACACAGAAAAATTCCTACCAAGAAATCTGAAGAGGTCTATTTCAAACATTTCCATAACTTCCTTTTTAAATATAGCACCAAAGGTTGAAACTCATGTCTCATGTATGCCAGGCATGGACAGTCTCTGAGCAGTATCCTTAGCCATTAAAAAAAAATAAATAAGGAACATAAAGAACTTCTAAACCCACTTTATGTGTCTGAGTGATGTCCTGAATGTATGTTTGTGGACCAGGCCAGAAGAGGGCACTGGATAGATGGTTGTGAGCTAGTATGGGTGCTGGGAATTGAACTGTAGGCATTTTGGAAGAGCATCCAGTGCTCTTAACCACTGAACCATCTTTCCAGTCTTCCAGCCATTTTTTTTCTTGTTTTAAAACAGGATTTTGATGGGGTCTTGCTAAGTTGTCTGGATTGAAACTTGAGATATTGGCCTCCTAAGTACCAGGAGTTAGAGGTGTGTTACCATACCCAGCTCATTTCTTTTTCTGGTAAGACTTAGTAGCCTAAAAAGTCCAAAATTTGTGTCCACATGTATGCTAAGATATTTTCAACTTCTCATCACATTTGTCATCACTCATATTTTTAATCTCTGATAGGGAAGATATAAAAATTGGTTTGCTCTCATGTATCTTTTAACTCCACATGACACTTGGATTTCCATGGCAGCCCAGTCCACATGCCCTTTTTTAGTGTATGGAAGAAAGGCCTTGTATTGTTCTGTGCATATTGAAGAGATTTTAGGTTTCTTTAAAATGCAAAAATGATAGTTACTTATACCAGAAACATATGATGGCAAATAAAATAGATCCTGCCACATGTGATGGTCCCAAATAGTAAAAAGTTGTATTTGACAGTAAACTTCCTATTTTATTACAGGAAAATAATGCTGTTTATTACATCTGATGCTTTTTTTCATTTTTAAAGATTATAATTTTAATATATCATTTCCACCTTCCGTTTCTTCTCTGCAAACCCTCCCATATGCCTTCACACTTGCTCTCTTTCAAATTTATGTCCTCTTTTTCTTTCATTGTGTTACACACACACACACACACACACACGTGTAATATAAATACATGAATACATGAAAACTTGTCTAGTCTATACAATGTCACTTATACGTATGTGTATTTAAACCCTAGGCAGAGAATTACAGGAGACAAAGAATAGCTGAAAATTGAAGAAATAGTCTTCTCTGGGGAAGAGCACACCAACAGGTTATCTAATACATCTGATACTTTTCATTGAAACATCTTTGTGTTATTTCTATCCATGTTAAGGGGCATGTGTGCGTGATGGGAACTGAACTCAAGACCTCATGAATGCTACTCAAAGATATTTTTACTCAATCTCATAGATTTTTCTTTTTTAAAAAAGTGGTTCAGAAAAGTTTAGAGCACAGTTACCGAGAAGTTAAGCTCTGTTAGAACTTATGCTGTGGTGCTCATTTTAACACTTGTCTAGCAAGAATTATGTGTATAAATAACCTGTATCTTCCTTGCTGAAGGACTTGATGGGGGATGTGAAGAATGCAAGGGCTATTAGACATAGGAATTAGATTATAGTGAGTTTATCCAATTTCCTCTCTGTAAAAGTCATAAAAGAGCACAACAAAGCTATTTATATCATAATGACCTAGACTTGCACAAGAGGAAGAATGGCTTAAGTAAGACTAAGATGTGGGAGATACAAGGCAGGGAGAGATGAAGGAAGCAAACTCCCAATGGGAGAATAAGGGTCTTGATTTCTCCTTTCCTGGACTATTCTTATCTGGCTACAAATATGGCTTTTATCCCACCATCTGAAAAAAAAACCCAGAAAACAAAACCTTAATTTACTTCCCCTCCACAGCTCTTCTCTTCAGTAATGACCCTTTGAATGATCAAGTTCCTCAAAATTGTTGCCTCTGGTCAAGGTACTCACTTCCTCTGCTTCCATCATCTTTGTCTGAATCTGCCTCTAAAGATCCTGAGTCCAAAGGCCAGTTCTCAGTCTGGCTCTCCCTCTCTTTAGCATAGCAACATCACACAGGGCTCTTACTGTATGCCCCTTCTTCTCAAACCTTGCCCGAACTTGTTCCACTAGAGTATACTCCTGATCCCAGCACTCCTTGCCCAGATTAGTCATCTCTCCCCTTTGATTACTGTTCCCATCACTCTGGACTTCTCATTAAATATGCTTTCCCTAGCTTCTGCATTTGATAGTCTCATTCTCTGGAACTTCCCTCCTCCAGATTTCAACTAATCTATTCTCATTCTCTAACCAACTTCAAGTCCCTGCTTATACACCTCATCTCAAACACCTACTGGCTACCTTACAAGAAACCAACATCCTCTAACACTAGCTTTCCTTGACCCAGTAATAATTTCTTTCTATTATATTGGAACCTCCATCAGGGTAGGGATTTGTTGATTTTGTTTGCAACTCCAATCACATGTTGAATGACTTAAGTAAAGCGTGTTGGCAAGTTCTAAATTGAGAGGGAAGGATGGAGTTATAGTGTCCCAAGAAAGAGAAGACATCAGTAGCATCCCGAGGTTAATGACTGCTTATGGAAATGAAAACTTGAATAAAAGGATTCACAACTTTCCACTTCCAAGCTACGTCTTATACCCTTTAGGACATGAACCTAAAGTTACATCGTTGACTTTAAAACAGTGTCTCTTAGAGAATTTCTTCTAGAGAAAGAAAGGTGAAGGGTTAAGCATGCTGATGCTGAGAAGTGGTGAGCAGTTGAGATGTGTAATCTGATGAAAAATGCCTGGTACCAGAAGGCAAAGGCAGAGCTGAAAAGGTGAGATGATAAAGCTTAGACTGAACACCAGAGCTTAGACTGAAGCTGAATTAATCAGATGCATTAAAGAACTCCAAAACAATTATGGAACTGAGGATATCACAGCAGAACAGTAGGAAATCTGGATCTTCACAGTTAGCCATACATACCAGGAGATTCATTAAGAGACTGATATATCCCTCTGTTTCTAGATAGAACAAAAGGGCCAGTACATGCATATTTCACTCAGCTCAATATGCATTCATTCAATAATCCTTTACCCAAAAACTTTGTGGCCAGATGCCTTATAGAATCGAGACATTTCTCCATTTCAAACAGGAATATGGCATACCACACTACCCAAAGGGTCAGGTAACATGAAACAATAATTCCATAGGTTTTGTGTATTTTCAAATTGTAGATAATAGATGGTGACTTGAGGCTATCAGATGATGAGCAAAACTGTATCTTTCAAAATTATTATCCTTAAAAGTGTGTAAACTCCCTTATTTCTATTAGGGAAGTTCTTAATAAGGTAGAGAATGGCCCACCAGCTTAATGATGGTCACTTTCCTGCTTCTCATCAGCTGAGAGATTGTGTATAGTGCTTGGTTCTCAGCTTTCTCATCTAAATGAGGAGGAGCCTACTCGAATACACTCAGTGGCAGAGTGGACTGGGGTAATTTTATATTTGCTACTGAGAGGTCAAGTAGAGAACTAACAAGTTGGTAGCAGTTAAAGCTTTATGCATGGTGATGCTGCCTTCTCAGATGGGTTTGCATTCTTCTTAAATGGTTGCATGATTTCCAGTATCCATTGATTCATTCATGCACCCAGCCATGCATTCAGCCATGTATCCATCCATCCATTCATCCATCCACCTATCTTTGCAAAACCAACGATTGCCTTTGCACCATTATATCTAACTCACCACCAGTGTCATCTAGCCTTTCGCTCCTGTCTTACTTTCTACTTAAAACATATCTAGCTTCACTTCTTATGTCAAACTCCCACTTCAGTGTTTCTAGCTCTGTTCGTGCTTTGGCTTAATTTTAAACAGCGAGGACTGCAATATGTAAAGAGGTCCAGAGACTCAGTCTTTGTTCTTTAAAGGTCTACAATATAGGTCTGCGATATAGGCATCTGTAATATGATGTTCTGAAATGCATATTAAGAATCACAATTAGTTAGAGTGAAATGGCAGGTAAAGAAAAAGTGAAAAGAACAAATCTGCATAATTGCTGTGGATTCACATAAAAGAAAGCTCACTTAATTCATTCTATAGAACTGGTTTCCATGGAAACATACCTCTGCCTTAGTTTGTACCACTTAAGTGTGGACACTGCTGTTTATACAAAGACAATTTGGGTTTCCTGGCAGAGAGGTGGTTTCTAGATTGTCTGTGTCCTTCCATTTTAAGCATCACTGTCTATCTTAATTTATTGCATTTCTTTAATCTTGTTCTAATATCTATGCTTCACCCTCACTTTTGCTTTTCAAAGTTCTGCTTCATTCTATCCTGTTCTTCACTGTCCTGTTCATGGAGAGGAAAACACTGTGTTCATACACAACAATAGTAGTGGTATATTTTGTTTTGTGAGACAAGGTTTCACATGTAACCTTGACTGGCCAGAGCTTCACTATGTAGACCAGGCTAGCTCCAAACTCACAGAAATCTGCCTCTGATTTTCTACTGCTGGGAATGAAGGCTCATGCCATCAAGTCTGCCCCAATAGCAGTAATTTCTAAAGACCTATAGTTCTATAGAGAGCACTGAATACCTACAATGAGCCATTTACTATGTTGGAAAATTTGCAACTAATATCATGAATTGCTTCAATACCATGTCATTTTGAGATCACTATTTCAGTTCTACAAGTTAGAAAGTAATCTCAATTAAGCTTAAATAATTTCCCCGTTGCACCGTTCTATAATTGCCAGCCTTCAAATTCATGACTTAGAAATACATACTTCAAAAAGAAAGGTTGGTAGAATAGAGCTGTACTTCTTTGAATTTCAAAGTTAAATCTTTCTAATATATATTTTTTTGTCTTTAGAACATGAATTTTTTAATTGATAATGCTATTTGAGAAGTTTCTGTATGAGAGAGACTGTTAAATGTTTTATATTCAGTGGTTCATTTAACGTACTCCTGGTACTAGATAATATTAGTATCTTCATTTTATAAGTGGGAAAACTGAGGCTCAAGATGGTAAAACCAATATGTAAAGGGTTGTGTATATATATATATATATATATATGTGTGTGTGTGTGTGTGTGTGTATATATACATTATTATACATATATGTATATATATGTATAAAATTAGAGGTATATGTTAAATCCAGGTCTTCTACAATATAACTCCATGTTCTTACCACCTATTACATTTAGCCTTTGTAAAAATGAAAGTTCTGGAGGACTGAAAGACTATAGGAAACCAATCCCTCGGTGAACAAAGTACAGAATTATGGGGATGTCGGTGTTAAAACTTAATAATATATTAATATATAAAAAAATTAATAATAGTGGTTTGACTTTTAAAATAAAACCCTCTGTGTTATCTGTGAGCATCAAAAATCCTCTTAGATGATGAAACATATCTGCCCTCCACACGTCTCATCTTATTGACCTCCCCCATACACTTGGAAAACTTTAAAGTGGTCAAATATAATTTTAACAAACTTTCCAAAAATGTTCACCCTGGGCCTAAGAATTTGAACCCTAGAGGTTAATTTTTAAAATGGTACCCTCTAATAAAATTAAGATCTATTATGAATACACTCTGATGTACTTTGCTTCTGCAAGATATGCATTATCTAGATACATGATAATTGCAACAATTTATGAATTAAATACTTCTAGACATGCTCTGCTTGCCTCTAACCACAGTAGTTGAGATGGAGAAGCCAGAGGATTGTGAGTGCCATGGTCACCCTGGGTCATCCTATGAGCACTGTCTCATAAACCCAAGAGCAGGGGATGTAGCTTATGATAAACCATTCATCTAGCATGATTCAAATCCTAATTTTGTCAAATCAAGGATTGTTAAAATAAAGTTATGGAGCTTAACAGAGAGTCCAGACGTTGTAATTTCTTATGCTCCTTATTAATCACAAACCATGTCAAATCTCAGGGAATTCTAATGCCCCGGCAGCTAGGCAGAGAGCTCACTCCATTGGCTTCCTCACCCCATGCTCTTTTCTTGGTTCTCCTCCTGCTCCTAGCCTCTTCTTCCTTCGTTCCCTGCCTTCTGTCTGTCTGCCTCCTTCTCTGCCCTTGCCCTAGTTCTTTTTTATTCCAAATCCTCTCTCTGTCTCCACCCAGCCTTCCAATATACAAATCAATGGAGCCTACCCTTCATCTGCCTTAAGGCTAAGGACTGTCCCATTCTTGTGGAGAGCCGTATAGTCACTCCTTTGTTTACTGGTAGGCAGTGAATCCTTTACTTGCTTCCAAGGAGAGCTTACTGGAACATTATCTATAACTAAAATCTCCCACAACAAAGGATTCTTTCCTTTTCTCTCATCTAAAGATGTTGGCAGTTATTTCTCAACCTTCCTAATGCTGTGGCCCTTTAATACAGTTCCTCATGCTGTGGTGATCCTCAATCATAAAATTATTTTTGTTGCTACTTCATAACTGTAATTCTGCTACTGTTATGAACCCTAATGTAAATATTTGATATGCAGAGCTGTGGAGACATGTTGGCCAGGGACATTGCCTTTCACGGAGACAGGGTGTGTGATCCTTGGTGCCAGCTGAAATGCCAGTCCTAAAGGAAAAATAGTGTTCTGGGTAATCAATTCGAGGTGGAACATGGCCAGGGCAAAGTGGAGAGGACGGAGACAGAACTGATGGATTATTTAGAGGATGCTTAACATCACTGAGATACAATGACAGATGATCCTGACTAGATAAACTTGCCAAACTTTGAAAGGTTTCGAAGGTCCATGGATTCTAGGTATGTTATTACAGACCTTTTCCAGGAAGTAGATGCATGAATAAATAAAAATAGAAAGAAATACAGTGAAATATAAATGCTCAAGAAGTTCAGATAAAACAATATTAAAACATATTGAGAAGAAGAAACTCAGGCATGTCTATATATTAATCTGAACATATAATTAGAAAAACTGCATTGCAAAAACGCTTTTATGCCAACTTAGGAATTCTATTAGGTACAACTCCATTTATAAGGCTCTGCATTATTGATCTTAAAATGTGAAATTAAAGCTATATGACTCAAGGATTAACAAAGGCAAAGGCAAAAAACAAAAACCCAAACCAAACCCCAATGTAACCATGTGAAGTGATGAATGTATCAATTGATTATGATAATCATTTCAGAATGTATAGAGAAAAA
This sequence comes from Cricetomys ansorgei, assembly GCA_026225945.1. Lineage (NCBI taxonomy): Eukaryota > Metazoa > Chordata > Mammalia > Rodentia > Nesomyidae > Cricetomys > Cricetomys ansorgei. The sequence continues at coordinate 2,735,391 of JAMJFZ010000020.1, forward strand.
GAAACATACTTTCATCTACATATAATTTGTCAACTCTACCTGAATAAATCCAGAAAATATTCTCTATATAAATAATCTAAACAATGATAGTTTAAAATTTGAAGTTCGCTTTCAAGTAGGAGCAAACTGGAAGCAACAGCTTTTCCATAATCCAAAAACCACAAGCTATCTGTATGACACTAATTTGTCCAGAGGGCTGTAGTTCAATTGATGGGCATTTGACTTGACTGTAAATGTCAACAACCAAGACTGAACTGGAGTTTTATAGCCAATACTTTAGCATCGGCAAGGTTACCCTTCATGGTGTGTCTGCTGACTAATAAGTGCAATACAAAGGCCTTCCTTTATTACTACCTGCCTCACCTCCCCCTCAGAAACAAAACTACCCCCAAAACAAAGAACCATAAAGCTCTTGGCCCTACTCTGTCATTGGCATCTTACAGAGACTAATATCTATGACACGCAGAGGCCACCTCTTCCCTCTGTACCTCTCATGACTAGTTTCTGATTGGACATTATTTGTTTTAAGTGCAGAAGAATCACCTTCAACTTCCCGAATGTATTACTTTCCATAGTGGGAAGGCAGAACTATTTGAGAGGAAATCCCTGACGCAGATCATAAGGAGTAATTCCTGCCTTGGAATTTTCCCTCCCTAAAGCATCAGAGTCAGCAGGGAGCAATGTCATGTCAGAAGGCCTGTGGATTCCAAATGTTTTAGTTGTCTTAAAAATCCAGATTCAAGCAGAAGTCCTTACAAATCAAAATATTATACAAATGTTATAGATCTGCCTATCTTTCTGTAACAGACTATAGCCATAATATGACTTGAAATTATCTTAAAGGAAGTAAGAATTACCCTTCTAAAAATCTTGCTTTTGTAAGAGCAATTTTCAGTCCATGTAAGTTAGAAGATACTATTTTTGAGGGATAATTCTGATTCATATTTTCCAGGAAGTATATTTTGATCCAAGATACTTCTACTATAAATGTGGCTAAATCATCAAGACTGCTTTTAACAAATGCTCAGGGGAAATTATGAATGGCTCCGATACCCTACAATCTCCCACAAACTCAAAGACTGGACAGCATTTAAATACCCCCTAAAAGCAAAAACATTTTTGAACAACCTGTTATCTTGGTTTTGGGTGCTAATTTTCTATTTAAGTGTTTTAACTACAATTTCTGAGAGCTACTTCAGCTTCTGAATGGGGAGGGATTCCTCCAACCCTCCCCACTTCTGTCCCTTCTTTTCCTCATCCCTCTCTCCTACTCTCCCGCCCTCCCTCTACCTCTAGGGCCTTATTAATGATAGGCAGGCACTCTACCACTAAGTTATCTCTTCAGCTCACATATTTTTTTCTTTATTCGTTTTTTTTTTTAATGGTCTGGGATAGAACTCAAGAAGCATTTGAGAAAAGTGTCCTCAAAGCTTAAAAAACTGTTATTTGAAGCATGGATAGACCAAAAAGCCCAAAGTTCTTTTCTATTTAGGTATCACCCTGTGATTTACATCCTTCCAGGAGAACTAAGCTTTGCAAAGTGAACGCGCTAAGATTAGAATTTAAGAACACAGTTTAGGAAAATAAAGGTTGGGCTGACTTATTTCCCAAATCTCTCATGACTTGACTGACATCAGCTTGCTGTTGCCTGAGCAGATACTTAGAATCTTTCTCCCCCAAATCCCCCAAACCTGTGTAGACCTTCCTCCAAATGATGCCTCTTACACACTCACTTCTGACAGCTCTTATGACTTTAAGCCATCTGGAGTGCCTCATCTTTCATTCAAACCATCGTGATTTCCTGGCTTACTTACCACAGCTGCTCTCAGATGCTCTGCCCCTATGCCATTCAGTGATCTCATCACACAAATCCTATCAGATCCCCCACCCCTCAAATTGTTGATTTTCTACTTAAAGCATAATAAAAGTTTATCACTCAGAATGAACCTGTCTCGACCTGAATTGTGAAGACTCAGCACACTTCACCAGTTTCCTCCTATTGATTCTTCTTTCTTCAGAAAAATGTAACCATTTCTGCCTGGGTGCTCTGATCATCTCTCCCCTCTGCCTGGGATGCTCACCTGTCACATTACCACCTTTCTGTCATGTCTCCACACATGGCTGGAATCTTAAATTCCTTAGAGTTCCAATCTAAACACTGCCTCCCCAGAAAGGGCTCCTGGGTATTCTTTCTACATGATCTTTATCTTCTAATTCCTCTTATTTCCTAAACCTGTAGCTTAAGTATGTGCTTTCATTTGTCTGCTTTTCTTAGTAGAAAGCAAGACCTGTATAGCCAAGAACACTGTCTGACATAAGGAACATAAGCATGCATAATTACTAAACAAACTGCCTTTCATATTACACCTGAAGGTATATAAATTAGGACCAGCCAAGAACTCAGACTCCTCATACATACTTAGCTTTCTGTTACCCTTTTAACAATCTTGTTTGTCAACTGTCTTGCTAAAGCTTCAGCACCAGAGAGTTGACAATAGGAAAAGGATGGCTTTACAGGTCATTTCTCTAAAACTGGTACTGAAATAGAAAGGGTAAATGGTCAGCCAATGTCATAACTGCTGCCATGCAACAACACAGAACTGGAACAGAGAAAGGATTTCAGCAGCTGGGATGTTGATAGGCTGGTAAACAGCATAGCATGCACAAAGGCCCCAGTTCAATCTCTACCTGCATAAAACGGGCCAAGTATGTTGGCACATACTTGTAATCCCAATGGAGGCAGGAGGGTCAGGAGTTTTGAGGTCATCATTGGCTACATAGAGAGTTTGAGACCAGATGGACTACATGAGACCTTGTCTCAAAAAAAAAAGGTGGGTGATGGGAATGTCACTTAACTATCTTATCTGTATTGGAATTTATTTTCAATTGCCTTGGAAGTGGTTTCTTCCTTTCCAAACTTACTCTGCTAACAGTAAAACTAAATCTGAATGCAAACATACAGCTCACTTGAATACAAATTTTGGAAACAATAATTTTAATATGGCAAAGGAATCCACCAATATATGACTTTGTAAGACCAAACATCCAAATCATTTCTAATTATAGACTTCAGCTGTGCTGAACCTAGACTAATTGCCACAAGCTCATGCAATTAGAGGGTTTCTCTTGGTTTATCAAAGACTGTCTCGAAGTAAAATAAACCAGTAAATTATTATAGACAACATTTTAAACACAACTACTACTAATGTCACAATTGACTTATTGAATTAAAATGTCTGATTTTAAAATGAAACTATGGTATACCATATTATGCATCATGGAGTTTGGGTACCAGTGTTCTGGAGATGGATTGTGCAGTCTAAAATAATTTTAGACTTTAAACTCTGTAAAGTCCTAGATGGGCTCTAAGCTCCATGTTCAAAGATTTCTGGATGGAACTCACTCCCTCTCCTCATTGTCCGTTGTGCATTATACCGCTTAGTGCTAGACTGTATGATCAAGGAAGATGAGGCCACCCTAAGAAGGACTGGAGCACTTCAGTGCCTTGCAAAGTTCAAGGTGAATTGAATGAGTAACAAAAAATAACCCTACAGAGTTATATAGCTGAAAATTCTGAGTACTGATTTCAAATCACAATAAAGCAGGGGTGAGAAGTGGAGTTGCTGGAGGGGGGAGGTGCTAGCTTCTTTTTCATGATCTAATCCACAGCCTATTAATCAGGGCCCAAAATGAATATATGTGCTTAATCATTTGGGTTCTTTCCCCATCTCTACAAGGCCTTATTAATGGCTGGTCACATTAATGGTAAAGTTTACCTATGGTCTTACATATTATTAGTGTGCTCTGTGAGACATTTAGGGGGATGCTTGCAGGGTTTCTTAGCATATCCCTGATCTTCTAAATGTTGCAGTCAAATGGAATTTTTAAAAATCATTTTTCATGTTTTGTACTATTCAGTGATAGCTTGTCTGAATCTTTTAAAAAGAAGTATTTCTTACTAATAAATGTATATATGTAAGAAGTTGATAAAAATACCAATTTTTTGACTTATAACAAAGCCAATGGGCTAGTGGTCCATATAAAAGCATTCATATATTAGCATAGTGTGCAGTAAATATCATTAAAAAAATCATCATCACAGATACCTTTTACCTAGTGAAAAAAGTAGATGTGTCACAGCAATATTTGCACCTATAGTCTAACTTCTAAGAATGATGCCATCTCTTATTAATGCTAAATCATCTTATATGGGGACACAATGTAGATACCATTTATATTCAATTGATGGAGAAACAACTAATTAATGTCTAACACATAGGTACTGTACTATACATACAAGCACATCATTTCATCCTATCTATCTAGAAGAGAGCTGTAGTCACTACAGCAGTATACCCATGGTGTTGCTCATCAAGGAAGACATTGAGGCATTTTCATAGGTGCATACCCCATCAGACCTCAGCAGAGGGAACCTGTCATGGCAAGACCCTGAGTGTCTCATCTCAGGGTTTTTATTGATACCTAAGCTCCTCAGGTGTTCTTTTGATAGCATATAGGTTTTCTTTCCCCATGGGTCCTTCTTTTCTCCCCGGCAGGTGGGTAAACTATCAGCTGCTAGCTTAACCTCCGTGAAGGAAAGTGCATGTCATAGGTTAACTTGTCCAGGCTGGTCCTAGATCAGAGGACATAAGAGTCAATGGAAACAAACAGAATTTCTGGGAGTCACTGCAGAGGGCTTAACTCATTTGTTTGGGGAAGGGCTTTCATATTGGTAGCCATAGAAATGGTCCTTGTATCCCAGGAAGGTAAGTGGAAGCTCATTGGTTAAGAGCATATTGGGTGACTTAGATATTTTTCTGGAGACTAGAGGGATAGACCACAATTCATAGCCGTAGCAAAATTACACTTACGAAGTAGGAACAAAACAGTTTTATGGTTGGGGATCACAACAGCATGAGGAACTGTATTAAAGGGTCACAGCATTAGGAAGGTTGAGAACAGCTGGTCTATATGCACAATAAATGCTAGCAATTAACTCTATTTACTAAAGGAAGTGGGGAAGACTACTCATAAATGAAAACTAGATTCACATCATGGTGTATGTGTAAGCAGACAAACCTGAAGATAATAAGCATAAAACTATGGGATATTATTGCAGAGATGAATCAAGTCCCTCGGGATGTAAGTCCCTCGGGATTATGTTAGAAGGGTTTAGTTGCAACTCCAGATAAACAATTCTGACAGATTGTATGCCTTTTGAGGGGCTGTGACTTGTGACCTGTCAGCTGCTGCAGAGGGGAGGGTACAGATTCCTGCCAGCTCCGTAGAATGAGAGCCTGAGCTCTCGACTCACTTTTAGCTGCAAGACAATCCCACTATAGCATGTGCAGATCATGAGGAATTTACATCTTTTACATAAAGCCAACACCTGCAGACAATACAAAATGGCAAGATCTAGGCAGCCCCTCACCCAACAATGCACAAAACAACCATTTTAAACATTACTGGAAATAAACTTCTGCAACAATCACCTCCACTTTACAGGCATGAGTCTTGGTGGATAAATAACCTTCCAGGCCATCTCAGAGCTAGTAATTGGCTTGTAACTTAAAGTCCCCATGCTTTTCAGACCACATCTTCTAGACAGAGGGCAGATCTACTCAACATGAGTGAGGGGGAACTCACTGTATCAGGAAACACATCAATGAAATCTCACAAGTTATCTGGACAAAGTTAAAAAAGCAGAGCTCTTCCACTCTATGAGAAATCATGGAGAAATAAAATGGCAAAGAACATTTGCACAGGACTTAAAACCTTAAAGAATCATTTACTTATAAATCCCAAAGTAGAGCAAGGGAAATTTTATCCAGAAGTAAAAGTTCAATAATATGACTAACATCATCATTCAGGTTCTTTTTACATGCTGCTTTGTAGCTACTTTCACTGAATCAAAAACTTCAAGACAGCCCCTTAGAACTTAGGAAGTCAATGAAACCTACTAGGCTCAGGAAGTTAGAAGATTGACAAGGCATCTCTCTAAGGTTGTAAAACCGGCAAATACTTGCTGGGGACAAATGACTCTCTAGTCAGTTGAGCTGTCTGTGAGCTGGGCAGGAAGCTTCAGGGACAGAGATGTTGTAAGTCATGGCCCATGCGGGATGGGCTTTTTGGTGATACAGCTGTCTTTATGTTAGCTGTGCTCCCGTAAGTAACACTTCATATTACAACTAACTCTCAAAACTCACTGGTTTACTAGTCTAGACTTGAGTGAAACCATTTCTTTAATCTGTCATTGGTGCCCTATCTGCAGTAAACAGACTTCTGTTCACAACTCCCCAGGAAAAGCCAAATAACACATGCTAAATCACTTTGGCAATTACATGGGCAACTTTTACAAATTTGAAAAAAATGAGGTAAAATACTTTACTCTTTCTTTCGTTCTTTCCTTCTCTCTTTTCTCCCCCTTTTCCTTCCTTCTTTCCTCCCTCCCTCCATCCCTCTCTTTTTCTCTTTCCATTTTTCTCTTAGAGCCTCCCCACCATCAATAATCCCAACCCCTGGCTGGAGGAATGGGTTTATATGTAGTTGAGCTATTTGTGGTAGGTACCCCCTGTCTGGCAACAGTAGTAGAGCCAAAGCTTGTCAGAATTTATTTGGATTTCATCCTGGAATTCTTCTAGAGGGCGCTGGAGAGTGCTTTCTATGCCTGGGTTGTGAAAATGTTAGCCATAGCTATTGCTTGACAATTAACCAAATGCTCAGAGGTTCTCAACCTGTGGGTCAGGATCCACTAGGGAGTCAAATGATCCTTTCACAGGGGTCGCCTAAGATCATCTGAATATCAGATATTTGGACCACAATTCATAGCCATAGCAAAATTACACTTATGAAGTAGGAACAAAACAGTTTTATGGTTGGGGATCACAACAGCATGAGGAACTGTATTAAATTAAATTCTAGGAAGGTTGAGAACAACTGGTCTATATGCACAATAAATGCTAGCAATTAACTCTATTTACTAAAGGAAGTGGGGAAGGCTACTCGTAAATGAAAACTAGATGCACATCATGGTGTATGTGTAAGCAGACAAACCTGAAGATAATAAGCATAAAACTATGGGATATTATTGCAGAGATGAATCAAGTCCCTCGGGATGTAAGTTTTCTAAAGAACTAAGGCAAAGGCATTGTTAGTGCAGGTATGTGAGGAAGTTGTACTAATTAGTTATGTGTTAGGATTTGCTTTCCGGGTAGATTATGTTTCTCTTTCATTTTCCCATTAGACCCAGCTATTTAGGGAGGCTGCCCTGGGAGGGTTAGCTTTCTTCATGAGTTAATATTTAATATGTCTTTGTGGAATTTCATAATCCCTGAGGTGTTATTTCACTTGCTCAAGAGGAAAAATTTTCTCTTCATTCCTGAACAGATTTATTTTAGGAAATGTGGTAAAATTCCACAAGAATCTTGAGGGTCTTCTAAAAAACCGTGATCATCTATGCTTTGGGGAGACATCTGGGTAAAATTCTGAGATGAACTGATGAAACTGACAACGTAGCATGAATTGAATGAAAGCAGACAGAAACGATTCCTCTAACTTTTGCAGCCTTTGATGGCCATCTTTAGAGGGGAGAGAGCTTATGCCTCTAGAGTTATTCAATCCTTCACGTGGGTTTGTTTCTTGTGTTTTTTTCACAATAGAACCTATCTTAATAGACAGTGGCACTGCCCTACCATCAGCTACTCTCAGTCAAACTCCAAATTCTGCCAAGTATCAGCACCTCTTCATTTGGCTATCCCAGGGTGAGATAGCCGTCAAAGTTATCTTTCATGCTATAAAAATTGGCAGCTCCCGGTGGAGTCACACTTAATAAAATATCAGTTTTAAATGCCATTGTGAAAATGAAAATACCTACCTGTTTTGCAGAATTAGTTTGATGTCTTTTTTCCCAAAGAGTCTTTAAAGTCAGAGATGAATTTGTGCCACACACTGAAGAAAACATTTGGGAACACCTTCTCTCCAATTTTTGATTTCATTAAGTAGTAGGCTCTGGTCTCCAAAGAGCTGTCAAAGCATATGCACACATGAACATAAAAGCTATGATTAATTTTCAATATGGGATATTCCTTCTCCATCCAAATGCTGATTTCATTCATGCACAATTGTTATTACCAAGAGGATTCTAACTCTCCATGTACCAACAGTGATTTCTAGTACGGGATATTTCTAATATGTGATATTTCCAATATGATATATCATATCTAACTCGTCGGGTACCAACAATAGTTCTTCGGGGTTTCATACTAGAGTGTTAGATGAGGATAAGAGCAGAGGACAAGAACTATTTAACACTGAAAACCACCACTGAGCAAAACCCATTTCTAATGAATCCCAATGCATCTGACATATTTCAGGGGTAAACTGTGGTCTACACGAGGATGTATCTAGAAGTAGTGACCCTAAGCTTGCTTTTTTAAAATCTTAAATAGCTTATCATCTTCTTTTTACCAACTTAATACGTATTCTATGTCTATATCATTCCACGGGTATTTTTATTTTTGTTGCTGTGTTGGTGATTGGAGGGGTAGGAAGAGAAAACACCTAGGAGGCACTGACAAAGTTTGCCATCTAGATATCAAGATGTCAGCTAGCTCATAGTGGACATACTGACAGTGGACTGATTAAGCTTAGGCTTCAGCTGGTGTGAGTCACAGGGCTTATTGTATGATGGCTACATAGACGCTCAAGTTTCAAATGGATCACTCGACATAGAACACACAACCAATAAATAACAAGTCTAAAACTTGGCAAAAATCTCTCCATACCATGACGACAGTTCCCTGAACAGGATCCTTCCCAACAGTTTATAACGGCATTCACCCTGAGGGAAGCTGGGCGGCAGGTCTCAGAAGGTCAGAGGTGCGACACAAGGAGAGGTTTGCAAATAAATCCTATCTTTCTGCTTCCACTTTGGCCTATAGCCAGCACTATTTCTGCTATGTAAACCTCAGGTTCAATTTATCTTGAAATAAAAACTTCTAAAGCATCCTGATTTTCCTAAATAACTAAAAAATGTGAATATATTCAAGTGAATATATGCGTGTATGTATGGATGGATATCAAGTGTCTCTAAGCAACGAGACATTTAGGAATACCAGTGCTTAGCTTCCAGGGAGAGAAGCCAGCACTGATTTGATTGCATATATGGGCCTAGGGAACTATACTCTTCCCTTAGTAGACCGTTTGGTCTACAGTATAATCTGTAAATCCTGTAGGGTGACGATGGAGTTCTTGATGCTCCCTGCTGAGGGATGCAGCTACAGGATGGGTTTCTAGTGGTAGAGCTGCAGAGAATAGATGGCAGAGAGTATAAATGATGGAAGACAGATCTAGATCATATTAAAGTTAGTGGAGTATATACCGATGTCCTTGTAGAGGGAGCGACTCCTCTTTCATTCTTGGAGAGTGTTTGTGATATACTAGGCTCATGTCTCAAATTGTATGCATGTTAATTTATCCTTTTGTTGTAGAGCATACTAGTCTCTGAAGCTGTAATAACTCATCTACCCACTTAGCTAGATTGAGATATTTCAAGAGTTTTATCATAAAATGACATGGTATGAAGGTAAGGACATATGACTTAGAGTGAGATGATGTGGCAAGCTAGATTCCAACTCTAACTAGCTACATGAGGAAACCATTTAATGTCATTACTCTTAACTTTTCATCAGCAACAGAGAGATTATAAACAATGATATCATATCACGAGGAAAAAGGAATCTTCTCCAAAGAGTCTGCTGACTATTTTCACACAACTCCCTTTTATATTTTACTCCATTTTATATTACATGTTAGGCATTTATATTACCTACTAAATATAAATATATATAGTTTGTGGAAAGTTTTTTTAATTAGAAGTTAATTCTATTAGGATTGATTTATTTATTTTTAAATTTTTATTTGCTTGTGTATATATGGAAGTGTTGTATGAATATGTTCACATGAATGTTAGTGTGTGAGGTTATATTTGTTGGTAGAGGTTATGTTCATAGGTGGAGACACCTTGTGATATAACTCTTTACGTTTTATTTTGAGACAGCCTCTCATTGGACCTGAGGCATACCACCTAGCAAGACATGGATCTGCCTATCTCCATACCTCCCCATCTCCAGGGATCCAGGGTACCAGATAGATGGCGCCACACTTATCTTTCACATGAATGCTGCAGATCTGAACTCATGATATTTTCTGCTATTACATATGAAGCATAATTGTTTAATTATGGAGAACAAAGACATTTAATATTTTATCATTTGTCACTCCTCAGCACAGAAGTACCATATCATGACCATAGGGAAAATCATACTTGATAAGATACTACCCAACATGATATAGTAATTTCTAAAAGGGATGACATGTCATTGCCAATCAGAGCTTATCTCACCAAAACAAAATGCTATTAACATTCTAAAAGCAACCAGTGTAGTTTTCTACATAAATAGAGTAAATAAGAAGAATTATAATTTCAAGTAATTTGAAAAAAATCCAATACCAATTTAAAAAGTTGATGAATTGGACTTTACAAAAATAAAAGTTTATTCATAAGAATACAGTTAAAAGAAATGACCAGGCAAATTATAAGAGAAAATATTCTTAATCTATGTATCTAGTAAAATGAATATGTAGAGAACTCACACAAATCACATAAAGAGACCAAAAACGAGAAACTTGAGCAAAGGATGTGAACAAATAGTAAGGCTGTGAACATACATTCAACATCATATTTCCTTGAATAAGTGTAAATTAAGACAACAAAGGGTGCTTTTTCAACTGGTAAATGAAATCACTGACAATAACACAGGTTGAAGATAACACTTGAAACATGGCCTGTTGCTTTTGAAAGCATAAAATGTTAAACAACTTTGAAAAAATTTGACATTTTAGAAAGCTAAACGCATATTATTAGATGACCCCCAAAATATAGCCCCATGTATTATTTCCAAGAGCAATGAATATGTGCACAGAAAGAACATCCATAGTGACTACAAACTCCAATACCCAACAATGGAAGAAGATGAACTGTTTTCGATGATTATGAGTGAGTACTGCTTAGTAGTATAAAAGACACTAGTGATATGTTCATTTGAATGAATCACACAAACACATGTAGAAGAAACTGAAGTAAAAATTTTACATGCCATTTTGTTCCACGTATATTAAACCTGAGCATATTCAAAGTTAATATAAACTGGTAGCAATCAGAACATTGATCATCTCTCTCAATGCTATGGAACAAAAAGATTGAGGCCACAGAACTGTTCTTCAGGACAACAGGCAGTGGCAATGGTGAGAAATGATCTCACTATGTGTCCAAGACTAGTCTTGAACACAAGGAGGCTTCTGCCTCCAGTACTGAGATTGTTGGCATGTGTCACCATGCACAATAATCTTTTAAAACCTGTTTTTGGTAGTCACATACTGAAAGGGAACATGTAAGTTATATTCCATGTGATGTAAAACTTATGGCTGATTTAACAAAGAAAGTATAAAAAGAAGGGAATAGAAGAAAATGTTGAGCTGGGTATGATGGCTCATCCCGCTATCCCAACATCTAGGAGAGCTGGAGTGGGAGGGTTGCAGTTGAATTTCAGGCTAGTCTGAGCTATAAAGTGAATTCTAAGTCAGTATGTCTTAAAAAGTAAGACTTTGTCTCAAAAACAAATGCTGAAAAAAGTACATTTTTTTTCTATTTTAAGAATGGAAACTAGAAAAAAATGCATACAAGTAGTCTTTCTCTCTCTGTAGTAGATTATTCATGGTGACCAAATAAATATGAAACAGTGGAGAAGACATTAATAAAAGGAAAAGAAAATGTTGGAAAGAAAGAACAAGAGTATGGAAGAAAGAGAAAAAAAGGAAGAAAGATTGAGGCTTGTTCCTGAGATAATCTATTAAAAGAAGAAACCTGGAAGAAAATCACTGCTCTCCAGACCAATAAGAACGTGCCAGGAACACACGCCTGTGAAAGAGATGAAAACAGCTGCTTGGGACATGCCAAAGCATATTTATAAAACAACAGAGCCATAAAAATGAATTCATAATAGGAAAACCTCAGTGAAGAAGAAGCAATAAAAAAGTTAGTAAAGACCATGGAATTAAACCTAGCCACTTAACACAGAAACACTGAACTAGAAATAGCACAATGATTAATATACATGACATGCAATGTTCATGGGAAAAGATGCAAAGAATATTTAAAAAATCAGATAAATGAAGGAAAATAAGAAAAAGTTATGAGTGTAGAGTACAAAAAAATCTTCCATGTGAATGATACCTCTGCATCTCCTTACAAAACGGATCCCTTAATAGCACAGAGTAGAATAATGGTCACAAGAAGTGGGAAGAGGAGAAACAAAAAGTAAAGGCAGGTTAGTTAGTGAAGACTGAGTTAAAATCAGATATAAAAAATAAGCTCTGGTGTGCTCAAAGTATTTAGGGTGACTGTAGCTAATATGCATTTTTAAAAACAGTTATCTCTAGACTCTTGTCACAAAGAAAGTGTCAGAGGAGATGTATGTGCTGATGATCATTTTCTAATGTAATTATTATACAATGTCTAGATATAGAGAGAAGCATCTGGTTGTACCTGATAAATATGAAGTTGTGTGTCAACTAAAACAAAACTTTCACCTATGAAGGTGAAAGTTTGCAGAAAAGACAGCCAAAGAAATGAAGAGAAAAACTATCAAAAATAAGAATCAAGGGATCAGCAAGATGGCTCTGTGTAGAGGAATTTACCCCCACACACCTGATGGCCTGAGTTCAATCCTCAGAATCCATGTAAAGGTTTAAGGAGAGAACCAATTCCACAAAGTTGTGCTCTGATGCATGCCCATCTCTCTCTCTCTCTCTCTCTCTCTCTCTCTCTCTCTCTCTCTCACACACACACACACACACACACACACACACACACACACACACCAAAGAAACATAAAAATGTGACTCAAAACTTCAATGAGAAGAGAAGGACATGTTCAATGAAATAGGAATTTGAGGCACCAAAGAAATGGCCACTCAACTTCAAAAAGCACAGGGAAACTGTCTTCACTATGATAGAATTCAAGGGATATTAGGTCATGATCAGTTACTGAGAAATGTGCAGTAAGTGGGCTCCACACCCACAAAATGGCAGAAGAGATACCACCTGTTAGCAAGAATGCTAAGAACCCCAGCCTGGGCTGCAAGCGCAGGTAGGAGTCACCCATACGCATTAATTCTGGTTTCATCCACATAATAGTGAACTCACCATAGGAATTCGTTGTGAAATCAGTAGGAGAGATTAGATGATTTTCAAAGACCATTGCAAAATCAGAGCTGGGACTGTTTGGAGGAATGATTTAGTTGAGTTCTGAAGGAAATACACAAGACGTTCTGGAATTCTTTACCACAGAAAAGTCAAGGAAGGTCCTACAGGTAAGTACACTTTTACTTTTTGGTGACCTTCACTGCTGTTTTCTATGATGAGACACTCCAGTGACATCTGGTACACGAGTGAAAACAGTACCTCGAAAGGATGGGCCCATACCAACCATGTTTCAATACATGAGTTCATCATGGCCTGTAGGAGGATGCTGGGAACCACCCTCTTGTTCTGGATATTGTGGAACTAAGGAATCTTGCCTTTCTTTATGAACCATGACACTGAGCAGCACAATGTCCAAGAAGGTAAGTTATTCTTTAAAGAAAAATTGTTTCACTTAATGACTGAGGGGAAAAAAAGACCAAACACCTGTGTTTTATAACTTGTAAAGAACTAACACATCTGAAACACTAATTTTCAAATGTTAGAAGTGTCACAAAACAAATGGCACACTTATTCTTCCTAGAAGTCACCACACCACTCACAAATGTTTTCAATAAAATGTTTAAGCATGTTCAAACACGTTCAAGCACCTACTAATATGGCAATCAATAGGGAATACAAGACACAGTAAACTCCACCACTGAGTTAAGGAGAAATTGCAGAATACATGATCTAGTTCCTTCAATAACTGAGTTCCAAAGCAAAAGTCTAGGAAAACTACTTTAGAAACTTGGAATTAGCACAATTAATCGTTATACTGAAACAGTAAGGCATCTTGGTGTCAAAATGTGAGTGCGTTGTCACAATGAATATATTGTTTAATGGGACATTGTAAGGGAACAATGAAGCATTATGATGCCACAATGGAGCATTTCGATGGTACTATAGGACCAGTGTCACAATGATTCTGAAGTCAAAGTCAAAATGCAGCAGAGTGATGGTAAGTTCGAGTATTGTGATGAAACAATAATAACATTGTGGTGTCAAATGAAGCATATGATTTCTTCATGGATAATTGTCATGCCACAGTGTGTCTTATAATGCCAGAATATAGCATTGTGGTGCCACAATTCACATTGTGGTGGTACAATGAATCATTATAATTCACTTTTATGATATCATTGTGGAACATTTTGGTTTCACACTGGTACTCTGTAGATACAATTAACTACTGGCATGTCACCAAGGATTAATGTGATGTCACATTGAGTCACTTATAATATTGGAGGTGCTCCAATAGAATACTGTGATGTCACAAAGAGGCATTGTTGAGTTATTATCAAGGATTATGATATCACAACCGGACACTATGATCACAAAGTGGGACATTGTAATGACACAGTGGGGTATTATGATGTTACAACGTAACATTGTGATGTCACATTAGACCACAGCACTGTCACATTGGAGAATTTATATCACAATGGAGCACAGTGATGTCACCATGGAGAACTAGAATGTCAAAATGGAGTACTGTAATGCCAAGGTATTGATGTGTCATCACAATGCAGGATTTGATGGCACCAGGGAATATAGTAATGACACAAACACATGCCTATATCACATTGATTTATCACACTTCATATCTGTGAAGTCACAATTTTACATACACATACATACATTGAAATTATGCCTTTAGTTTATTTTCTTAAAAAAGGGGAGGGGAGTAAGTGAGTGAATCAGGATATAGTATAGATGAAGCCAAACTGACAATGAATTGATAGTTGTTCAAGTTAGTTAGGAGGAATGTAGTGGGTGACTACATCATTCTATTGACCTTTAGATGTCTCTTTACTTTTCCATAATGAAGAAATATTTTTAAAATTTACAACTTTACATATAGACACAAAGCACAAAACAGTAATGGGAATAAGCATATTTTAACATTGTAGAAGAAACTCTTAATTTTTTAAAAAGTAAAATTTTAGGTCCTTATGCGGATACATATTGTATGGTGAACATAATGTCTCTCACAGGCAATTATCTCTGAGAAGTCTATAAACATATCCTTTGTTGTGTATTCTCCCTAAGTACCTAATACTTATTACCTATACCTATTCCCTAAGTACCTCTAATAACCCTTGTGTTTAAATATATATTAAACTCTCTTAAGAAACTCCAATTCTGCTTCAAAGAGGAAACAGTCTATAATATGTACAAGACATTTAAAATATATTTGGTGTTAATTCAAATGTAAATGTCCAGTAGAATTTAGCAATAATTTTTTTCTGGTTTTTGTCTTTTTGAAGATAGTATACTCTATCACTGCTTTGATATCATAACTTGTTATGGTATATGTTGTTTATGTCATCTTGGTTTAATCTGGGTAAATTTTATGTGCCTGAAAATATATCTATGATCTAGGTTTCAGTTTACTGGAGTATATGTTTTAAAGGTATTCCCTAATAATCCTCTGAATTTTATTAGTATCTGGTTAGTGTCTTCCTTTTTCATGTCTAACCGTATTTATTTGAGTTTTCTCTCCCACTTTTGGTTTGCTTGGATAAGGATTTACCAATTTTGCTTGTCATTTTGAAAGGTTAACACTTCATTTTGTTGAAATTTTGTATTGCTTTCTTCAATCCCTATTTCACTAATTAATTGTCTTGACCTTTATTAATTATTTCCACCTACAGCTTTTTGGGATTTTTTTCTTCTATGTTTCTTGGGTATATTATTAGGTTATTTATGATTTCTTAAATTTATCTGAGAATGTTTAACACAGGCACTTGTAGCTACAGCATTCCATCATGGAGATTTCTTTGCCATAAAGGTTGTGCTTTAACTTTCTCCATTTGATTCTAATATTCTTTAAATTTTCTCCCTGATTTCTTCAATGATTCATTGCCCCTTTAACAATGTGCTGCTTATAGTAACACAAACAGCATGCTATTGACACCAAAAATGACATATGTAGAGAGCAATGCTATAGAAAGGAGGATTCAGAAGTAAACTCACATAGTCATTTAGTTTTTGAGAAAATGTGAAAAACATATATTGGCAAAGAGACAGCCTCTTCAGCATCATGATGGAGAAACTGGATATTCACATGAAAAACAATGAAACTAGATCCATATCTGTTACCCAGCATAGATATTAATTTAAAAGAAAAGTACTGGGCTGAAGAGATGACTTAGCAGTTAAGTGCACTGACTGCTTTTCCAGAGGACCCAGGTTCAATTCCAAACACCTACATGGCAACTGTCTGTAACTCCAGTTCCATGGGATCTGACACTCTTAAAACAATGTGCATAAAATAAAATAAGTTGTAAAAAAGAAAGGTCTTAATGTAAGATATAAAACTATGTGAGCAATACATAAGGAAACACATAGTTGACAGGACATGAAGAAATCAAATTGGTAATGACCAGGTAGCTTTTTTTCCTGCTGGTCAGCTTTATTAGTATTGGAAGGTACTGTAAAAGACTAGCAACATTGACCTATCTGATTGTGCTTAATACGCCCTCCACAGGAGTAAAACACATGACTGGTCCATAAATCAAGACCATGATTAGTAGCCCACAGGCACCAGGGGTGAAGCTACTATTATCATTTTGCTGAAGAGACATAGTACCAATTACCCTTTAATTTTTATCTCTATAGTCAAAAGTTAGTACAGCTCTCAGACTTCATTAGAATTTTTTTCCAAAACAGTATTTCTCTGTTGTAACTCTGCATGTCTTGGAACTCACTCTGTAGAACAGGTCTGCCTCTACCTCCCAAGTGCTGGGATTAAAGGACTGCACCACCACCATCTTGTGAGATTGTGTGTGTGTGTGTGTGTGTGTGTGTGTGTGTGTGTGTGTGTGTGTGTTTGTAGTGGACAGGGATAAAAGCAGAAAATAACAAATGGTTAAAGTACAAAGAATTAGTATTTGTGGAGTGCTCAGTCATAAATGGGATATCTGTATCTCGTCCCCTTCTCAGGAAAGATCTGGAAGAGGTATTGGGGAGATGATTAGAGCCAGAGGTCATGGAAGACTTGCATGAAGCAGTGTTTCTGGACATGGCAGGTCTGCTGCACTAATGAACTCACAGCAGTTGGATTTGTCTGCACAAGGTCAAAGCCAGTCAACATTCCAGCTTCGAGGGGGCAGGGGCTCACGAGATCCCATCCCTAGCCAAAGAACTATCAATTGCTGATGGCTTCCATATAGTGTCATTTTTTAAGGGTGTGGCCCCTTGTGGTTTACCCAAGCGCTAGTGAATGACCCCATGCTCATGAGTATATGAGCAGTGCAAATTAATCTTGGTGGGTTATAAATACAACAATAACAAAACCCAAGGAGGGCATGAAATTCAGAGGAGGTGGGGAGGTTGGGGGTCAATTTGGGAAGGGTTGGGGAGGACTGGGGGATGACTATAGTCAAAATATATTGTATGCATGTATAAAATAATTGAAGGATTAATTTTGAAACATATAGGCATAAACAAGAATTTTCTGAAAAGGAACCCGACAACTCAAGAAACAAATGATTTTGACAAATTTTGCAAGATATTAAAGGGCTTCTGCATAGTCAAGAAAACAAAAGAGTGAAAGGAGAGCCTACAGAGTTAAATAAAAATGCCTGTCAGGAATACATTTGACAGAGGATTAATATTTAGAATATATAACAGATTTCAAATGTCAGATACCAGAAAATTCAATAATCTAGTCAGTAAGTGAGCAAATGATATGAACAGACTTTTCTCAAAGATGAAGTAGGTGCAGCATACAGCTACATAGAAAAGTTCAACATCTTTAATTGGCAGAGGAATGCAGAATAAAACTGCACTGAGATTTCATGTCATCTTAATCAAAATGGCTGCTACTAAAGCAAAGAAGAAAAATACACTGCTGGTAGAAATGTATGCTAATGAGATATCACTACAGAAAGCAACAAGAAAGCTCCTCAAAAAACAAAACTGCCATATGATCCAGCTATGCTACACCTATAAATATACCCCAAAGTATAAGTGAGCATATTACAGAGACACCTGTTAATTCATATTTACTGTGACATTATTCACAATATCCAAGATATGGAGTCAGCTTATATATCCATCAGGACATGAATAAAGAAAATGTGATATGTAAACACAGAGGAGTTCATTCTTCCATAAAGAATGAAATTATTGTCATTCACAAGAAAATAGAGCAAACCGAGGATCATCATATTAGGTGAAATATCCAGAATCAGGAATACATTATCAGAAAAATATATTATATCATTCTTTCTCCCATGGTTAGAATCTAAGGAACATATGTACATGCACATAAGCATGTGCATATACATAGAAACACACACACACACACACACACAGATACGGATATGAAAGTCAAAGGGGGGACTATTTGGGAAAGGAAGAATGTTCCTGGGAGAAGGAAGAGAAACAGAGAAGGCAATGGATATAAAATATAGTTAATGCACATGATATACTTGACAAAAAATTTCACTGAAACCCTTTCACTGATATGCACTAATTGAAAAAATTTTAATGTTTTTTAATAAAAGCTGTGCTCAAAAGATAATCAAAATAAACAGCTTTGGTTTCTTTACTCAAAAGGGTCTCACATCACAAATTACTATTTTACAGTCTTCTCATGTGTTTTGAGGCAATTCTCTGCCTGGGAACTCTGGAGATGAAGAGTGCCTCAAAACTGTTTTCATTACAACTGAGAGATTCTAGTAGTTACCCTAAATAGCATTCCAACCACATTTGTGATCTCTATGGAGATCAATGTTCTTTGCAAATGAAACACTTTCAATATTATATGGTCAGTTATGACTATCAGTTATTTGCCATCTATGACCATGGTTCACTCGTAAGAGAGTATTAGATATAAAACACTCACTGGAAGCTCAGCAGTTTTGGTGGTCTCTAGTCTGTCACAGTCCTCAGAGGATATACCACTGCTTTTATTTAACTCAGGTTAATGCAAGTCATAACTATACCCCAGGCTTTCTGCTTGGCAGAGCAAAGATTAAGAAAAAGGTATCTATTCCAAGACTTTCTTGAGAAACACTTCCATTTGGTTAGAAAAATGTGGTTTTCAGGCTGTCAGACACACATTGGTTGCCTAAAACTTAGACCACTCTCTCAATAGCTGCTTCCTTTTAGAAGAAATAAATTCCTCAAGAACAAAAAAAACATGATTTGACCATTCACAGAAGATGGCAAGCAGCTCCCAATATGTATACTTCACTAATCTAAAGCAACAAAGGACAAAACTTTTGGTGGGTGTTACTCTGTTCATATAATGATTCTGATACAGAATAAACAGTACCCTGAAAGAGTCTGCAGTCACTGACCTAAAACTGTCTTCAGAACCATGAGTGTACTTGTCTTGACTTTACATTTTGCTAGCTGATGTCTGATAGCCTTCCTACTTCAGTTGGAATAATCTCCTTACCTGCTGGTTCCTTATGTCCACATTTCTAGCCTTATATTCTGATGGCACTGTTGTTTCACATTTTCCTGAGATTGTCTCTTTTACTTTTCAGATTTTTGTTTAGGTATTACTCCTTAGTAAGATTCTTATGGTCAAAGGGTAACCTTGAACGCCTATAAAATTGTCCTGATATAGTTCTTTCCACAGAACTAAAGGATGGCTCTGCAGAGCCAATGTTGGAAGACAATACTTCCCTGTTCCTCTTACTTGTGTATACAGTGTATTTGACTTGGTTCAGAAGAAATTTTATAGTATAACCTTCCAAGATAATTTTTCACTTATGTAGAAAAAAAATATTTTATCCTGCTATCTTATAAAAGATGAACAATAAGTAATTATACATTGCCTTGATTCTATTTCACGACTTTATTTCATATTTACTGGTGTCAGCAGTCTTGTACACACACACACACACACACACACACAC
Source organism: Cricetomys ansorgei (assembly GCA_026225945.1). NCBI lineage: Eukaryota > Metazoa > Chordata > Mammalia > Rodentia > Nesomyidae > Cricetomys > Cricetomys ansorgei. The sequence continues at coordinate 2,755,572 of JAMJFZ010000020.1, forward strand.
ACACACACACACCCCTGATTTCAGGTTAACAGGCACTACAGTCAACAGGAGAACAATGAAGTCTATTGAAAGATGCTCTTCTTTTTAATTCAACCTAATCTTCATCATAACACAAACAAAGCTGGAGTTACCAATAAAGCCAACATCTCAATTCAAATGTAAATTCCTCATGCCCTCTTATCTCCAGGCATTGCTCAGACAGGAACAGACATTTTATTAATTGACTCTTCTTCTAACATAAATGTCAACAAGACTTGGAACCAAAGTCCTCCATCTCTGACCTGAATGGCAATGAAGCATTTTGGGATATTCTGGGGCTGTTATGTCTGTCCTGGGGATGTAACGATGTGTATGGTGAAGTCATTTCCCTTGCTCACATCTATGGTCAGACCAGCCTTGTAGTGAGTCAGCAACTGAGTCCTAGCTGACCTTGGGTTCAGCCTTCTATTTTGGTTCTGCTGTGACCTTTTCTTTTACTTTTGTTTTCTTACTATCATTCTCCTTTTGGAGGATATCCAGGAGACAAGATTCTACAAATAGAGTTTAGACCCGTAATGGGAAGTGCTTGTACAATTCAGTTCAATCCATCCCGGCAGAATCAAGAACACAAGGAATCTACATATTAACAAGGAATGTACTGCTTAAAGGACTGCTGAGGATCATCTGCATAAATCGTCTATTAGACTTTTAAAATTTTGAAATAGTGGATTTTGCAATATTTGCAATATCTTCAGAACATACTAAATGGCAATATTTGGAATATCTTCAGAACATACTAAAATCTGAAGAGGAAGCTTCATTTTTGGGTAAAACCTTCCACAATTAAATGCAATTTCTGGAACTTTTCCTAGTTTCCTGAGCCCCTAGATGAAGCTCCATGAAGTGTTATATTTCATTACTCCAAAGAGAAAGAACAAACTCACTTTCTCTCATTTCTAAAGGACTTTGAGGGATGCTCCGTGGCTCCAGTGCCAACTATTTTGCCCCAGGTAATGGAAAATGAGAGGAATTCACTACGGTAGGAGGATAAACTGGTATTTCTTTTTCTCTTAAAATAAAAAATAAAAAGGTAGTATCTACACCTTCAGCATCACCGTGATCTAAAAACAGCCAACTGGTTTTAGGAAAGGTATATTCTACAGAGGAATAAGAATCAGCTCATACAGAAGGGTGGAGACAAAAAACAAGTGAGTTTAAACATATTGATTGTCTCAGGCTGACAATTAAGGTGGGCTCTGTGCTGATTCAACCATCCTAAGGCCAAGCAGCTGAAAGTTTCTAAAACCAGGAATGTGATAACAACTGTGGTGGGCACTGTCAGGATAATTTGTTTGTCCTGCTTCTTACATATTCTCTAAGATTGGGGATTTTTCCAGATTGATCTTCTTACTTGTGTGTTCTGAGCTTCAAACACATGTGCCCTCTGGAAGAAGCCATGATTTATGTGTAGTTTTTTTGTAATGTAATGCTGTTAGATATTCAAGTTCTAATCTGTCTTCAAAGGCTTGCTTCCATGCTACTCTCTTTCAGGGGTCTCTAGTGACACCCCGTGTTCTCACTAATTCTCACACCACATCTTAAGTTTTAGAACCATCACTGTTCACTCTTGAATTTGAAAACAAATTTATCAATAGGTCAGTTTATTTCTTTTATCCTTTAAGACTGAGCCTATGTAAATAGAATTAGATATATTATTTCCATGCTCTCAGTTACTGAGAACTCTGGCTTTACTATTTCATGAATCTGCCTTCAATTAATTTTAGGCCAACAGAAAATCTATGAAGTTAGTAAAGATAATTCCTATGTTATCTTCACCTAATTTCCCCTAACATTAGCATCTCACATAACTATTGTATTTTTCAATGAAAAAAAAAAACTACATGAAGCATTTCAAACTTCTTCTGGAGTGATAAGCATGGAGAAATGCGTAAAGGTCTTTACCTACTCTGGCACTGGAGGGCTATCTCCTAAAAGGTTGACATAACTAGATAAAATTTATTATGATTTACATAAAAGTCCTGTGTTGTCTCATAATTGTGAAGGGATATGGAAAAGAGGAAAGGAAATGAAACAAAGTATGTTCTCTAAACACAATAGAATCATTTTAAAATTCAATAAAATAAAATCAGCAGGAACACAATTTAAATAATTTATAAACATGCACAGGTCTGAGAGAATGTCTCAAGGAAAAGATACTTCTGACTGAAAAATATTGTGCCTATCAAATGTTTCTATTAGAAAAGAAGAAATCCCTAAATAAAGAATAATTTTTCTTAGAGAATATTTTTTACTAGAAAAGGTACAATTTGAGCCTACAAGCTGCAAAAGGAATATTTTTTTATTTTATTGGTTATTATTAGAACAAAAATGAATGAAATTAAAAATGGTAACACACACACACAAGTAGAATTGTAAAGCCAGCTCTTCAAATGGACAACTTGTAAACTTGTAAGCTTGTAAACTTCTAGCAGAAAAGATGTTAAATGTTAGCCCTGAAATGTATGAGAAGGGCTTTCACAGACACCCAACAAAGTAATACTATGATCATGCTCTGCTCATATATTTGATAACACAGAAGAAAAAGATCAATTTCCTAGAAGACATAGCTATCAAATCTCTCGTAAGGAATCTGAAGCTATCACAATCTATTAATGAAATTAAGTCAACAGTTAATGATACTTCAAAATAGAAAACAGTAGGCCTAGGCAGTTTCATTTGTTAATTCCACCAAAACTTTAAAGACATACACCTACAGTGTGCAGACTTTTCCAGAAAATGGAAAATTCAGGTCCTAACTTGTGCTACTCAACCAGCTTTACCTAAACCCCAAGACAAAGACATGACATCAAGGAAATCTATGGGCCAACATTTGTTTCTGGTAGAGATGAAAAATTCCACAAAATATTAGCAAATGGAAACCTACATGAATAAAGTTTATACAATATGACCAGGAAAATGGATCCCAGTAATACAGAATGGAGTCAAAATTTCAATGAACATAATAAATATTTTAAATATATATTTACTTTATATATGTAAAATTAACAGTAAAACTAAAATGTGACATAAAATTAGGACATAAACCTTATAAACATGTATAAGATACATATGATTCAGAGACTCAGTACTGTCATCCTCATAGTTTCTACCCAGTTCAACGAGAACTAATCATACTTTTTGACAAGCTATCAGATTCTAAAGTTTATGTAGAAAAGCAAAGGCTCTGCAATAGCCACCGCCTTGCTGAAGAACTGTGGGAGAACTGACAGTGTCTGGCTGTCAGTACTACAGTGCTACAATGAGAAAGACAGCAGGATGAAGAGTAGACACAGAGCAGTGGAGAGAGAATCGCCCGTCAGGTAGTAGACACATGCATCGGCGATCAACTGATTTGTGATGAAACAACTAAGTCAACTCAACAGAAAAAGTAAAGTCTTCTGAAAACTGATGATGGGACCCTTGAATGTCTATATATAAAAATAAATAAATAAAAGGAACTAAACAGGCATCAGCCTTCCATTTTTCATGAGAGTGAAAAGGTCATCTGGTCAATATCTGGTGGAATGGTGAAGAAATATAAAAATTTGAAGGGATTCTATTATTTGGGAAATGACACAAAGATAATAAATAAATAAATAAATAAATAAATAAATAAATAAATAAATAAATACCATTAAAGATAATCTTTAAAAGTATAAAAAATTGCCAAGCGGAGGTGGCCCATGCTTTTAATCCCAGCACTCAGGAGGCAGAGGAGAGCAAATCTCTGAGTTTGTGGCCAGCCTGGTCTACAGAGTGAGTTTCAGGACAGACAGAGTTACAACAGAGAAACCCTGTCTTGAAAAAAACCAAAACATAAGTATAAAAATTAAACGACTTCATTTTTACATTTTTATAGCTCTCACGTTGTGGCTACAGGAGAAACAAAGTTGGTCACAGGCCTCAGCCTCTGTGCTCTGAAACCAATCACTTCCCGGGCTAGTAAGCGAGCACAGAAGGGACACAGATGCACCTGTAACCCAAGTTACACAGAAACTTGTACAGATGCTCAGAACACTTTTAAGTTTATAGAGACCATACACTGTTCTCCAACATGAGCTAGTGTTTCTGTGACAGAAGACACTGTCCAATGTAAACTGTACAGAAGACACTGTACAATGTAGTAATGTAGTCCTACAATGTAGTAATACAATAATTAAAGAGATATTTAAGCAAAAGATGGGTAGGAAAGTACTAGGTTTGACAAATAAAGAGATTATATGGCTCTTTTATTATAAGGTCTGGAGTAAGTGGTGATCAATGAGAGCGTGGCTGAACTGCCAAAGGTACCCTCGCATACAGAAAAAGAAGGGATAAAGAATGGTCTTAGAACCATGCAGGTTGAGTATGTATGGGAGCCTAGGAAAGTGAGCAAAGGATCATTTCACAGGAGAGCTAGATGCCCTAACATTTAGTAAGGCCACCAAGAGTGCAGTGGTCAGAGAGCATCTGTAGAGCTGAGCAGAGCCACTAGACCTCTTCTATGTAGGCCAAGGGTGTGGGTGAGAGTTGGGCTGGGTGAAACCCACTGACACATAGGACTCTAAAAGAATAGGAGTCACATGGTGATGCCCAATGGCCACAGCCTGGGAGCCACAGTTTCCATAATCACTGAGAAAGCCAAGGGAGCTGTGTATATGGTTAATAGAGTATGACATCTGTAGGGGCAAACAAATGTATTGCTCAATGCCTGAAACTAAGGCAAAAGGCAAACAGAGAGACAGGAGGCCAAAAGGGGTGATTCTTCTAGAAAATCCATGATTTACCACTCATTTCTCAGAACAAAGCCCATTTAGGGTTAGAATCCACCAACCAAAGGGACTGAGTCCCTGGAAAGAAGGGCATGAAACACAGCATCAAGAACAAAGTTCAATGTATCAGGGGAGATGTTTCAGAAGGTAAAATGCTTGCTGCACAAGTATGAGGACCTGTGTTCAATTCTCAGCTCCCATACAAGAGCCAGGTGCAGTGGACCATCCCAGCTCAGATATGGCTCATCCAGAAGGATTCTGGAAACCATTGCCCAGCCAGTCTAGCCAAAATGACAAGTCTCATGATTCTATTACAGAACATAAGATAGAAAATGACTGGATAAGGCAGCTGAAATTTTCCTCTGTTCTGGCCTACAACCCCCCACCACCACACACATACATTTTAAAAGAATACACTGTAATTATTCTCCTAGTCTTTCCTCAAAGGGAGCCTGTAGCCACTACTCTATTGTTCCTACATATTGGTCAATAGGACATACTCAGCCATACAGAGGACCTCAGAACACAGGGTCTCAGCAGATGTGGGTACCCAGAGACACAAAGCTTCGTCCTGGCCATTTCATTTTTAAGGGAATGTATAGGCTCAGGTGGTGATAGAACCCTGGCATGGTGCATGAAGGCAGTAGGAATAGCTTTCTTAGGGACAGAGAAAAGCTGACAGTAAAATTGTCAAAGTGTTGTAACAAACACAGTTCTTAGAAAGCTGATATGTACTTTCAATGGCATCAGGGAAAGTAAAAATTTAGACAAGTATACAGAATGACACAGCACTGAAAATAAGTATTATTTTAAGGAGTTTGAGCAACTTTAAATTTGAGTATATAAAACAAAACACTGGAAAAATAAACAGAGCAAAAATGTCATGACTTTTAGGAGACAGTGACATGTTTACTCTACTGGACTTCTAAAGTCTTTATGCATCTTTATCTGTCTGGCAGGGCATGAAGACAGAATAAATTGTGAAAGATAGAAAATATGTAAACAAGTTTATCAAGTCATTCAAAAATAGTCAAGCTGAGTGTTATGGCATGTGCCCGCAACTCCAGGCTAGTTCAGGAGGATCACCATAAATTTATAGCCAACCTGGGTTGAAAGACTATGTCTCCAAAAAAAAAAGTAAACAGATATAGGACATCACACTTAACACATGAACACAGTGTTCCCATGAAACTGATATAACTGATTAACAAATCTCTGGACTATAATACACGTTTTAAAAGTACACGGCATTATTCCTTTCAATGATCTTCTTTATGTAGTCTTAATTCTATTAATAATGAAAAGAGCACTTTTGAAAATATTTTACATTTGGAAATTGAAAAGCACACCTCTAAAGAATTTTTGTGTTGCCCAGTGTGGTGGTATGTAATCCCAGCACACGGGAGATGGAGGCAGGAGGATTGCAAATTTGAAGCCAGCCTCTGTGGTACAGTGAGTTCCAGACTAGCCTAGGCCTCAGGAGTCTGTCTCAAAAGCAAACACAAAAACAAACCATGATAACAAAAAGAAAACCAGAATTCACGTGTCAGATTCCTAATAGACTTTGGTGAAAGAACTACTACAGAAAGTTTGCTAGCAAAGCCATAAATTAATCTGGAAGAAAGGCTTGAAACAGCAATAAAAAGAAAAACTCAGTGAGCATCATTATTAGTTCAATTACATTTTAATTGTTAGACTCTTATTGATTTTAAGTTTAAGATAATGATAAAAATTGTGCCCTTACATAGTGTCTAGACCTGTTAGTCACAATCTCTTTGGGGTAGAATGACCTGATCCTTTTACAAGGGTCATCTCAGACCCTCTCATATCAGATATTTACGTTATGATTCACAACGGTAGCAAAATTACAGTTACGAAATAGCAACAAAAATAACTGATGGCTGGGGATCACCACAACACGAGGAACTGTGTGAAAGGTCTGCAGCATTAGGAAGGTTGAGAACCACTGGCCACAAGGAGAAAGAAAAACAACATAACCACTTCGGTGTTAGAAAACGTCTAATTAAGGATAACAACTAAAATATGAGAAACAAAAATTTATAAAGTACAAATCAACAAAATTAAGAAAAACGTTTTATATCAAATGAGAAATAGGAAAGCAAAGTTACAAAAAAATACCAAAACACTCTTGAGTAATACTAATTTGTTAGCAATAAATAAAATAAAACAACAATCTAATAAGTATAAAACAATATATGCTAGATTAAGGAATATATATCAGGGTAAATATTAAAATTAAAAATTGAGATAAATGATGCTTACAAAAAACAGAACACAAACAAAATTCCCAACAGAAATACAAATAAAGATGTGGGAAAATAGATACTAGGAAAAAGAAATTATTAATGTCAGTAAAGAAGGATTTTTTTTAAAGAGTATTAAATCAAGATAACAAAAAGAGAATATCAGGGCTACTAAGATGGTTTAAGGGATAAAGTGAAGCCACACAAACTTGATGGACTGAGTGTAATCCCCGGATGTCATGATAGAAGAAGAGAACTGATTCTACAAAGCCTTCCCCTGGCTTCTACAGGCGACCATGGCATGTGTGTGCCCCATCATAAATACACACATACTGCTGTTACTAATACTACCATTACTACTACTACTGATAATAATAATTTTAAAAGATACTTTTAAAGTTATAGCTTAAAATATTTACAGAACTACAGGACAAAATATTATACAATTATCCTTGGGACTTATAGTAAAATCTTCTACACATAACCAATGACAAAGATTTGAGGTTTGAGATTTTACTTTTATTATTTGATTTGACTTAAGCTCCACTCTACAAGATGGTACCAACACTAGACACTGTTTGCATGACCAAGAACCAGAATGTATAGTAAAACCAAATACTACTGTGGGAAAAAAACCAAAAAACAATAAACAAACAAAAGCCATAGCAATAAAATTATTCCTAATGATATTCTGCTATACTTATGGATCAGTGGCCATCATCAGATAAACTTCCTCCTGTAGCAGATGGGAACAAATACAGACACCCAGGGCCAGACAATATACAGAGAGTGAGAGACTTTGGAACACTAGCCATTCAGAATACTCCTCTCAGGGATAAGGGAACTCAATAGGGAAGAGTGTAAGAGCCAGAGAGGATGGAGGACACCAAGAAAACAAGGCGTTTAAAATCAACATGATCAAAGCTCATATGAACTCACAGAGACTGAGGCAGCATACATAGGGCCTGCACCAGGGTCTGCACCAGGTTCTCTCTGTATATATTATGGCTTCCAGTTTAGTATATTTATGGGATTCCTGAGTAAGCAAGTGAATGGGTCTCTGATTATTGTGCCTTCTCTTGGGCTCTTTCCCTTATGTTTGTAAGATTTTACTTTTAAAATATGTCATCTTTCACTAATATAACATGCTATGGAGCTTTTAAAATTGACATTATTTTATGTACCAGAAAGAAAGATATTTTAAGATGAAGAATCTTCATAAAAGAGGTCCCCCCATCTCAAACACACACATATCATAAATCAGGATGGCAAGGGATTCATGTAAAAGTAAATGAGAAAGCAAGCCCAGGCTGAAAAGGAAAGTAAGGAAATTTACTTATCTCAGCTCTGGCCCTGAGTAGAAAGAAGAAAACTTAGGAAATTCCTTTGAAGATCTGACTCATAAGCCAGACAGAAAATACTGCAGGGCTTCCATCTGAATTCATTTACCAGATTTCATTAAAAACAAAAACAAAAACACAAAAACAAAATGAAAGCAAAATGAAGAACAGATCTCAGCCTTGCAAGTAAAACATAACAACAAAACTAAAGGAATATTATCCCCACACATAGCCCAAGCAAACAAACAAACTGAAGCAAAAGCAGAGGTTTTAAATTAAGGTGGTTACAGTGCCTTCACTTGAATGGCACAAACAAATGCAAATCCTCTCTGGAAGAGCTAATTTTATCTCAGGCACTAATGAATGCTAAGATACATTCCATTATAAAACATGTTCCAATTTCAGAGATGTTAAGAGTGACAAAAAGTATAACTCAGAATTAATAGATCCTAGAATTACATGCACGGCAAATTGTTTCTTCTCAACAAAATATGAAAATTAAATTCTATTGAACCCTAGATTAGATAAGAGAAGTCTCAATAGCTTTCAGAAAGTTGGATTCATATAGACTAGGAGTTTTGACTGCAAAGTGATTGATTGCAACTGACTGATCTGATTGTAAACAAAACAAGGGAAAGATAATTGACACACCTGAAACAAGCACAATGAATATACAAACAACTCATTCTTAAAGAAGCAATAACAAATAAGTTAAAACTGAACAGTGCTAAAATATGTTTTACATTTCAAAACTTGTGGAATAGAATATAGAATTCAAATTAAATTTCTTAATATAGAGGGTGTGTTGCAAGAATTTAGAATTTTCTTCCCAAAAGAGATGTGGACAATATCTTATCCCTTCTCATGAGGTCCTATGACAAACCAAAGTTTAGTTCTAATGAGGAAGCTCACCTTGGGAAATCACAGTGTTTATTGGGCTTACTTACAGAGCATGGTTGAGGGGTTACAGGAAGGAACATGAGTGACTCTAAAGTAGCTGTACCATGGCTATATAGAAACAGGCCCTACCACTAACTACATATTCTAGCCTCTCCCAGGATTCCAAGAACATGTGCGATTAGAACAAAATTGCATAGAAATGACTGAGAATCCTGGTGGCTGATACTTAGGTAATAATCTTCCAATAACCTTCCCAACTATGGAAGAAAATCTCAGTTCACAAGACCAGTCATGATGGATTCCCACAACCAAGCACAGCTGATCCCATAATTATGGCAGGTATTTGGCTAAGAGAACAATGCTGTATGTATATGAATGTGGGTGCATGTATAACACGCTGTGTATGTAGATGTCAGAGGACAACTTTTGGGAGTTGATCCTTTCCTTTCATCATAGAAGTCTGAGATTGGACTCAGGTTGTCAGGCTTGATAACAGGAATTTACCAATTGAGCAATGCTACCAGTTCTAGAAAGTAGAACTTAAAGTAATAGTTATAAACATATTTACAAAAGTTGAAAGCAAAATTTTTCCTCATGCAACTCATAAAAATATCAAAATATTTACACAGGTCATGGAATGAAAAGAATACTACAGAGTAGAAATATGTGAATTATAAAGCAAATATATATATAAAAGAAATATAATTAAGGAACATTCCATGACCCCAAATATCTGATTCTTTGAAATGATCAATAAAGTAGACAAATTTTCTGGAAAAATGGCTATAACATCAGAATAGACACAGATACACACTAACATCAAAGGGAGGGTACTAAACGATAGTTTTAAAAAGTACCAAGAAAATGTGTTAGACAAAAGGCTGCTTTCTCTTCTTTGTCTGTTAAGTACTTATTTTATGGTATGATATTGGAAACATAGTAGGGACTATACAGAGAAGTAAAAATCAGGAGGCAAAGGGACTCTCCGGAGGCAACTTATATCAGTGACGATTGGTTGTCAACATGACCCAATCTAGAATCATCTTGGGAAGACAATGTCCATGAGGGATTATCTAGATCAGATTGGCATATGGGCATATCTGTGGAGGACTCCCTTTAATACTTTAATTGAAGTGAGAAGAGTTGTCCATGGAGGGAGACACTATTCCCTAGGCAGAGAATCCTGAACTTGTGAGAGTGGAGAAGGCTAGCTGTGCATGACCATGCATGTGTACATTCATTCATTACCTTCTGTCATTCATTACCTTCTGATCTTGACTACAGATGCAATATGGCAGTTCTTTTGAGGTCTTTCCACTGTTACTTCACTACCAGGATGGGGTAATAAACTATAGTTGTATTCTAAATCAACCCATTCTCCCCCAAGCTGCTTTGGTCAGGGCATTTTATCACAACAGGAGTTGAAACTAAGATAGATATGGTATGCAGAGACATGTATGTTTGAAGAGGCAGAGGACAGTGGGGCTTTCTTCTCCTTAGACTTAATGTTTGAATTTGGGACTTGAAAAAAAAAACTGTGTCTAGAGCAGAGGGAGAACAGAGGTTGAGGAGGCTGGAGAAGCCATCCAGTAAGAGTAGTTTAGGGAAAGTTGTGTCCAGAATAAGGTATCTGGCAAAGCTGTGGCAACTTGGAGTTGGCTGTGGTCATACAGTAGCCATCAGGTCCACATTAATTCCTCACTGACTACCCAGTTCATAGCTTTGCAAGTGTCCAGCCTACAGAACAAATGTTTTTGTTTTTGTTTTTTGATCAGGTACATCATGCTCTGGGGTTTCCCTAGATTATAGTACTCAAGCATCTACTTCATAAACATGTAGGTGAGGCTACAGTCACTTGGTACTGCTTGCATCATAATACAAATAAGATAAATGTCTGAGATCAGCAAGAAACTTCAGTACTAAAACAACTACTATCTAGTCACTACTTTTTCAGAATAGGGAACTTTCTGGACAGTGCTCTCTATGTATCGTTATAATACATGGGTGCTTCCTGCTTCTTAGGAAAATCATGATATTTCCTAATGGTACACTTTTGTTTTAGGGTAAAAGTCCACAGAAGATAGAGAAATGGTCAGGTTGTAATACACAACAAATGCACCATTTGTCTTAAAATTCTTCACTGCTGCAGGGCTTGGGATAGAGATACATTTGTGTGAGTATGTTAGTGTAAGTGCTCAGCATTCACAAGATCCTGGTTAGAACCAGCCCAGAAAAAACTTTCATTACATTACAACATTTTCATTACATTAGCTCCTAAGCCATATAGACCCAAACAATAGACTACTGTGAGCTTACAAATATTGTCCTGTTACTTTTGTACCTTGGATTTTCATGGAGACAAAGGTCATGATGATAATTATATTTGTAAAAAGGATCAACATAAATATTGCCTGTTGATATGTTATCATAAAATTTATAAAGGTGTCAAACATAATTTCTTTTATTGTCACATGGTTACTGGAGGGTGGGATGAACAAAGTCATGAGAAGGGACAGATCATTACTTGCCAGAAATAATAGTAAAACATCTCTACAAATATCCATAATTCACTCATTAATGTTGAAAATTTCGTACTCAAATCCTAGAATTGGGCAATGGACTATTGCTCACTTTACATTAACTTTTCAGAAAGCCAGGATTCAGTTCCTGGCAGGGCACCACTTCACTCCGATACTGGAGAAATTTGTCAGGAGTGAAATTATCTTTCTCCATTTCCTCACCTGCAACATAGGCACTGAAAAAATTATCCAACCCACTCATTAGCAGTCGGGAAACCTAATTGACTCAGGTCTCCAAAGCCCTCCCAGTCCTCATTTTGGATCCGACACAATTATTATAGTAGGTACATTAAAATTTTGAAACATGTGACAAAACTCCTTTCACAGATAATAGGACTCACCAAGACTATGTCTATCAGAACACAAATTCCTCTCTGAAGCCAGTTCAGAGCTTAGAGGCCACAGAAGGAAGATAGTAACACTCCAGTAAGATTTGGCATTTATAAATGTACTTTCAGTGCTTGGATAAATCTTTGCTTCACTAGCTCAACAGTATTTGTAAGATATTCTTGGCACCCTGAAAGCTACACAGCCCTGCCATACTGAGAGAAATATCTTCCTCATAAGAGCTTGCAAGGTGTCTCACAACAGCTGTTAAGGTGAAAAGCAAGCACTAAACAGAACTATTTGCAGACTAACTGGATTCTTCAACATCCTAAGATTTTTGAATAGATAAAAGTGGTTTGTAACAGCAGGGAAAATTATTTTACTTCTAGCTCATGTCTCTAAGACTATTTCCTACAAGTAACAAATATAAAAAGTCTAAGACACCAAGGAGATGTCACTGTAAGGTCACAGAAGCCACTGACAGAGAACTCTGATAGTTTTCCCATTTTTCACCTAGGAAAACATATCCTTCTCCCACTAGAAATGAGCCATCTAAGAGGAAAGTAGTCAGCAGGTATGGAAGGGTACAAGAGAAGCTTATGGGAAGGGGTGATGAAAATATATGGTTTGTTTCAGTTATTTTTCCTGTTATGTTGGTAACATGTCTTGGTAATGATCAGTTTACAGAAGGAGTTAACTCTGGATCCTGCTTCTAGGGAATAGTCCCTCATGGTGGAGACGCTTGCTCTGTGTCTGGGGGGTGAGGTAGCTGGTCAGGTCACACTCACTATCAGGAAGCAGACAATGAATAATTCTCATGCTCAGTTAGTCTACAATTAAGGACCAAGCAGGGACCAGTGCTAGGGTAGGTCTACACATCTCAGTTACCTTAAGATAACCCTTCACAAGCATGGCCAGAGATTATCCTAATCTAAGCCCTCCAGTGTGCTTGTAGGCTTGTCCTCCTGGGTAATCTAACCAAATGTGATTTTAGAAACAGACCATCCTGTCTCCTTTTGTCCTTCTCAAATCGTCTTATAAAAAGTAGCTCAGCCTCAGAATTTCTACGTCTTGATTTCCTTCAGTCAACTACAATACAGTTTCTGACTCAATGACTCAAAAAAGGCCAAATAAAAATAAAATAAATTTTGATGTAAGTGCACATTGTCTTCTTGTACTAAAACCAATGGCTGTGTCTTTGGGTGTACAACCCAGGTGCTGATGAGCAGTTCCGTTGCTCTCATTAGCTAGACTTCTGAAATGTACCATCTCCTGTCTTCACTTTGAACTGACTTTCTTACCTGTTGTATAACCCCTGTCTTCTACTAATAGCTCAAATAAGGTATTTTTTTAATTTAGGTCATTGATATTTGGAAACTTCATCTCCTTGAGTGATCTCCAACATTCGTGTAGCTTTGTGACTGCCTGTCTCTGAGATGTTATATCATATAGTACACCAGGGCTTGTCCCTCAACCACTGGAACAAGCACTCAGCCTTCCTACATGTTTGGCTTAGTCACATCTCAAGGATCTTATTTTAACCCCAAATTAGCCACCAGTATCAGAAATCTAAGGATATTTCCAAAACGATTCTAGAACAGCAGGAAATGAGGAAAGAAAGAAAATAAAACAAAACAAAGAAGGGTGAAAAGTTTCCAGAAGACTAAGACACTCGGGCCCTAGGATGTACTTTCACACCAGACAAAAAAGAACCTCAGTGTCTCTAAGAGAAAAAACAAAACAAAACGCATGTGACGTGGGGGACTGTCGAGAGTAAGAATGCTGGCAGTCTTCTTAGAAACAAGCTAAGAAAGAGAAAGCCAACCGAATCTACTGTCATCCTAAGTAGCAGACAATGCTGAAGGATAACAAGGAACTGGCATCACAGAAACAGCGGGGAGGGCTGGGAAGGCCAGGCTGGAGGCTGCTGCTGGTCTGCTGCGTGCCTATTCTATGGAGTTATCCTCTTTTGTCCATATCTACAGTTAAAAAATAAAAAAAAAAACTTGCTTGACAATTTCACGCATTTATACAGTGGACATAAGCCATTTCTGCCTCCTGTCCCCTCTGCCATTCTCCTCCCTCTCCACTGAAGCCTCCTCCTCAGCAGGTTTACTTTAATGTCTCCTTGTGTGTGGCCCACTGAGTTTCATTAAAGTTCCTTGCCTAAGTGAAGATGGAAGCTATGTAATAAAAAACAATAAAAAGTGAAATGAATTAGGGAGGCAGCATTCAAATGAGGAAATAAACAGATAACAACAAGCTTGGAAAAACTTGAACTGATTTGATGATTGTTTCCTCTGCAGTGGTACTCAGAAGACCAAAAGACAATGAATCACTTAAAAATAAACTACCAAAATAGAAACGAACACCAACCATCTGTGGCTAGGAAGCTGACAAGGTTCATCCCCATTCTAAGTACAGCCACTATATTAACTCAGTTACTTTTGATTTCAAGGTTTATTTCCTTCATAATTTTGGAGTTTACATGGCTGGTGGACTGAGATAAAAATCCAGAAACTCACTTGAACATTTAGAGTGACTTTATTCTACTGACATTAACTTTGCCGGTAAGATCTGAAAACCACTCTCCAGTGATTTCAAGATATCTTGGTTTTCCCGTTGTCATTGCTTGTGGCTGTCTTTCAGGTTTTAAAATTTATTTAAGGAGAAATTAAAAGAAAGTTATCTGGAGTACTTTTGTTTCTGATGTGGGACTTGAGTTATCTTTGTTTTAGAATGGACTCAAGAAATACCAAAGGAAAAAAATGTCATTATCTTTTTAACATCTATTTTTCTTTAATAGCTAATAATAAATCACCATATCCTGATGTTATGGGAGATTTTAGTTATGGATAATGTTCCAGTAAGCTGTCCTTGAAGCAAGTAAAGGATACACTGCCTACCAGTAAACAAAGGAGTGGCTATCCAGCTCTCCACAAGAATAGGACATTCCTTAGCTTTAAGGCAGATGAAGGTTAGGCTCCATTCATTTGTATATTGGAAGGCTGGGTGGAGAGAGAGAGGATTTGGAACAGAAAAGAAAACTAGGGCAAGGGCAGGGAGAGAGATGGAGAGACAGACAGAAGAGAGAGAGAAGAAGCTAGGGAGCAGGAGGAAAATGAGGAGAGCATGGGGTGAGGAAGCCTTGGAGTGAGCTCTCTGCCTAGCTGCCCGGGTATAGAATTCCCTGAGATTTGACATGGATTGTGATTAATAAAGAGTATTGGAAATTTCAACGCTGGACTCTCCATTAAGCCCCCGAACTTTATTTAACATCCTGATTTGTGTATTATCACTTGGGAGACAGGATTTCCATCAATTTTATTTATTTAGTGTTTTTGTTTTGCATTTGAAGGTATGTATAGTATGTATGCATGTCCATAGGTGTTTGTTCATGTGTGTGCATACATGTGTGATTTCTAAACATCTGTCTTCATACTTGTGTGTCAAGTGCTTATTAAACCATCTTTCTGGCCCAATCCATCCTTTAATGACTAAATTCATTCAGCACTCAATAGTAAGCACCATACCTTATTTTAGTTATCAAGTATGGACACTAATATTAAATTTTCACTCAAAAGTAGTATTACAGTGGCATTAAAGTAGGTAATTATTTATGGATACTTACATTTTAGACATTTTTTGGTAAAACTTTTGTAGATATATATTCCCTCATGCTCGGAATATATTGTGACCCTGTCTCCATAGTAAGTTATGAAAACACACCATCACTGACCCAATATGATATTTAGCTATTGCAGGTTTGGGAAGCCAGTGGACACTAACTGAACATCTCACTACATGTTTCCTTTATTACCTGGCATGTCTATTAATAACATACAATGTACAATATGTCATGGGCTTCTATAAATGTTACAATGCTGAATGCCTGTGCATGCCTGCGCATGTTACTGGAATAGACAAGCAAGAGATTCACATTAGCAATTTAAGCCTTGTTAAGGGACTAAGACAACATACTAGGGCTGGGGATATAGCTCAGTAGAGAAAAGTTTGCCTAGTATGCACAAATACTTGGGTTTGATTGACCCAGGAAACAAAACAAAATTTCACATGTCTTGGGATAGTGTGAAAGGAAAACATTTTGAGGTACATTGAGACAGGGTTTTGCTTTATAGCCCGGGCTGGTCTTGATCTCAGCTCTCTTTGCATCTTCCTTTTTAAGTGCTGGGATTACAGTTGCTCAGCAACACACACCTCAGAAACACACCTTAAAAAGTTTATGAAAGTGTATAATGTGACATGAAAATATATATTTTATAGACTATTTTTAAATGAGGTTGAAATTCTGTGAGCTTACATCCAAGTGGAAAGCTAGCTACTTAAATAGCAGTTTACAAAATCTTGTATTTGCTTCCTTCCACCCTCCTTTTTAGAAAGACCCAGTCTCATGTTGCTCAAGTTGGCCTCTAATGTGCTACATAGCCAAGAATGGTCTTGAGCTCCAAATCCTCCTGCCTCTGTTTCTCGAGTTCTGGGAATACATGCAGGTGTATCACCAAGCCAGGCTTCACAAAACATATTTGAAATAAAATAAGAGATTTTAGAATATTGATTTGTCCAGCTAGCAACATATGACATATTATTTAGGAGGAGAACAACTACAGCTAAGTTGTATGAGTTTATAAACAGGTCACCAGGCTTGGCACCAAGCACCTTTGCCTGATGAGCTGTCTCATGGGCTTTCAGTTCCTATTTTTCCTGAATCTACATTTGGCATTCTCAACATAATAAATACAAAAGAACCTATATTTCTAATATCAATTCATGCCTGCTCCATCATCACTGAATAAACAAAATGAAAACCAGCCTCAAAAGACCGATGACTAATTTCAAGCAATGAAACAGAGCATGGGAGCAGCATTGAGCTTCATGTTTGACTCCAGCTCTTGCTGAAAAAAAGAAGGCTAAGTAGTACCTGAAAATAGTTCTCACTTTTTCCTTTCTTCCAGGATTTACTGAAATTGTTTTCTTATCTCAGTTATTTGCACTGTCTTGTTTATCCCACGTTTCTTCTGGAGGTCTTGACTTGGAATAAGCCATGATCTTCTGGCCAACATTCTCATGTGATTCTCAGACAAGTTCTGAACACCATGTCAAATATTCCAAAGGTCTTTAACTTATAGTACCATCACAGCGAGTGATTATGACCCACTCATGTACTCCTTCCCCCAGTTCTGCTACCAAAACAATGAGTGACCTTTTATAACCTGAATTCTACTTTGAGTGTGAGAACTTTTACATCATAAGAGTCTTACATCATCTCGTTTCTGCCTCCCATTACATGAATGTTTATTAAACACGTAGCATCAAGGCACTGATTGACATGCTCGCTGTTTGGAAGAAAATGTAGTTGTAGTCTTTGACCAATAGACATTATGGCTATGTTCACCTTGCAGACTTGAAATAAGAGTGAGTGGAGCAAATTACCAATTATTCCATCTTTGTTAGGATAGACACCCAAAGAAAAGATGGCAATGACTCCTTGCTGTATGGGAGGCTCACTCCTCTCTCATTGTTCAGTTTCCTTCATTTGTTGTGAGGATTCAATATGATCATGTGCAGACTGTATTTAACACAACAAAACATGCAGTAAGTGTCCTGTCAACACAGGTTTCCCCCTCAAACACCATGCATTTTTCTGTGTTTCAAACAGCAATTTCCTATGTGAGATCAAATGTTCCCACAAATGAATACACTGTGCAGTGTTCATGCAGTACGGCGAGGTCGATGTCAGGTGTCGTCAGTCTTCCTCCTTGATCACTGATGCAGAGTTTCTCAGACAAACTTACAGCTCACAAACACAGCTGGTCTCACTAGCCAGATCCTTCTGGGGATCCCCCGTCTCTGCCTTCAGAGGCTGGGATAACAAGTGAGCTGCCATGGTCACTGGATTTTGTCGGGTTCTCACGCAAGTACTTTAACCACTGATCCATCTCCCTAGTCCAGTGATTTCTTTTAAATTTTTAAAATATTCATATGGGGTCCACTGGTAAATTGTAAAATAAATTAAGCAGCTTCTGGCCATTATTTTCACCAAAAGGAAGTAAGTTGAAAAACAGCACAGATTTTGGAATATGGAAAATGTTTATTAAAATACTGCTTAATGTGGGGTGTATGTGCATGTGCGCACATGCGTGTGCATGTGCACGTGTGTGATTATACTCAGTAGTGATATGAATGTATGTCTCCCTGTGGGATTTGATGGTAAATGTCTGCCTGTCTCTCTGTTGAGCACAACCTCTACTACTGAGAAGTCCCACTGTTGCTAACTGTGAAACCTGGGTCTGCCTACACTGTGGTACCTAGGTTTGCCTGAGCAACTGGAGAACAGAGTTCTTACGAATTAGATGGTAAATGAGGGAAAAGTTTCTAGTGTGATCTTGCTGTTGTAAATTCATGCATCTGAAACACATTCCTTTCATTTTCTACTGTAACCAATATAAATCAATGAACAGCATTAAAGCTTCCTTGGCCAACATACCTCAGTCTTACTCAGGTTATCTCTTTACTGGATACAACCTAGGAATACATACAACTAACGCACTGAGCAGAGAAGTTCCTTGTTACATACTTGATTTGTCTGGACTTTTAAAAAGAAAAGCTTTTAGTTTACATGATTTTCCAGAAGGTTCCCATGCTCCAGTCTGAGTGCCACATCTCACTACTTCCAGCCTGTGGTCCTAGTTCCCGCCAGCCCTCACAGGCATTTGGACCTGAGACCTGTGGTATCAAAGTCTTACCTGAAGGACCAAGACCAATGCCCAAATCAACATCTTTGAGCCACAGCCCAGAAGAAAAAGGACAGGCTGGGAATCATTTCTCATTCCGTTCCTCAACAGCAGGGTGTTACTGACTCATTTTCCTCCTGGCAGTAAAACTGAAAGTACAGATTTTCAGGATTCTCTCTGGGCTCAAACTTCCTATCTCTTCAACCCTTGACTGTCATTCCCACTACCCCCAAAACGATGTCCAGAGGGGAAAACTGTAATCATTCAAGTGCTCTCATTTGCTATGTCCAGCTGATCAAGGTTTGAGCAAAGAATCACATGTGTAGTAACTAAGAGAAGCTGTCAACAGTTACATACCAAAAACACACAAGAAGAAGCAGGAATGTGCTGGAAAGTGATGGGAATGCCACAGTTTCTAATGCGAGAAAATTTGTACTTCACATTTTTGGTTCTTGACTAAGTGCTAGGTCTCCTGGAAGACAAGATCGATTTTCTAGGTAGAGCATGTTTTCCAAGATAACTCACCTGAAGCCGGTGCTTCCTTGAAGACGAGCTGGTAGTGATAAAGACAACTCTTTATTTCAATTTTCCAGGTTTCCTTCCTTGCTTAACTCTCAAAATCTTGACAGCCTGAAAATGCCATCTCACTTTTAAACAAACTTGGAGCGCCTGTGTCACTCACCCAAGCTCACACAGCTATCAGGACTCAAACGTCAAATTTTCTGGTCGCACTTGGCCACCACACAAGTCTACAATGGCAACTCCACTATGAGAGTGAAGCTTGCTGTGAAAGGATTTAAGAAATATGAAGCCTAGGAATGCAGTCACATATAGGGGGAAATACCTCCTATTGAGAAATGCCTTCTCAAGTACAGCCATTAACAGTACTCTTCAGTCTCCTCCCCACCCACAGGGAAATGGCCATTAAAGCTTATCAGCAGGATTCATCCTTCCTCAGCATACCAGAAGCCACCCTGTTTCAAGGGGCTAGTCCAAGGGCACAGGTTGACCATGCCCCCGTGGATCCGGCACGCAACTCCCAACCAATTAGTCTAACATAGAGAGCTCGGAGCCAATCAGCTGCACGAGCCCCCATCCCCAGACCCCTTTCCCCTGAACCCCATAAAAGGGCTGGCGGGGGGAAGGGATCCGGGCCTGCCATGCTCATCTCCTGCGTGGGATAGGCGGGACCAGGACGTGCGCCGATTATTAATAAATGCCTCATGCGTGTTGCAGCGGTTCGTGTCTTGTGGTTCCTTAGAAACCCGCCCGACTTGCCCTAACAGCTGCCAGTGGGGTCACCACCCTTATCTGGCCTTACTTTCTCGGGGTGACCAGTGAAAAGGGATTTTCCCTGGCTTTCCTGCCCATGTGGCAGCTTCTGCTCAATGAGGCCTAAAAGTCTCTGAATGATACACCATCCTGTGTACTTTATAAACTAGTGGTTCAAAGAGCACTTCGGGTCACATTAAACTGAAGCTCAGTTACCCTTGGGTTCAACTCCAAATCACTAAAAGAAGTATGCTTTTATTTTTATCAAAAGCAAGCTCCTAGGATCTCCTTGTACTATCTTTTCAATTGTAAACCTAAAACTATTTAAAATATTGTTGTTGCAATTTTATTGTTTTAACTAAGTAATTAACTAACTAAATCCTAAACTGGGTGTGGCAGCAGACATTCAGAATGCCAGCACTCAAGAAGGTAGGACAGGATGGAACGTTCAAGGCAAGGCTCAGCTACATACTGAGGCTTTGTCCAGGTAAACAATTTTTTTTCAAAATAAAACAGGCCTGGTAGTGTGTGCCTGTAGCCCCAGCACTTGGGAGTCAGAGTCAGGAAGATGCCAACAGGTTTGAATCCACAAAGGTAAAAGAAATGAAAACAAGCTCTTAATTTCAAAAGAAGTTTCGTCTCTATAATATTTGACATGTCAGTTTACCAGTCGGAGCACACTCAGATTAAAGGGTGACTGTGACTCACGGTCAACTCTTGTTCTCTGCAGTGGAGGAAATGCCATTCTTTCCCTCCTGGGATAAAACAAAATTCGATGTGTGAAAGCAGGCTGGTAATTGCCACCAAGCCCAACAACCTGGGTTCCATTCCTAGAACCCACATGGTAGAAAGAGAGAACAGATTCCTATTTGAGTTGTTCTCTGACCTCATACACACACCTGCTTCCCCATACAAAAAAATAAATCTAATTTAAAAAATTTTTTTAAAGATGCATGGAAGCACATAAGGAACAGGAAACCTTTCAAATGTTGAATTTTTTTTCAAATCAAAGAATCTAAGAATTAAGTCACAGCATTCAGAAAGAAAAATACACTGCAAGTATGCAAATATGACCTATCAATTTTAAGATGCTCAGAATATCATAAATCTTTACATGTTTAAATGTTTACAAAAAATGCTTTAGAATTTTAATAGTTATACTATTAAATATAATTAATTAATTAATTAATTAATCATTCTATTCTTAACTACGTATTAGCCTGACACTATATTTGCCAATGTCTCATGCAAGTATTTTAAACAACTCTGGCAGTTACATAAAGACAATCTGCATAACCCTTTACCAGGCCCTGTCCAGTGCCTGCTACATATTAGGTGCAGCAGAAAGTGCCTTCTAAGTGAATGAGAATTCAAAACATTATTTGGGGACTGTCTTTAGCTGGCAGAACAATCCTGTATTTTCTTAATGAGCTCACCTACTTAAGATATAGTTACTAATGTCTCCTTCTAGTATTTTCCTTTTGATGTATTTACTTTGACAGGACCTTGCTTTATAACCCTGGCTAGCCTAGACATTTGGCATGTCTTTGACTTTTCAAGAAAATGTTCATGGCATAACATTAGGCCTATGTTGCCATTTCAGTGTGGAGATCAAGAACCACATGGTAAAACCATGGCCTAAGGAAAGTGTTGAATGCAAAATGTATGGAAACAAATAAGAGCTAGAGATAGTGGAAATGATGCCATTAGAAAGCAGGCAGTGATCCTGCAAGAGAATGGTGAGCCCGGCCTGCCAGCGCAGGTTAGAGGTTGTATTCACCCATCTCCAGCAGATATTAGAATGTGAAAAGGACCAGAAGAAGCTGAGACATAGACAGAAGCACATTCCATTCTGGATTCAGTGAAGTCAGCAGCCTGAAAGGGTATTTTCTACAACCCTGGGTCCACTCTACAATGCATCGATTCTGCCCACCGCTATGTGTTCAGTTAATTGAGAATGTGGTTCTTTTTATGCAGTTGCATGTGCTTCTCTTTGGATACTTATTATGTGAAATAAGTGGCTGTGTCTAATTAAGGAGAAGAGTAACTGTTGGAAACACTGGATGGTTTCGTGTCCTCTTTCAGGCAAAGAAGCCTCCACTATACAAATGGACAAATGTCGACAGACAGACTACCTCAGGCAAGCCCTGTGCTCAGCTGCTCTCCATCAGGGAGAAACACATTAACATTTTTTAAGACAAAGAGTTCGCTGAAATCAGGTGCAAGCCCACATGGGACTAAATCTTGGATATTCCTATTAGCCTTGCTGCTTTATGTATGCTTTCTATATATTTTATATTCAGATTTTAAGAGACCCCTAAAAATCTGAAGATTCCACTCCCAGACTCCATTGTATCTAGCAAGGTGATGAGCCCCACAGCACATGGAGCATCAGGCAGAGAGTATGTTGCTGACTCAGAGGGTCTGATTTTTGTAGCTGGTGCTGTGTCTCCAGAGCACCGAAGTACTGCTGCCTACTGGCCACGCGTGGTTGGGAGGATCTGGCCTTTCTGGACACTAAAGTGAATTTTTGGGCTGCTTACATTTTTGCTTGTCCAATTTTTAAAAGGTCTTATAACAAGAAATTTCACTCTAAGACACCAGAGCTCTAAATTGAACTGTTTGCTCTAAACAGTGATTATGGGTGTTCACTTCTATTCCTCTCCATATTCAGTGCTAACAGCACCCACTCAGCTACAGTCTAACCACTCGGTATAAAAAGCATACTTTTAATTTACCTTTCATGGTTTGGGTCTGCCCCATATACCTCTCTACAATCTGCTAGACATGAGCCCAGGACTAAATTGTAGCTACTGTAATACAGGAAAAAATATTATGAGCAGTTTCTAGTAGGGCTCCTTAGTAAGAAATTTGGGTGTAACACCTTCCTTCCAATCCTTTGCTCTTTCCTCTAATTGGACATTAGAGCTTCTACAAGCATCTCAAAGCAAGAGGTGGGCTTCCAGATAAAAGGCTTTGACACCAAAGCAAAAGACAGAAGGACTCGGAGCCTCAGAAGTCCATGGTAGCCATCCAATAATTATCTCTAGATCAGTTAAGGGAGAGAAAGAAAGAAATCACTCTGTGGTGAGACACTCTTCTTTGCCTTCTCCTGCTACATGGGATTCCAGTTCCCAATGGGATATTACATGCCACCTAACTTCTGGACTTCAATTCTTCACTTACCATAAAGTCACTGGGAATATCACATCCACATGGTCACAGACAAGTTTTATAAATTCTTAAGACCCCATTAAGTCTAAGTAATGAAGCAGCTACTAAAATAGTATGGCATCAAGGACATAAATAGCCTAGCTTGGTGCCTAGCTGTGATGTTATCTGCTGCCCTTCAACTGAGATATAGCTGCGTCTGCTGTACACACCCCCAAGGCCAGTGATTCACCATGCTACCCAAAGATGCCTTCGGAACAGACCCAGCACAGGATCTGCAAACCTGGTTCATGTCTTCCATGATTTCCTTAGTCAATGTCCCTTCCTTTGTGTGGAATTCTCTTTCTTTGACCTTCTATTTAATTTCAATGTAGTCTAGAACACTTTTCCAAGTTGATAACATTACTTAAAACAGTTTGTTGCTATTTACAACACAATAGTACTAAGACTGGTTTATATCACCAAGTGAGAGTCTGATTCTTTCTCCATTTTACAGAAGAAAAATAATGAGAAATTTAGGTAATGAGGGGAAAGTATTTCCATTTTATTATCTTTTTTTAAAACTCTTTATTATGGAAGTTATGAAGCACATAGAAAAGTAAATAAAAATTACACAGTGGGTTCCTCTGTACCCCACAACCCACATCAATAATACCAAGCCACAGGCAATCTTCTTTCGTATGAACAGCCCTAACTTTATTCACTCACTCATTAATGTACTTAGTTTTTTACTTCCAAGACTGGGGGTCAATTCAGAGCCTCATGTATATTAGGTCACTAAGCTGTGCCCCCAGGCCCCTGAATGTTTTTAAGCACATTCCAGGATTCAGACCATTTATCATTAAATATTTCAATATGCAGTACTTTAAATGTTTTGTCGGGGGTGAGGAGCTATCAGATTTTATCCATGCCAAAAGCAGAGCAAGATGTATCCCCCTGCTTGTTGGGAAGCTGCTCACCCATTCCTTGTCAGGAATAGGTGACAGAGAAACCTGTTACCTTCCTGTCTGCTAACTCCTAGTGGAAAAGACACAGCATCCATTCAGGTCCCTGTCCCTGCCCACACCATCGACACCACAGCACCTTTCTGGCTTATAGTCTTGGGCCTGGCAACCCAGGAGATCTGGGAGCTATCGTGGGATGGAGGTTTGTTAAAGCCAAAGAAACTTACAGAATATTAAAGCAGAAAGGAACTGTAGCAGGCAGGAGATCCCCTCGAATTTAGAGAAAAGTGAACAAATTGATTCACATCGAAAATGCAAATCCAATTACAGGACAGTGCTGGCTGGTTTTGGTGTCAACTTGACACAAGCTAGAGTCCTCTGAAAAGAAGGAATCTTAATTGAGAAAATGCCTCCATGTGACTGGCCTGTGGGCAAGCCTGCAGGGTATTTACTTGATTGATAATTGATGTGGGAGGGCTAGGTGCACCATGGGTGCTACTCCTGGCAGGTGGTCCTGGACAGAATAAGAAAACAAACTGAGCAAACTTGGGGGTGGGGGTGGGCAGGAGGACGACAAGTCAGTAAGCATAGATTTGGATGTGTAGTCCCCATAGGCACAGAGATTTGAATGCTTAGTCCCCAGTAGGTGAACTGTTTAGAAGGATTAGGAGGTGTGGCCTTGTGAAGGAGGTGAGTCGAATGGGATTGAGTTTTGAGGTTAAAAAGCCTGCACCAAACCCAAATCAATAAAAGTTTAGTTGGCACTAACTCTGTAGTGATCAAAAACATGGTCTTTAAAGAGACTTGAGCATCTAGCCTGAAAGTTTGAAATTGGGAAAAAAAAAACACATTTCTTTGAGCCATAATTTCCTCTTTTCTAGATGAAACTTTTCACTGCACTCGTTGGCTGTGCATATTAGTTACCACAGTGGTCCTGGCTGTTTTACATCACTATAATGAAGTATGTGGGCTGAGGTCCTTTTAAAATGGTTTATGAGGCTCACGATTCTATTGACTGGAAGGACCAAACAGCATCCATAGTACAGCTGGCAGAGGCTCCCTGCTGTGTCATAATGGGAGGGGGAGGGGTTAAGGGAAACAGGACACAGAAGCGGCATCAGCTTGATGAGGATCCAAGAGAGAGAAAGTCAAGGCCGGCTCTTGATAAAGCCCAATCTTCACAAGAATGAATCTCCTCTCTGTGATGGGAATTAAACCTAGGGTCTTACATGTGCTACATGCTAAGCATGCACTTGAGAGAGCCAGCACCCCTAGTGGTGGGGGCACTGACCCTGCCTCCCCGTTTAATGTGAAGTACTCACTTTCCCAGAAACACTTGTTTCCTCATGACAGTTAACTAGCCAATCCAGTATTCAAGTTCTGACCAATCAGAGAGATCCCCTGTTTCCTTTAAAGACCCATGTGGCCAGCTTTCTGGGTCGGCCATCTTGTATGCTGCCTGACCCCTGCATGCAGGAAGCGTTGTATAATAAAGTGCCTTTGCTTCTTGCATACGTGGCCTCGGTGGTCTCTGTGTGGCAAATGTCGGACCTTACAGCACTCTGTCTCAAAACTGTATCCCAACCATCTTTTTATTTTATTTATTTTTTTATTTTGAAGTTTACCCAGTTAGCTTTGAACTCATTCTGTAACCCAGGGCAGGCCTTGAACTTGGGATTCCCTTGCCTAAGCCTCCTGAGTAACTAGGATTACAGATTTATACCACCAGGCCCAGCATGAGTCCACTCCCATGAGCCACTACCACAAAACAACATTAGTCCATTCACGGGCTTGGAGGCCTCATGACCTAATTTCCTTACACTTAGCCTACCTCTTAAAAAGTCCACTGCTCTCACAGTGCAACCCTGGGGACCAAGCTTTCAGCACACGAACCCTCGGGAGACAAACCATACCTAAAATAGCAGACATAGTACACATTTTCTTTAAGCAATTAAAACAAGCACTCTTTCTGGAAAATTCTCCACTTCTGTGGCTGGAGTTGGAGCTGCCCCAGTCCTACCCAGAACAATATCTAAAATGAAGCTAGGTCAACAGGTGTTCTGAAAACCAGAAAAGAAATTAGACTGAATCCTACCCCAGAGCAAAGAAGACACACAGCAGGCCTAGGACCCAAATTACTGACCAGTGAGGATAGGATATATAAGGAAAAAAATGTTGCCAAAGAGAAGTAAATTTGAGAGATTAGACAGCATTCCAGCATTCCAAGGACAGTTTTTAAATTCAATTGATTTGCACTGTATCTGTGGTATGGAGCCAAAAGAATTCTACTTACTACAGGACAGGATGCTTACATCATTGTGACCCAGCGCATTCAAGTTTTTATTTGCTCATATAAATGAATTATTTCTTCCCTATTATACATCGGGAGGAAAAACTAAGATGCTTACATAAAAGCTTACTTTAAAATTTTAGTGAGTGTTGTTAAGTTTTAGATAAAACTGGAATCCCAACCTATGCAACGACA
The DNA here is from genome assembly GCA_026225945.1 of Cricetomys ansorgei. Lineage (NCBI taxonomy): Eukaryota > Metazoa > Chordata > Mammalia > Rodentia > Nesomyidae > Cricetomys > Cricetomys ansorgei. Next base: position 2,782,396 of record JAMJFZ010000020.1, read on the forward strand.
TCTTCTATGCATGTTCAGGCTAGAACTGATATGTATACAATACTTCATGGTCACAAAGCAGAGCACTGGTCTGAAGAAATAGAATGCCATCCACCAATGAGCAGTCACTGTGTGCTGGTGAGTCTTTTGTCAACTTGACACAAGCTAGGATCATCTGAGAAGAAGGAATCTTAACTGAGAAAATGCCTGTCACATTGGCCTTTCGGAAAATCCGTGGGGTGTTTTTGGTTTTTTGGTTTTTGGTTAATGCTTGATGTAAGAAAGTCCAGTCAGTCCACCACTGTGAACAGTGTCAACCTTAGGTAGATGGTCCTGTGGTGTACAAGAAAGCAGGCTGAGCAAGCTAGGCACAGCAGACCAGTAAGCAGCACCTGCCCATGGGGTCTGCTTCAGTTCCTGCCTCCAGGTTCCTACTCTGAGCTCCTGCCCTGACTTCCCTCAGTGAAGGAGTGTGACCTGGGAGTTATAAGATGCACTAAAACCTTTCCCTCTGTAAGTTATTTTTGGTCAGTGTTTATCACAGCAATGAAAACCAAACTAGGCAAAAACAAACAAACATAACTTTCCACTTGTTTTCTAGTGGCCACACTAAAAGCTAAGGTAAAACAAATTAGTTCAGTTTTACAGTACCTCTCATAAGGTCAGTAGATCGAAAGTATTGGTGCTTCACTGTGGAGTCAGTAAGATACTCTTCCTGCTACATACTTGATAGACTTTGCATTTTACATTTACAGTGTATTTCATTTTGCACTTGCCTCTTAGAGTTATGGCTACTGTGTGATTCAGCACAGATATAGAATGTTTCAATCTTCCTAACAACCAAAGAAGAAAAGCTTTTGTAGTCATAAATGAGAAAACTAAAACTCAATGAAGTAAAGATCGTTTTCCAACATCAGCTAATCAGTGCAAAGCGAAGGCTCCAACCTTGGCCTCTAGCCTCTACCTCTGAAGCTCTGCACCTCACTGCATTGTCTGCAGAGTAAGAACCATGCTCAGCATGATCCTGAAATATGGTCACATCAAAGATGCATAGGATAAGGCCCCCCCACACAGTGCGTCTCACAAATATGAGGACTCTATTTCCTCTCAGATCACAGACAGCCTTTAATGAAAATAATCTCCATATCCATACTTCTCTGTGTATGGAGATTCACGAATGGAATTAATTACTGTCGATAACATATGGCTTCCTTCCACAGCACATTCTCTAGCCCGCAAGGTACCTGCTGTGTTCACAAAAAACAAATGTATGTGTGCATGCATATATATGATATGCATGTACACACAACATGCATACACACACACACACACACACACACACACAGAGTCAAATACTTCCATAGCTCTTACTATTTCCAAAATGGCTAGAAAAATTAATATTAAAGTATTTGGCCTTTAGTTCCTAAAGCAGGTTTAGAGCCATAATGAAAGAATGAAAACTGTCCTTGTTATGATTCTGGGGCAACTTGGGCCTCAGAACACCTCCTCTCTCTGACCTTCTACCTTCCTTTTATCTGCACTGTTCTACTGAAGGCCCACCATAATAACTAGGATTTTTCTTCTCCAAGTCAGATCACTAAAACCAAAAATGTATTATAACCTCCTGCTTCTCCTGTCTTACACCTGACCAGAAAGACATTCTTGGCCTGCCTTGTCTAACAATAGCTCCTAAGACCTTCATTGCACCCTGAGTCCTCTCCTGTACCAGAAAGGAAGGCATGTGTACAAGGGACCAGGAAGAATCTGGACAGACAGGCTGTGCTGGGTTCTCTGTGTCTGAGCATTAGGTGATAACCTTCTACCCAGTCACATTGCTATGCTGTTTGCCAATGCTTCAGTCACATCTATACAGTGAAGTTCTCCATAAAAACCAGCAGAAGGGTTCGGAGAGCTTTTGGATAGCTGAACCTGTGAAGACTGAGGAAAGTGAAGAGGAAGTTGTCCACTGTCCCCGGAGCAGCCAGGCCCTGCCAGACAGTTGCATATATGTGTTTTCATTCAAATCCTTATTTGTAGTCTTACAATAAACCAATAAATGCATTTTCCTGGTTTCTGTGAGCCACTCTGGCAAATGAACTGAGGGAACCCAGGGAGCTGTAGGGAGCTGCTTGTAGCCAGCCAGTCAGAAGCCCAGAGGCCCGGATTCCTGACTGATGCCTGAAGTCCTTTGCAATTGAGCCTTTAATGTGTGGAATCTGGTGCTGCCCACAAGTAGGCATGGGCAGAACTGAATTGCCAGCTGAAATCTGCTACGGACTTGAATGTTTGCTAGCTGGTGAGGAGAGATCCCCATGTATTTTGAGATCTTGGAAGTGGTGTGCGCTACAGTAGTACAGTAAAAGTACAGTAACAGTACAGTAAAAGAAATGGAGCTTGCCTTTCCTCACTGTCACTGGAGCACCCAAAGTGCCTATGTTGAAGCCCTACTCCCAGCCCCCAAAATGTGATGGTATATATTAGAGATGGGGACCTTCAGGAGTAATTGGGTTAAAATGAGGTCATAAAGGATGAGGGCTTGGCCCTAGCAAGACAATTATACCTTCCCTTCTAAGGCTTAAAGAAATTTGGGGCAGACAGGGATGGAAAGAAAGTAAGAACCAGAAGAAAGGGAGATCTTCCAAATGGCCATTGCAATCATGAAGTCACAGTGGTTGTAGCTGCCTGCACTGGGCCAGCACAACAATGGTCCCATCAGCAATCAGGCAGGGACAGGGGAGGACTCAGGGTATCCAACACTCAGTGCGTGCTACTTGCTACTAATAAGATTCAGGAAGAGGGAGAACCTTTGCCTTCAGCTGTGTGCCCACCGACAAACTCACCAAATTCCAATGGAGAGCATCAAGCCAATGGTCACACAGATGGCTCTAAATGGACCACAAGACAATGCCAAAAGTTTAAAATCCAAGAAAGAAACTGGAAGGGAGGAGAGGGAGTTGATAAGAATGGAAAGAAGAGGGGATGGAGACAGACAGAGAGAGAGAAATCAGAATACATTCTACATATGCATGAAATTGTAATAAAAAATAAGTCAATTTTTAGAATATTATTTTAAAATGATGAATTCATGAGCCAGGAATCCTGTGAAGGGATTAGTAACTATAAAAGAGCAGAGTGATCAGAGTTTTCCATCACGTGAAGACATAGCAAGAAAGTGGCTCCCTACGAGCCACAAAAAGGTCTGCACCAGGTCCTTAGTTAGCCTTAGTTATGTTGTCCTCCAAACAGATAAAATAAATACCTGTTGTTTGTGCCACGAGTCTGTGATACTTTGTTACAGCAGCTTGAGTCAAGACAGTCCAAGAGTTACTGGACGATCTCCTTGCCTAGGCCGTAGAGATACATGGGCTTCAGCTGGCTTCCTCGGCTCAGCTTCTCCCAAACTAGCCAGCTGTGAGATGAGACCCCCCGGGAGAAGCTGGTCCCAATATCTGATGCCGCAGGCACAGAGCAGCCGAGTGTGGCCCAAATCATCTGAGCTCATGCACCTGATTCCTGCCAGCAGAAAAGTGAGCTAAGTGTGTGCTGTCTCAAGCCACTCCATTCAGAGGATTCTTCGTAGAGTAAAACCTAAGTGACACATGAACGTGCTTCAGAATTGCTGCAATAAAAACATGTACTGCCTCCGGGTAAGAAAGTGGGCTGAAAGCTGCCTCATAGTAAGGGCTGATGGCACACACCTTTAAACCCAGCACTCAAGAGGCAGAGGCAGGAGGGTCTCTGAGTTTGAGGTGAGTCTGGTCTATATAGTGAGTTCTAGGCCAGCCAAGACTACATAGTAAGACCCTGTCTCTTAGAAAGTAAGAATGTGCTTCAGAAATCCACGAAAGGAATAAGATTCCTGGAAAAATGCAAAGAAAGAGAAGCACATGGAAAAGGAGTGGGTAGCAGGTGAGAGGGGGAAAGATAGATCTGGGTTCAAATCTTAGCTCCACCATGCAGTGTTAAGTCATCCAAAGCTCATTAAACATTCAACTGCAACCTGTCCCCCAGAATCGCTTTTAAGGATGTGCACAGTCTCCAGCAGCCAACCTTCAATAGGCACTCAGCACAGCTCGGATCCCTTCCTCAGCTACCCCTCATGTGCCCAGCGTGGCCCACAGGGTTACGACTCAGGTGCACTCATGTAGACTGCACCATCACTACATTTTATTGTTAATTCATTCCCAAATCCTTTCCCATACGTGACTAAAAACCCACATGATAAATTACTAAATACCTTGTGAAGTCTGTGCTATGGCTCAGTCCAGACTAAGAGAAGCCCATGGTGTAACTCTCAATGGGAGATTAAATTCCTGAGGCTAGTAGAGTGCTCCTGGTATAAGTCCTGAAGTCTAAACTTTGAGTGCTGATGCCCAGGAGGGAAGAGTTGTGAGCACCAGATCCAAGAGACAAAGACCTAAAGTCCTCTCGTCGTTTTGTACCGTCTAACTGCCCTCAGCCTAAATGGACGGCCCCTGCCTACACTGAGGGCAGAGCTTCCGTCCTCGGTTTGTGACTTACATGCCAGGCACTTAGGACACAGACACCACCTACAATGTTTTACCAGTTCTCCAGGTAATCCTCACACCAGCCAAGTTGACACCATCACAGAGATGAAAGATCTTTACACTGAAAAGAAATTGGAGAAGACACAAATAAATGGCAATACATCCTGTGCTTTAATGCTGTTAAAGTGTCCCGCCAAGCAAAACAAATTACAAATCACTATCAAGTACCAGTGACATTAACCATAGAAACCATAGAGAAAAACATCCTAAAACCCATGTGAAATCACAAAAGACCCCAAACAGACACAACCACTTAAGCAAAAGAAACAAAGCCAGAGGCATCAAACTATTTAATTTCAAAATACACTACAAAGCTATAGTGTCAAACCACATGATACTGACACAAAACTGACATGTCGGCCAATGGGACGGTCTAGAGAGCCTGGACATAAATCCACACATTTAGGCCTTCCTGACTTTCAACAAGGATACCAAGAACACACAATAGGGAAAGAGTAAGAAAATGAATGATCACTTAAAAATAGACATATCTCAAAATAAGACATAAAATGACATACCAACAGGTACATGGAAAAGTGCTCAGTATCTCTCATCATCAGGGTAGTACAAATCAAAACCACAGTGGGCTTAAAATAACTACTACCAAAACAAGACAAAAAGTACATGCTGACAAGGATGTAGAAAATGGATGTCCCACACACATACACACACACTTTGTGGAAAACTGTTTCAGGTTCCTCAGAATTAAAAATAGAACAATTACATGACCCAGAAAACCTACAACTTGATATATATTCAAATGAGATGGAATCAATATGTCAAATAAGTTCTCCCACCCCCATATTTATGGAAGTATTATTTACAATAGCTAAGATACTGAATCAAACAAAGTGTCTGTCACTATAAAATTTGATGAAGAAAATGTGGTATGCATACAGAATGGAATACTATGTATCTACAAAAGAAAGGAATCCCATCATTTGGGACAACACAGATGGACTGAGAGGATGTTTTGTTAAGTGAAATAAGCCAGGCACAGAAAGACAAATGCCACATGATCTCATACGTATGTGGAATACAAACAGTTGATGCAAACAGAGAGTAAAATGGGGATTACCAGAGACTGGAATGGTGTGGGGTGGAGTAGGGGTAGAGAAATGTTAGTCAGAGGAGACATCATGACAGAAATATGTTTAAGAAGTCCACTGAATGGCACTGTGACTTCAAAGATGGCTTATTATATTCTTAAAACTATAGAAACTGTGTATTTGTATTCTCATCACAAAATGATAATTATGTGAAGTAATGTGCTTGTTAATTATCTAGATTCAACCACTCCACAGCACACAATCGTATGTGTATGTGTGTGTGTATGAATTCGTACATCTGTATATAAATGTCATGTTGTACATTATATACACAACACACATACATGTATATAAACTTGTAAAGAATAATAAAAGAACAGAGCTGAGCTCAATGGCAGTGCACTTGTTTACCGTGTGCGTTCCTGGGGTCCTGGGTTCGATCACTAGCACCAAAACGATTTTTAATGCATGTGTAGCCAAGTCATTTTTCAAGTTTACTTAAGTGTTTATTTTCTTCTTTTAAAGATTTATTTATTTTATTTACATGAGCACCCTATCTGCATGTACACACCTGCATACCAGAAGAGGGCAAATCTGACCCCATAAATGGTGGTGACCCATCATGTGGGTGCTGGGAATTGAACTCAGGACTCTGGAAGAGCAATCAGTGCTCTTAACTACTGAGCCAGCCCTCCAGCCCTTAAGTGTTTATTTTCAGCAGATCAAATTCATTAAAATTTTTAAAAATCAACATATTCTAAAAGAAAGCTTTGAAGAAAAAAAGTATAAAATGATATCCTTGTGTCAGTGAGGAAAATAGGAATTTGCTAAACAGAATTCAGAAAGCAGTAAATCAAGATGAAAAATTAGCAGACAACCTTTAAGACTGTTATGAATCGGAGGGTCGACAATTGGCAATAAAGCACGCGCAAAGCAGGCTTGAGGCCTTAGGGCCAACCTGAGAGTCCCCTCCCCAAAGAAGAGAGTTTTTGTTTTCCATCAAATGCATCATTAAGAAGCTGGATATCAATGTACATTCCTGTAATTTAATCTTCATGAGGCTGAGGCAGGAGAATCATGAATTTAAGCTAGCCCAATATACAAAGTGAGACTCTGAAAAAAAAACTTTTTTGAGACAGGGTTTCTCTGTGGTAACTCTGGCTGTCCTGAAACTCACTCTGTAGACTAGGCTGGCCTTGAGCTCACAGAGATCCACCTGCCTTTGCCTCCCAAGTGCTGGGATTAAAGGCATGTGCCACCATTGCCTGGCAAAAAAGAAAAAAAGAAAAAAAGAAAAAGAAAAAAGAAAAAAATCTAAAAATGTAAATATGAGCCAAATTCACAATACATTCATCCAAAGAATTTATATATAAGATATATACTTCAATTAATAAAAATCTACAAATCAGGACTGTTGAGATGGCCTAGTAGGTAAAGGCCCTTAACACTCAAATCTGCTGATCTGAGTTCAATACCTGACCCCACAGTGGAAAGAGAGAACCAGCTCTTCAAGTCTGGCTCTAACCTCTAAACATATGATATGGCATATGTGCCCCCCAAACACACTTATCATGCACACACACTAATGATTGATCAATTAATTATTAATTACTTTTTACAATCTATAAATCAATAAGAAGAGCAATGAAAGCCCAATAAGAAATTTGGCAAACCAGGCAGTGGTGGTACACACCATTAATCCCAACACTCAGGAGGCAGAGGCAAGCAGATCTGAGCTCAAGGTCAGCCTGGTCTACAGAGCAGGTTCCAGGACAGCCAGGGCTACACAGAGAAGCCCTATTTTGAAAACAAAACAAAACAAAAGTTATTATAATCAGGTCTTTCAGAAAAGACTATATCCAAGTGGTCGATATATTTATGCAATATTTATGACCCCTGAGTCATAATGGAAACTCAAATTCTAACCACAGGGTATAACTACTTCATACCAAACAGAATGGCTAGAATTTTAAAGACTGACAGCATCAAATGTTGGTAAAGATGTGGTGAAACAAGGAGATTCTCACAGTGCTGACAGTGCATGGGATACCACCATTGATAAGCAGTATCTGCTAAAGCTTTGTCCTTTGTGGGAGATTCTTTATTGCCAACATGACTGCATTGAGAACAGTTTACAAGAATAAAAAAAAATTATACCTATGGTGTGTTTGTGAGAATGCCCCCAGAAAGGATTGACTAAGGAGGAATGACCTACCCTGAATGTGGGTGATACCACAGGATAGGCTGCATGGAAGAAATAAAAGGGGGGGTGGTGGAGATAATATCTATCTATTTATCTATCTGTCTATTTCTCTATCTCTCTTTCTGCTTAAGGTATGCCATGAGCTGAGTAGTCTCTGCCATGTGCTCCTATCATTTACTGCCACATCACAGGCCCAAAAAATCCACGGATCCCAAGAATATGGAGTGAAACCTCAAAAACCATGAGCCAAAATAATAATTCCTGCTTTCAATAGATCTCTCAGGTATTTGGTCACAGCAAAAGTAAAAATAACTAACACAGGAACCAGCACCTAAGAAGTGGGGTCATATCTGTGGCTAAAACTGAGTGGTTGTATTCTTTGACTCTAGTTTGCAAGAGGAATTTGAAAAGATTAGAAGTGGGCTAACAGAAATGTAGGTCATTGCCATTTCAAGGAGAAATGCCACCCATGGACTCATGCATTTGAACACCTGGTCCGCAGTTGGTGATGCTCTTTAGGGGAAGACAGGGAGACTCAATGGAGAATATCACTGGGGCCGGGCTTTGAAGGCCTGCTCACACTCTGCTTCCTGTGTGGCTGAGACAGGATGGCTCAGCTCTGCCAGCTGCCATGTCTCCTTGTCATTATGGACTCCTGCTCTAGAACTGTAAGTAAAAAAAAAATGTCCTTCTTCCGCTGCTGCTCTGTGATGAGAGAGTCATGAAAGCAAGACTAAACTCGGGAACTAGGCTGGGAGGGAAGTCTACTTTAGAAGTGGTGAGACCTGCAGATCCTGAAGATCCACTTCTTCGGGTCCTGAAGTGGTGAGGTGCCAGGCCCCGAGTCCAGCACAAGACTAAAAGTTCATGGGAACAACAGAGGTCAGGCTGGGGTTTTACACTGGAATCAGAATGAAAATAAATGATCATCTCGTAAAGGTTAAGCCCCAAGTTCTCCCTAGCACTTCCTGGGGTGTTCCATATTCTCATGGAGAAGAGCAAGCAGCAAAGTGGGCCCAGGCTGGGTATGTGGCTTAGTGGTACCCTACTTGTCTAGCCAGTGCAGGACCCTTGATTCAATCCTAGCACCATAAGATAAGTACCCAGCAAAGTAAATAAATGCCTATTCCCCTAAAGACTGATAACAAGTGAGAGAAATGCTGTAACAAGGAACAAAAATGACTGCTAAGGAGGCACTGAAGAAGGCTTCTAAAGATGAGGCAGGAAAGTCAATCACTATGATAGCATCTCACTACTCCAGGGGTTCACACACTACACCAGGAGTTCACGGACCTGCAGGTCTTGACATCTAAGTTATACATCTGTAAGGCCACCCTCCCTTCCATGTCTTCATGCTGTATCACCTCATTTGTCTGCATTGTTTTGAATAGACTTTTAATTTCTTTTAATGTGATTCTCTGGCAAATCTATCAAAGCAAGAATCTAATTTTAAGCGCACTGCGACATCAGGCAGAGCAATGCATGCAACAGCCTACGCAGCCTCACCCACTCTCACATGACGCTTCCAATCTAATCCCCTCTCATTCACCACTGGCTTGAGCATTCCAAACAGGCCTGAAATTATTTAAAGATAATAACTTCAAATTATAAGGTGCACATGGGACTTGATTTTTACAGTGTGACTATTTCTGCCTTTATCGGGGCAGGCAAAACATCATAAAAACACAGCTGTGAACAGCAGGAGGGCACTTTCTAGTAATCCCAGCATTCCAGAAGCTAAGGCAGGAGGGTTGCTATTTTGAAGCCACCCTGAACTACATAATGAGACCCCGTCTCAACAAAATCAAATAAATAAGTTGTTGGAATCAAAGAAACATGCTGTAATCCTGGATCTAGCCCTGTCTCTGTGATAAAAGTACCATACATAGCTGAACAACTTAAAAAGAGTTGGTTTTTGGCTCACTGGTTCAGAGGTTTTCATCACGGCCAGTCAGCTCTATTGCTTTGGGGCCTGCGGTGAGGGCAGTGAGGGAGGCACTGGTCAAGCAAAACTGTTCATGTCTACCAACTTGGAAATAGAAAGAAAAGATGGGCCAGGGCCCCCAAACTGCCTTCAAGGGCACTCTACCAATAACCACCCTCCTTCTACTAGACTTCTCCTCCTAAGCTTCTACTATTTGCAATAGCACCATAAGCTGGGGGCCAAGGCTCAAGGCATGAGCCTTTGTGAAGCAGAGAATAACAACCACCTACTAGCTGTCTGGCTTTGAGCAGGTTATATCTCAGTGCTGACCCTCAGATGGCTCCATCCACATATGGATACACTAATGCCTACCTCCATGTGGCATACATTATTATAAAAATATCTCTTACATTCTAAGAGGCGAAATTTTGCTGGACCTCACAACCAGAGTTAATAACACACCTTGAGGTCACTTATGACTTAAGATCGGCATCTTGCTGAGTACTCAGCCTGTTTGTTTAGCTTGCCTCTAAGAGAACAATGTAACAGCCAGCCTTATTTACCTTCGGTACCATGTAATCAAGTTTTACAACCCAAGCTAATGCATAACTTTAATCTTAAATTATATATTTATCCACGTCGGACCCATGAGTAATGCATGCTATATGTGTATATTATGATAATAAACACTGGAAACAGCAAATAGATAAAAAACAGCCTTCTAAAACAAATATCCACTATAAATGTTGGAAGTGACATGGATAGAGATTGCTAAGTCTGTGCAGTGATATGCGTAGTACAGCCTGTTATCTGAGCAACCCAGGGAAGTTAGAGTCGGTAAGGTTTCATCCCTTGAAAAACTCTGCTAAAGATTTCTGTAAAGATTCCCTCATTTTTCCCCAGTATGGAGCTTTCTGTACTGTTTAATAAATACAGAGAAAAGCCCTTTGTTCTGGGACACACACACAGACACAAGGAGGGACAAGCAGCAGTCATGCAGGCATGGAGATGGTGGGTGTCACCAGGAGAAACGAGTAGAGAATTCGAATCTGGACTCACTCTTGGATAGATCACTCCAAGAGGAAATGCTTGACTGACACTTTCTGGCTACTCTAAGATTATTACTAATGTGTTTAGACCTACACACCTCTAGGGATTACCACTAAGTTTAGACATGAAAACATGCATGTGTTACTGTGACAGAATATCCGACAAAAGCGATTGAAGGGAAGATGGGATTATTCTGCCTCATAGTTGTGGAATACAGTCCGCCAGTCAGGGACACATGGTGGCAGAAGCTTGAGGCAGCCAGTCACATTGATCCCGGTCAGGGATGCATGGTGGCAGAAGCTTGAGCAGCCAGTCACATTGATCCCGGTCAGGAGCAGAGGGAGGCAGGGAAGTGTGGTGGCAGAAGCTTGGGCAGCCAGTCACATTGATCCCGGTCAGGAGCAGAGGGAGGCGAGTGTGCTATACTTGCTTTCTCAGTTTTATTCCGTCTGGACCCACCCACAGGACGGAACAGCTTATATTCCTGGTGGGTCGCAGACATTCCTCTGGTGTGTCTTCATAACAATCCTAAGTCCAGTCAAGCTGGCAGTCGTGATTAACCTTCCCAATAGGCTGAGCACTCAGCGAAGAGCAGTAAGCTGTGCAAGCATCAGGGTCAGAGTCTGGATCCCCAGAATCCAAGGAAAAGCTAGGCAGGCCTGGTGGCTGCCTCTAACACCAGTCCAAAAGGCAGAGACAGGAGACCAGAGGGCAGGCTGGCTCCCTACTATCCAAATTAGGAGTTCTGGGCTTAGCAAGAGAACCTGCCTCAATAAGTAAGCTGGACAGCAATCAAACAAGATATCTGACATTAACTAGTCTAACACACATGTATACACATACACACACATGCAAACATGTGTAAATAAATAAATCTAGTTTTACACTCAGGGAGGGATCAGGAAGGATGCACAGGACTTCACTGTGCATTCTGAAACATCTAGCAACTCTAGAATTTGCCAATTTGTTGTTGTTGCTGCTGCTGGTGGTGAAGGTGGTGGTGGTGGTGGTGGTGGTGGTGGTGGTGGTGGTGGCGGCGGCTTTCATCTGTTTGTGTTTAACTATGTAGCTAAGCAGACTTGAACTCACCATGCTGCTGCTCAGGTGGTGCAGGTGTGTACCCTCACGTAAGCCAACAGTACACTAAACTGCACACTAATTACTTAACAAATACTCTTGGGATAGCTCACGTGTGCTAGGTTCCACATAAAACAACAGGGATGTGATTGTGTTGACACAGAGTGACCTCAGTGCCTGTGAAGTCTGACAAGAGCCCCTTTCAGTCTCACAGGAACTGGGGAAGACAGTGTTCACACGGTTCACCAGTTCATCGCCTGTACCCGCAGCTGCCTTCCTCACACTCCCTTGGAGATACTAGGGAGACACAAGCAAGGAGCTACAATCCCGGAGCCAGAGATAAAGTTCACCATCCTCCTTCCATCTCTTCCTGTCTCATGACACATTAACATGGTCCTTCCCTGACAGCCCAGCCTGAGTCTCTCACTAGGCATATCTCAACACGGTGCATTTTACGGTATCTGAAGTCTTACTTGTTTTAAGGCACAAAAGTATTTTATTCATAAAATTTCAAGTCTAATTCTTATTTTGTCACCTAATTCTTTTTTTTTTTCTTACCAGTGCTGAATCGAATGTGGACCTTGTCCATGCTGGAGAAGGGCTTGGCTCAGACACAGGACACAATCTTACTAATATGCAAAAAGCATCTCCACACAGCTCTAAAACTCAGACAAACCCAGTGTGAAAATTTCTATCATAAACCTACTCTTCCCATTTTTACAGAATGCGGACCGGCTGAGTCAGTGGTCAGAGAGGAAACAGAAACTCAGTTTCCTCACTTCCATGCCAGTGAACAGCTCATCTACCTCTTGCTTCCTCTCTGTAAAGATCAAAAAGAAGCCTCTCCTCCACTGAAATGAGCAAAAAGAAAGAGGGAAGGGACAGGAGGGGAGGGAGGGAGGGAGGGAGGGAGGGAGGAAAGAAAGCAGGCCATCTGTATCATTTACCGGGAGTTTGAATTATCTCACACAGCATCCTGGTAAACTTCAGAGATTCAGTATCACTTTATAAATCTCATTTTCATAAGTGAAGACCTAGTAATCAAGATGAGACACCTGTCAGTCTAACTGTAATTTTAAGGTCACTAAAAATGTAGAAAATGGGAAGCAGAATTAAGAGAAGGCTATGATCACAAATAGGTAAGGGTGCATGCGCACAGAGACAGGCCCTCGGGCACTTCTGCAGCCATTATCTCCAAGGACCCGGATTGCCAATAGTTCTGCAGGTTTTACAGGTTCCTGGATATTTGTAAATCCCTTTGGGGAGCATCTGTGCTTTTTACCTATTCACTAGCAGGTACTGTGCTTGGCGTTTTCGATGTACTATTTTTAATTTTATAACTAAATATTACTATTTCCTTTTAAAGCAAGGAGACTGGGGCCACAGCAAGATGGCTCAACGGACCAAAGCTCTAACCCTAACCCTAATCCTAATCTTGAGCCAGATCCCCTGGGGCTACTAATTAGAACACTTGTGTGCACACGCACGTTGTTCTCTTACCTTCATACTCTTGACACGGCATGCAGGTACCCACATATATGCACCCAAATACAAACTTGATACATAAAAACACTTGTAAAATTGTTTTTAAAATAAATAAATGAAAGAAAATGCCAAGTGTGGTGGGATTACATCTACTAAGTCCTTCTCCTGATGGTTCAGCACATAATAGTAATAAGAATAATGATAATAATGATAATAATAATAATAATAATCCTAGCATTCAGGAGAATTGCCACAAGTGGAAGGCCAGTCTGTGCTACTAAGTAAGACCCTCTCTCCCTCCCTCCTTCTCTCTTTCTTTCTTCTCTCTCTCACACGCACGCACACACACACACACACACACACACACACACACACACAGTGGAGGGAAGAAAGAGGAGGGGTGGTGGGGGAAGAGAAACGAGGCTCCAGGAAAGTAAGGGACTTGTCCACTTGTGGTTTTCTCCCTTTCTGTTTCCTTCCCTTCTTTTCTTCTCCTCTTTCCCATCCCACATCTGAAAGCAGGTACTAAGAGCCCAAGACTTGTTCAGTTTTTACACAGAAGTTAAAAATGTAGAAGGCACGCAAGAGAAAAGAAGGCCTTGAGAGTAAGTAAATCATGGCCTGACCTGGAGTCAGGACACCTGGCCTGGAGAGGTTACCACTACAAGAAAGGAGAGGAGCCTGAGCCAGGCTGACAGTGGAGTAATAACATGGGAAACCCACAATGTAGCTTGATGGACACCAACTCCAAGGTGAGGGTGTGTGTGCGTGTGCATGTATGAGCAGTAGATATGTGCTGTCTTTTGGCTATTAAACCTCACCCAAAGACTAACATGCTAAAAGCCTGGAGAGGCTGTGGAATCATAGAGAGGAAGACTCAGTGGAAGTAAGTTTGGCAATGGCGACATCTGCCCTCCCTGGATGCCAGAGGTTAGACTTTATCCACAGCGTAGTGCCATCATGATACATTGTGTGCTAACAAACCCCCAGAGTAATAAGGCCAGAGACAAGAACTGAAATCTCTACAACTGTGAGCCGAAATAGCCTTTCCTCCCATAAGGTGGTTTTCCTCAGGTGTCCTGTCACAGTGACAGGAAGTTAACAGTCTGTGATATATGGGTATGCAATACATGTGTGCATAGACACAACTGCATATTTTAGAATCTTGATGTTAATATCAATGTTGATATTAACAATGCTGATTGCTAACATTTCGTTAATTAGTAATATTTTGGTTAATTTTTAAATATTTGTATTTTAATTTCAAAGTCTAGGTTCCCCAGCCAAAGAACCTATCCCTGTATCCTCAACAGGCCACATCTCACTAGGGAGGAGGTGAGAGAGAGCTGTCATTGTCTCTCTTCCCTTACCCTACTTTCAGGATGGTTGTTGTTCATTTTTAAGACAGGATCTCTCTATGTAGCCCTGGCTGTCCTGGAACTCGCTCTGTAGAACAGGCTGGCCTCAAACTCACAGATCCACCTGCCTCTGTCTCTTGAGTGCTGGGATCAAAGTCATGCACCACCACGCCTGGCTTTTTATCCTACTTTTGCGTCATTAAGGTGAGTCCCTTTCTCTAGCCCTCTCCTAGCCAGTTCCCAGATTATCCCATTTATCCTGCGGCAGCAGGAGTCACAGCTGGGTTCAATTTCTGCAAACCACCACCACCCCCTCAACTTGGAAAATTGATCCTAAATTTAAACAACGAAGCACAAAACTAAAAATGGCCCAGAGGACCAGGAATACCTTGAATCAGGCTCTTGTTAAATTTCACAGGCATGAAGTCTCTCCCTCTCTCTCTAGCATACATGATCAAATGATTATTAGGTGATAATTTAAAAAGCCTCCAAGGTAGCAGTTTGAAACAAAAGTGTTTTTAAGTGGCCGAGACAGAGGATGAGGAAAGACAGAGAAACAGAAAGAGGGAGGTGCTGACTCACGCAGGTGCGTTAGGGATTTGCGAGCACCCTCCAGAGCCTACTTCGTGCTGGCTATCCAGTCCTCTACTCTCTGATCAGCAAGTGGAAGAGTATAACGTGTAAGAATCAGAAGGCCATCCGCAGCTCCCAGGGAACGTCCCCTCCCCAGTGACCTCATTCACAAAATAAGGCTGACTTTGATCAGTTACCCCGCACTTTGTCCTTGGCACTTTTCTAAAATACCTGACATCATCAGGGAATGGTGGCTTGTCCTCATCATCACAGCACTCAGGAGGCGTGAGGTGGCTGCAGACTCTCCTGGTGAACGTATCTGAGCTCGAGGCCAGTCAAAGCTACGTAGTGAAAACCTTCCTCAAAATTTAAATTTAAATTAAAAAAAAAAGACATTTACTATCAAAGGGTTCATTTTTACAATTCTATTCAGGTATACCGTACAGTATACCGTACGTACTGAAAAGTGAACAGAATATGTTGGACCCTCAAAGGCCCAAACCAGGACGCTGCACCTCCACAGAGACTCACAGACAGGATATTGATGCAAATAGCAAGAGGATTTATTCCATTGCACTGGGGCTATCCCTATTCACAGGAAAAGGCGGCCCAGAAGAACACAAACTGAGCCTTTTTATGCACAATTTAGACAGTTGCTGGGCACAAACCGAGTTGGTACAAGTCGATTGGTCCCCAAATTGTTTTCCCATTTTGATAGGTTAGGGCCAATTAACCTTCAAACTGATTGGTGCTGGCATATAGCAAGGTTGTGGGCTCCAAGAAAATGTAAACTTTAGGGTCTTAGTCTATGTGGGTGCGGGGAAGACCCTTAGCCCGAGGCCATGGGCTGTCTACCTGGGGAAACTCTTTTAGCCCAAGGCCATCTTATTTGTCTTAGAAAATGTTTTTCTTTAACTCTGGGAACTGTTCTGGGTCACAGTGTTCCTGGCTTGGGCCTGTACAATTGTAGTTATCTGAAACAGGGAGGTCTGGAAAGTATCCAGTAATTTTCTTGAAACTGGCTTGTGTTGATTAATATATGGATTTTAAGCTTTTTGTAGGAAGCTGAAACTTAGGTCTAGTGTCAGTGGTCTCAAGCTCCACAATTACATATTCAGCTCAGTGAGTTTCCACAAACTGACTGCACTTAACAGACTCATAGTCAGGTAACTGCCAGAACGCTGCGGCCTCCCAAGACCGCCTTGCGTGGCATGCCTCCCATACCAGTAGTGGAGAGGGAAGCACATCAAAAGAGACTGAAAGAAAGTACCAGTTTGTTTCTTGGTCTAATTTTAATAGAAATCATGAGAAACCTTTCCACGGTATCCACAACCACTGACAACACTTTCCAGTCACTTTCTGCTGTTAGGGACATGAGTAGGGCAGTTTACACTCCTGGAGATTCAAGAACCACCTAATGTGCATCTATAACGAAAGGAGAGCCAGGTGCACATGTGCTCAAAGAATGAGCCGAATAAATGACCAGACATGGCAGGAAGCTCCTGTGTCCGATTAACACAACACACAGCCTTGCAACTGGAGAAGAAACCAAAAGGATGCATGCTGGGTAGTGGACAAAGTTTAGATCCAGTCTATAAAACAACTTATAACTTGACCACTTAAACCCTTTGAACCCTAGAGCTATATACGATGTCTATGCACCAATAAAAGCTCAATTTTTTTAATCATTTAAATGCTGATTAAAACATCTGCCAGCCCAGGTTTTTGTTAATGGTTTGGCTTTGTTTTGGGGGGTGTTGGTTTTGATGCAGTCTCACTGTTCCCCAGGCCAGCCTTGAACTCCAGGGCTCAAATGACCCTCCCAACTCAGCGTCTACAGTGCATGCCTTGTTCTCGGCTTCTCCACAATTACATACACTCAGTGAAGGCAAAGGTGATCTCGGAGTGGTGGATCACAACTGTCATCCTAATACCCAGGAGGCAGAGGCAGGAGAATTGACACAACTTCAAGGCCAGCCTGGTCTACATAGCAAATTCCAGGCCAGTTTTTATGGCAACACCAGAAAAGAAGAATGTCAAGGCAAGCAAGGCTAGGTAAGTCGTGTCTGCAATCCTGTCTGGGAGGCTGAGGAATGGTGACTACACTGAGTTCAAGGCCAGCCTTGGCTGCAAAGTGCATTCTGGCCAAGCAGTGGTGGCACACACCTTTAATCCCAGAACTTGGGAGGCAGGGGCAGGCAGATCTCTGTGAGTTCAAAGTTAGCCTGGTCTACAAAGTGAGTTCCAGGGCAGCCAGAGTTACAACAGAGAAACCCTGCCACAAAAAACAAAAGCAAAAACAAAAAGTGCATTCTGCTCTTTCAGAGGACCAAAGCACAATTCCCAATACACACATCAGCCCACAATCCTATAGCTTCAGCACCATGAGTTCCAATGTCCCTTTTCACCTCCAGGGGCACCTGGACACACGGCATTTACTCACACAGATATACACACATATACATACATAAAAACTAAAGTAAATCTTTGTTTTTGTAAAGAAAAAAAACTGAAATAAGTGACATAGCTAAAACATAGAAAGAATCAAACAACTTTAGTGTACACACATTTCAAAGTGTGTGTGTGTGTGTGTGTAATGTATGCATACTATAGACATATATAAGTCTAACTATATTCAGGGCCTCAAATCATATCTCAAAATTTTTCTAAGAACTAATTAATATATCCACAGTCTGTTCTCTTATTACACTAGAAGTAAATAGCAAAGAAATAGCTAGATACAGCTACTTCAATCACCTAGTAATGAAGTCCACTTGTACATGATGCTCTGGGTCAAAAAAAATTCAAAATGGAAATTATTACATAGTTTATAATAATCAATCATGACACAGTTCGTGAAGGAACATGTGTTCTCTCTTTCTACCATGTAGGTCCCGGGAGTCAAAGTCAAGCCATCACGATCAGCAACAAGTGCCTTTCTGCTAAGCCATCATGCCAGCACACTAGTCAGAAATTTAAGAGAGATCTCAGCTAATACTAAATTAGAGCGGTTAAAAATGTATAAGAATTGAAAACAAGAAAATAAAACTGTCTTAATTAGCAAGATCACAAAAAAGGCAACACATTAAAATACATTATATTTCTGTATCCCAGGGACAACCCAAAAAAAAAATTCCAAGTGCCAACTCCAGTAGCACAAAGACAAATCAATAACCAATGGCATCACTTTCCAGAGGATTTATATCCATGATGTTCCAGTCTCTCTACTAGAAAAGATGGCACTCCCTCATAATCTCAGCACTCAGGAGACTGAGACAGAAGGATTATGTCTAAGACCAGCCAGGGATGAACCAAGTTCAAGGTCAGTGTGAGCTGTAGACATAGCAAGATCTTGTCCCAAAAGTGAAAGAAAAAGAAAAATAGGATTGTAGCAGTTAGGCTGCTGTGGTGGCTTACCAAGGAGACAAGAAGGCATATTCATTGGTGGAATCCCTGCCAGACCTCGGCAGAGAGAACCACCATCCTGGCCAGTAACATACTGGTCAGTGGAACCCTGAGCTTCCCAGCTAAGGTGTTTTAATTGATACAGAACTCCTCAGGTATTCTACTGATAGCACATGCAGATCATTAACAACCAAACATCCCCCACATAAATTCAACACCTGCAAACAATATAAAATGCGTAATACAGAGGTGGTGGGTGCCATACAGTGACCCGTGCCTGCTGCATAGACATGAGTTCCTAAAGTCACCTCACCAGGGTATAAGCAGATGGGCAGGGAAGCTTTGCAAATAAGCCAGTCAGTGACTAAGCCAGGACTTGGTATGAGGAAGCCAGTCCAGGAGATCCCTCTACTGAACTTCCCAGTAAACTTTTTAGCTGTCCAGATCACGCCAAATTTTGTGTCATTCCATAACTCAAGTACGCCCTTTCTTTCCTGTGTCACTCATTCAACAAAAAGCAATTTTTGGCAGGCACTGTTCTACCTGTTAGGGTTTCAGAGTATAAAAGCAGACAAGGCCCTGCCCTGGTAGGATTTTTACCTTCTGCATGCAGACAAGCAGTAAACAAACAGAAGTGGTGGCAGATGCTGTGAGGAACAATGGGATGGTGGCAATGGGGTAAGGAGCCATTTAGACATTGTGGCCAAGTGAGAAGACAGTCAGCTTATGGAGAATGGGGAGCACTGTCATAGCCTTCCAGATATCTTTCCTTAAAACTGGGACAATGCTTGCTCAGCATGCCCAGGGCCTTGGATTTGACCTATAGTGTTGCTTTACAGCCCTCCATGCCCTCTAAAACAGAAAAGGACTTTAAAACTGCTTCTGCCAGGGCTAGCGAGATGGCTCACGATGAAAAGGTGTTTGTCACAAAGTCTGATTGATCACCTGCGCTCAGAGTAGAAGGAGAGAACCACTCCCCAAAATCGTCCTCTGCCCTCCACACATGTGCCACAACGTACATATGCATAAAATCAGTAAATGTCATCATTTTTAAGTAAATAAACCTTAAGAAACAAAACCAATAGGGGCTGGAGTGATGGTTCCATTGTTAAGGGCAGTGGCTGCTCTTCCTGAAGACCCAGGCTGACTTCCCAGCAACCACGCCACAGCTCCTAACTGTCTGTAATTCCAGTCCCAGGGGATCCAGTGCCCTCTTCTGGCCTCTTTGGGCACCAGGCATGCACAAGGTATATTACACATGAAAGTAAAACACCCATACACATCAAAATAAATAATTTTTAAATTAAAAAAAAATTTTTCAGTTCTGAGCCCTCATAACTTTCTCTACTGAGTCCTCTCACAAGTGGCTGGCTTTGACTAACTGGTGAAGTACATGACCCACGTTTCAAGAAAGGCAAGAGAAAGAAATCCATCTGTTGCTCTCATCCCCAGCACTTGATAGTCAAATGCAATATGGACAGAGCAGATGTTCTGATGGAGACAAGAGCGCCATTATGAACTGAGTGTGTAGAGCAAATGATTTAACTCCCTATCATTTCCTCACCTATGCAGGCGCTGGTCCCACCTGTTGTGGTATGTTTAGTTGTGGATAATATTTTAGTTAAGATTCGTCTTTTACTTGTTTAGACCTCTGTGCCATCCCCAGCTTCCACCTCCACAGGAGATTCCTGTTATTTGTTGATTGAGGATCTGTGTGAAAACAGGAAGAAAACACCTGGGAATTGAAGGGTGGAGCAAGGAAGGAGTAGGGAGCAGGAGGTGGAGAGGAGTAGGAGCTGAAGGAGAAGAACCGAGAGCAGAGCAATGGGGTGAAGAAGCCTTGGAGTGAGCTCTCAGCCTAGCTGCCCGGGTATTAGAGTTCCCTGAGATTTGACATGGTTTGTGATTAATAAAGAGCATTGGAAAATACAACGCTGGACTCTCCGTTAAGCGCAGTAACTTTACTTTAACACTTGGCGCACCAATGCGTGGCAAGGACACACGAGAGAAAAGAAGAAAAGAAGAAAGAAGACAAACGAAAGGACAGACAACTCGGGACAGCAAAATCCAGATGCAGAGTCTACAGGGAAATGACAGACAACACAGGACAGCGAGAGCCAAGGCAGAAAAAAGAAGAAAAGAAGAAAGAAGACACAGGAAAGGTAAAGTATGATACAGGATAAATAAATAAAGAAGGAGTAGGGCCTCCTATGGAAAGAGGAGAGCTAAAGAGGAAGAGACAGAATTAAAGAAAAAATGCACACAGGTGTGGGTTAATAAAGTTTCAGGAAAAGAATCACAGATTTATAGACCTGTAAAAGGAGAAGGTAATAAAGAGAATGCTCTTTGAGAAGTGGGAGCCACAGTAAGACAGAAATAATAAAAGAAAATTACACAGAAGTCTCCTAAGGAAGTAGAGGATAAGTAAGAGTGGAAAAGAAAATTTTTCCATGTTAAAAATGGAAAATATTGTGACACAGGGCACTTGGGCTCTGTATACTTTCGTTAAGGATGTCATAGGAATGAAAACAGTAGATGAAAAGATAAATACTTCAACTGAAACTAGCATAATACAGATTATGATTTTTGTTATTCTGGTATTTCACATGGTATTATCATTAGTCATCATGGTATACTGTGTTCTATCAAGGAAAACTGTCAGTGCAGAAGGAAAAGGGAAATCTCCTAGCCCTTTACAGGATATTGACTTAGATACAGGAGATAAATTCAGAGCAAAATCAGAAAATTTTAAAATGATGGAAAGAAAAGCAGTTTCTACTTGCTTCTCACAAGAATCAGCTTTAAAAGAAATAGATGAGAAGTGGAATGAAAGAATGCAAACCTTGTTAGCAAAATTAGAGCACTTGATGGAAGGAAGTAAAAGCCTACCTCAGTCAGAGAATTCAGAGCCTACTGCTCCAGCTTATAACGCAATGTGGCAGCCAAAGATTTTAAGAAAACCAACTATGATTTATCCAGTAACTATAAACAGGATGCAGGGCTATGATGAACTTGGATGGCAACCTACAGAAATGCTAGATTTAAAGAGATTTAAAGAGGCAATAGTAGCCTATGGAATGCACTCTCCTTATGTAAAACAGATATTAAACAACTGGGCTGTTCAACACCGAGTCATTCCTCAAGATTGAAGGGACTTGGCAAAAGCTGTATTAGAAGCTGGTCCTCAATTACAATGGATTACATGGTGGAGAGAAGAAGCTTTGGCAATAGAACAACGTAACCGAGCTAGAGGCGTTAATATTTCCAAAGATCAGTTGATAGGTGAAGGTCAATATGCTGAGTTGGAAGTGCAGATTCAGTTTGATGATAATATTTTGGCTCAAAGTCCTACAGTGGCTTTAAATGCTTGGGATAAAGTTGAAGAGCCAAGAAAAAAGTCTGAGTCATTTACTAAGATCATGCAAGGTCCAAATGAGCCATTAATTGATTTTTCACAGAGATTGACTTCTGCTGTCCATAAGACAATTTCAGACTCAGAAGCAAGGGAAGTGTTAATTAAATCTCTGGCGTTTGAAAATGCTAATTCAGAATGCCAAAAGGCAATAAGGCCATTAAAAGCAGCTTCTTTGGATCAATGGATTAAAATTACTACTGATATTGGATCCCCAATGCTTACAATGCCACTATGATTGGACAAGCAATTGTTCAAGGTTTTAAAAAAACAAAAGGCTAGATGTTTTGGCTGTAGAAAGTCAGGTCATTTTAAAAAAGACTGTAGACAAACGGATCCTAGAAATAATGTTTTCTCTGATAATAAGCCAGGAAGAAAACCTCAGTTTCCTGGTATATGTAGAAGGTGTGGAAAAGGCAGACATTGGTCTAATGAGTGTCAATCTGTAACAGACATTCAAGGTAACTCTTTGCTCTGGGGAAAACACCCTAGGGGGTCTGGCTTAAGTGCCTACCATAGAAAAAACAAGCCAACAATTTCTTACCAGCAACTGATTGACTCACCCTCAGAGAGATTAAAACAGGTAGTACCTGCAGCTAAAGACAGCACTGCTTTAGACTTTGATATCAAGGATAGAGCTGAGAAAAGAGGTGAATTAAAAAGCACTGAAAAACAGGTATTTTGGCAAGCAACTATAAATGATCAGAGACCTAAGTTAAAAGTACAGATAAATGGAAGTTTGATTGAGGGATGGTTAGACATGGGAGCGGATGTAACAGTCATTTCAAAAGACTCCTGGAATCCAAACTGGCCTCTTCAAGAGGTAACTACTCAGTTCTTACGAAATGGAACATTTTCTCAGGTAAAACAAAATATAGCAAGTGTCAAATGCATAAGACCAGGAAGTGAACTAGGAAATATAAGACCATATGTGGCAGAGCAGATCTAGCTATAAGTTTATGGGGAAGAGACCTATTAAAACAATGGAATGTACAGATTAACATTCCTTTAATCTCAGAGACAACCTGTAAGATTCAAGATGCTATTGATAAAGATATTAAAAAATGTTATCAAAAACAATCACAGACTGTCCAGGTTGTCCATAAGCAGAACAGAACAGATATTGATGATAATTCTCAGCCTGTTAAAAGGTATCAATGGAAAGTCATTCCCCAAGAATTCTCAGATAGTACCACCTTATGTCAATATTTTGTACAAAAGTCATTGAAAGTTCATATCTGGTTTAATGAACATACCATTAGGTTAACTACTCAAGAGCTAAATAATTCATTTCAAACACTGAACGGTGATTCAGATTTAAACAGACAAAAAAGTTTAACAACAACAGAAAAGGCATTAACTCAGGTACAAAGCAGATTGCAGAATGCATATGTAAATTACCTAGACCTCAAGCTTGATGGTATGCTTTCTGATTATTCCTATACTGAGCTTATGATACAAAAGAAAGACAATATTTTAAAATGGATCATTGCAAAAAGCAACTCAGAAAGCTTGGGCAGAATCTACACTGCCTGTGTTAGAGTTTTTCTCTCAGTTATCGCTTGGCTATGGTTGTTAAATAACAAACCTCGTTATGTTCAGGATTTTGGACCAAAAATTCAGCCAACTGGTCCTGGTCCTCCAGGGAATTGGTATTTGGTTAACAAAAAAGATTTATTTTACTATATTTGGAAGTTTGTTTATGGCTAATGTTGGAAAAAAGTTCCAAACTTCCCGGTTTACGACTGACTACAAAACCCATAAGGCATTACAGTGGCTAGCTATTTCAGTTATCAGCCACAGCTACAACTCCCTTGACTGGCATGTTAAATGAATGTCCAGCAAGAAAAGGACAAATAATTGGATTTTCAAATTATACATGATAAATAAAACTTCAGCTAAAATTTAAAAAAGAAAGGGGTATAGAATATATCTATAATTAGCTATTTTAACCATAGAATATATCTATAATTAGCTATTTCAACCTCAAAAAAAATTAAAAAATTAATTTTAAAAGATAATGTTTAAGCATTTCGCTCTAATAATAATAGCCTGGAGTGTGGAAACTCCACCCCATGTCGGGGAAAAGTTGTGCTTCTGTCTTTCCAGAAATGAAACATCCAATTGAGAGTATCCAGAGACTACTCGACTGAAGAGAGACATCAGAGTGTGCGGGTTACTGTCCAGCCTTCAACCTCAAAATGGATCATTCAAGGCCTTCCTAGCTGCCTTTCTCCTGTGCTACTTATAAACCAGAGGCCACGGATTACAAAAAAAATTGAATTCCCCAGCTAAGTACAGAGGCTGGCAGTCAGAGACGGGATTGAGAATTATGACATGAATTTTCCCACGACAGAGTGCTGATCATGCTATCAGTAACTCGGACAGGTCATTTTCATTGTTCATTAATTCTCTCCTAAGACAGACACGGTCATCTTGAAAGGGGGAAATTTGGGAGGCTATTGGCTTCATATCTTGTCCTCTGAAATCATCTTGGAAATGACTCTGCAGCTGAAAAGGGAGCCTGTTTTGAAAAATGAGGCAGCTTTCACAGTGCTCAAACTGTGATGATGCAGATGCAGATATCTGCTGACATTTGAACTGCACAAGCATTTTGCTAAACATTGAACTATTATGAACAGTTGGTGAACTTTTATGAACAATTGGTGAACTTTTATGAACAGTTGGTGAACTTTTATGAACAACTGGTGAACTTTTATGAACAATTGGTGAATTTTGGACTTGATACTTGATGTTATGGGACACTTGCAGTCACAAAGACTTTTGAACTGCATGAGCAGTCTGCTGAACTTTGCATTTGACTATAACTTTATGTCTTAGCTTCATTTGATTGAGTCAATATTGTTCTTTTTTTAAACAAAAAGGGTAAGATGTTGTGGTATGTTTAGTTGTGGATAATATTTTAGTTAAGATTCATCTTTTGCTTGTTTACATCTCTGTGCCATCCCCAGTTTCCACCCTCCACAACAACATTTGGGAGGTGGAAGTAGGAAGCAGGCAGCCTGAGATATATGAGATGCTGTCTTATAAAACAAAAAGCAATAAACGGGGCCAGCAGCATCAATATACACATCAAGTGGGCAAGCATTAAAAAGTCTAACACCATCAGAATGCATTATGTACTTGCATGAAATTGTCAAAGAATAAACAAATTATCTTATTTTAAACAAACAAACAAAAAGCTTAGCAGTACATGGAAAGCAATCAGGAATCTCACTCTCCACTGGCAGAAATGAATTAGCAGAGGTCAACATGGTAAGATCCTTTACAACAGTGGTTCTCAACCTGTGGGTCATGACCCTTTCATGGGGTCACCTAAGACCATCTGCATATCAGATATTTACATTACAATTCATAACAGTAGCAAAATTACAGTTATGAAATAGCAACGAAAATAACTTTATGATTGGGAGTCATCACAACACAAGGAATTGTATTAAAGGGTCACAGCATTAGGAAGGATGGAACCGCTGCTTTAAGACCAAACAACAACAAAAGCATATAACCTTTTATCCACTGGTTGTTACAAGTATTTAAATTGTAATTTCAGTTATAAATATTCAGAGTGCACATTTTTTAAAGATTTGTTTGTATTAAATGTATAAAAAGGGGTGGGGTGGGTATCTTACAGAGGCTGGAAGCTGGTATTCGGTCTCCTGGAACTAGAGTTACAGGCAGTCATGACATGGGTGCTGGGAACCTAACTCAAGTTCTCTGGAAGAGCAGCATGCACTAAAGGATGCCAGGAGTCCCTAGAAGCTATGATCTTCTTTCTCACCTATGACTTTTAGGGAGGGAGAGAGAGAGCAGGGTGCTGCTATAGAAGATCTGGCTGTCCCAGAAGATCAGCTGCCCCAAGGAGACTCAAGCTATGGTCTTTTCCACAACTCACTAAACTTTTCAGTCCCATGATTACCTGTATTTGAGGTGTAAGATCTGTACAAATATTTATAAAAATAATAATTATCCTTTTCGGAGCCTCTCTACACTAGGAAAACATTAATCAACACAGCTACAAGGTGCCATAAGAATAAGCATCCTCATTTTGCAGGTGACAAATGGCTGAATTTTAGAAAGATTAAGAGCCACTGGCCAAGATCACAGTGTCTAATTATATGCCACTCATTAGCAGCAGACTAAAAGTTTAGCCTGACTACCATCAGAGAATGTGGCTTGATGTGTTCAAGTGACAGTAACATCATTATGGGGGAAAAAAATTCTGCCACTCTTTACAGAACCAGATAAAACTGGGCTATGGGTTTCTTTCATTTTGTTCATCTTACTTCTCCTTTCCATGAGTATGTGGAAACCTGTTTATTTTGTGCCAGGAGAAGTGGCAAAAAGGGCAGTCTACAGATAGTTAAGCCTATGTTTGTAATTTACCTGCTCTGAGGCCTCCTGCAAGTCATTCATTACCCTCATTTATCTTCTCAGGTTAAAAAAAATGCAGGGATTAAGTAACATCTTCCCTCCTTCCTCCCAGGCCTGTTTTTAAGATATGACCAAGGCTGGGCTGCAAGCTGGCAAGCGCCTTCAATCCCAGCACTCAGGAGGGAGAGGTAGTTGGATATCTGTGAGTTCTGGTCTAGGGAGCTCCAGGCCAGCCAAAGTTACATAGTAAAAATAAATAAATAAATAGGTAAATAAATAAATATTTTTAAAAAGAATAAAAATCTCAGCAAGATCTTGTTTGAACTAATCTATTAAGTATTATTTAATAGACAATATCATCATAATAGTCTTGTCCCCAGGTGTGGAGAGCCCCCTGATCTTGAGCTTAAGTTCTGCTGTGTGTCTTCAAGTTAATTCACATTTGGAAAAGCTGCTAATCAAGGCTAAGTTGTAAAAAGACTAGCCCAGAGGCAGTTCATCTTGAGGAAGTCAAAGATTACTTAAAGAGACCTTAATCTCATAAAATAGGAGGTTGGCTTTATGGCTAGCTAAAGAACAATAATGTTTTGTATATATTTTGATTTACCCTACTGATTGTAATTTAGTGATTACACATATGCCTTTTTCCCTTGTGATCTGTAACCTTGTGATCTGTAACCTTGTGATTGAACCTATGCCTTCTACCTTGTGATTTTAACCCCGTGCTTGCAAGCACACCTGGTTTTGCCCCTTGTGAGCGTTGCCCTGGCAACCTCACGCATGTCTCTGGTGGAAGCGAGTATAAGAATTGGACAATAAACTACTTGGCCAGTTCGGCCCCTGTGAACTCAAGATACAGTGTGTGCGTGTTCCCGTTTATTCAGACTACTTGCGATCCAAAACTGTCTGAACTGGTAAGCTGGTCTTATCACCCAGAATGTTTAGGGGACAAGAAGAGAAATAAACAGTAGAGAAATATATAGGGATGTTAAAATCACACATGAGAAATGGCGTCTGAGAAGCTCTGGGTAGACCATAGGGTAGGACGAGAAAGAGGAGCAGGGGCAGAGGACAACCTGGGTGAACTGCTGGCTTTATTTACTTGTTTATTTCATCTTACTTCAACTTTCCCCAGACAGGGTCTCACTATATAACCCTGGCCAGGCTGCCCTCACAGAGATCCCCCTGCCTCTGACTCCTAGAGAAAAAAGCTGATCCTAGCCCTCTTGGGTGTCAGCAGATCCTGGTAGCAGGGAGAGAATTTTATGGTGATATTAATTAAAGTAGGGACACAAACTGTGGAAGCCAGTGGTCTCTTTACCACCCACAAAGGCTCATGTCTACAGCAACAAATAAATATTTGCAAGACTATTGATCTTTGTTAAGTTTTATACTCCTTACCCTGTGTTAGCACCTTATAACTATTAACTCTTCCTATCAATCATCCATTTGATCCTTAAAACAACGGGGAAAGGGTGACTATGTCACTACAGGGCTCTGTTGGAATCTGGCTTCAGTTCTGGATCTGTCAACCATTTTAGAAATCAAAGCATGTAGGCCTCACAGAGGAAGGATCTTTACATGACAGAAACAGACAGAAAGCAGGACAGACACACACTCGCACTTCACCTGGTGGGAAAGGCAAAGAGGGTAGTATGATCTGAAATACCAGATGGGTAGCCACAAACGCACTGCCAGGGATGAAATCCTGGAAAAGAGGTTACAGGTGGCAGGAAAGGCTTCCAGGAGACAGGGTTTGAGTGGCAGGCAGCCAGGCTGAGAGGTGAGGGCTTGGCCACTGCTGGCTGAGAAGCTATGACCCATAGACCATGCCATCTCCTACTCAGAAGCCTTCCTTCTCACTGAGATAAAATGTCTACTCTTCTTCCCAGTTCTCGATCCTTGCCTGCAACTCTCATATTCCCCTTGCAAAGTTTCTGGGAGCCCTGCAGCTGTTTTCCCTGCCCGTTTCCCCGCAGCTTGCTGGAGTAACTTAACAGGTTTGGGGCTCCTTTGCTATTCTGCTTCAGACCTCGCACACCTGCCTCTTCCTTTTCCAGCCCAGTTCCCAGGCGATAGGTGGCTTTAGGAGTGTAATGTCGGTCTCCCATGCAAGCCATTGCTCATCTTGTTCCCTTAGGGTCCCGGCAGCGGCCGGGCTGGATAAAAGATGAATGGAATTAATCGAGTCCAAGATGAGCGGGTGTGAGTAGAGGCCCTGATGAGGACAGGATGGCCTGTGCCTGGAAAGCAGTTCCCTGTGGCAGCGCTTGGGGTCACCTGGAGGCTCGGAGCACCCGCAGTTTGGAAAGCGGGTGGGCTGGGTGCAGATGGGGAGAACCCGGAAGGGAGCAAAGGGAGCCTGGGGATCCATTAATGCTCCAAAGGTACCGCACTGCAGGAGCTGGGCCAGGTGTGGGTTTAGGAGAGCCAACCTGAACCGGGTTCTGTCTCCTGTAACCCACACCACCCCGCCCCCAGTGCTGAGCTAAACCCGCAGACGGGACAAGGGGGCGGGGAGCGCCCCCGGACCCGCTCCGGTGCTTCCGAAGCCTGGGGTCTTCGGGCCCGGCCTCTGCGGGGCGCCCCGGACCCCACCGCCCCGGACCCCGCCGCCCCGGTGCTCGTAGAGTGCACGCTCACCCTGCTTTGCCCGGAGAGCCGAGCCGATGCTCCACAGCCGGCCCGCGCGCCACCGCTGCAGCAAGGACAGCAGCCTCGGGCTCTCGGTGCGTCTGCCTGTACCCACCCGCCGGGGGGCCGCAGCCACAGGGGAGGAGCCTGCGGCCGGCGGTGCAGCCCGCGGGGAGCCCCGAGAGAGCCTGAGTCCTCCCTACCCTACCCAGCGCCTCGCGAAGCTCCTTGGGGTGGGTCTTCTGCCCAGAGACCGCACCTCGCTGAAAGGACGGTTTCCAAGTCCTGGGCGCTAACTGCCTCGCTGAATCAACATGTTAGCGAAAAAGCATACATTTCTTTGTATGCCCGCCAAATTATAAAGTTACCTTTTTTGCACTCATGAATATCAGACAAGCGCTTCACCTGGTGATCAAAATTAAAATTACCAGCGGCGGCAGATGAAAACTGCAGTTACTCCGACCATGATATGCTCAGAAATCGAAGCTTGCCTGTCTTGTACCCTGGACAAAAAAGCATGACCATAATCTAACCTCGGGATACACCAAATAAACCCAAAATGAAGACAACACCTCTAAGAAGGGGTGCTGTATTCTCCAGAGGCGCTGTCATAGAAGGCCGTGTGCAAGATCAGAGGAGATGGAAGAGTCACACCTACTATACAGTTATTCCCCTCGACTACACCCAGTTTTTGTCGGTTTTAAGGCAGGATACTAATGGGTTAACCCCTTAAATACGGATGATACAATAGGTAATCGTTTATCAATTTTAAATTTGTTGACAGTAACTGCCCCTTAGTTACCTTAAAAAGTTCTTATTTTTAGAAAATATACATTGAAGTTTCAGAATAAAGGACCATGACACAGTAAATGTAAAAACTAAGGAAAGAGAAATCAGTCTACCCGATAGGAGGCCTGTTTAAGGTGTCAAAATGGAGCAATGTTCAGTAGGAATGTATGTGTTGGACCCCAAGGGGGGGGGGCAAACCGGAACGCCGCACCCCCACAGAGACTCACAGACAGGATATCGATGCAAACAGCAAGAGGATTTTTATTCCAGTATACTGGGACCGCTCCAACACACAGGATAGGGATGGCCCCAAGGGGCAGAAAGCAAGCCTTTTTATTATTTACAGTTGAAACAGTTGCTAGGGGACTGTATAGTTGCTAGGCACAGACCAAGTTGGTGCAGGTGATTGATCCCCAAATTGCTTTTCCCATTTTGATAGGTAGGGGCCAGTTAACCTTTAGACTGATTGGTGTTAGCATACAGCAAGGTCGTGGGCTCCTAAAAAAATACATGCTCAAGGTTCTGGGCAACTGGGTGGTGGGCATTCTTTAGCCCAAGGCCATGGCCCGGCTTCAAGGGGGAAGGGGAGCTTTCTAGCCCAAGGCCACCTGGTTTGTCTAAGAAAAGGTTTTTTCTTTAACTCTGGGAGCTCTCCAGGGTCACGGTGCACCTGGCTTGGGCCTATACAATTTTGGTGCTCTTAGAAGCCTGACTAAAGTTTGGCTGTTTTGGTCTTTTTCTATACTAGGGACCTGAATCTTAGGCCCGGTCCCGACCCCCACATATGCACTGTAAATGTACAAGGGCTTAGGTATGTTCTCAGCGCTGTAACAAAACAAACTGGTGTGAGACAAAACACATAGACCCATGCAAGTGAATATGGAGACCAGAAAATACACCCTGAACAACCCCAACTGATTTCTGACCAAAGTTCAGAAGCAGTTCGATGTACTTGGCTAGATGGTGCATGCTCATAATCCTAGTACTGGAGAGGCTGAGGCAGGGGGATGGCAAGTGGAAGACCAATCTGGGCTACATAGGAAGACCTTGTCTCAAAACAACTGGAGAAATACTAAGAAGAAAGGAATAAAATAAATTTAAATTTAAAAAAAAAAATTGTATATCTGGGCTCGGCAGGTAAAAGCACTTACCGCACAAGTTTGACAACCCAAATTCGATCCCCAGAACCAACAAAAAGCTGGGTGCTGCCCTGGCTTGGATCTGTAATCCAACACCTCTACTGTGAGATGAGAGGCAGAAGTTCACAGCCTAGCTAGCCTACAGTACAAAGAGAGGCAGAAAAAAGAAAAATCCTGCCAACAAGGTAGCAGGAAAAAGCCATCACCCCAAAATTGTACTCTGGCTTCCATGAATACACAATGACACATCATTAATTTTTTTTATTTTTTATTTTTTTAGTTATACTAGAACTTACTATGTAGACAAGGCTGGCCTCAAACTCACAAAGATCATCCTGCCTCCTCGGTGCTGGGACATATCTGAATTTCAGATAGTTCAATCCAGCACATAAAATGTGGATGAGCCATTAGGCTCGTGTGTCCCTGGCTACATTTGACTTACTCATCACTCTTGCTCCCTTGAGGAAGCCAGCAGCCATTTAAGTCTCAAGGCCTGACAACTCTGAGAAGTCATGAGGGCCTAGATCTAACCTCCCTGGTTTCAAAGAGGCCTTCAGTGGTCTAGATAATTAACCCTGTATCAGCAATTACAGGTCAACCCCATCTGATTAATTTTCAATAAATAATATGAGGATATAAATACAAAATGAAATAAGGAAAGATTGGAAAGCAGATGCGCTCTCTCTCTCTTTCTCTCTTACTCTCTCTCTCTTTCTCCCTCCTTCCTTCCTCAATAAACAGAGATTTCTTTCATACCAATTTTCAGGTTCCATGTCCTCCCAAACTGAAGACAGTGGCCCTTTGAACAAATCGTGTATTTAACAGGACTACTCAGTTAACAGTGGTCACATGTAAAGTATTAATTCCCTAGATAAGATTTCCGGTGTTCCTGTGCCTTTTTAACTCAGGGATTACTACACTTGCTATCAAAACCATCTGTGAAACATGGTTATGCCCTTTCTCCTCCTGAATTATGACTTTAACTGCCACCACTCTACCCATCTCATTAAAGAACGGAATGCAATCAGATGGCCCAGACATTCCCTTCCTGGGTACCCTGTGGCGAGCCCTTCAGACTCTGGGCCTGGACCCTGCTGTGAGCCTCTGGCTAAAATTGCCTAGTTTCTGTATTGGGAGATCTTTTGAGCAAAACTGAGTCATGAAAATATTAATGACTGCCCAAGAGTTGCTTGTTTGCAGGGAAGTCAAAGTCCCCTGAAGGGATGCTTCTTCTTTGGCTAAACATTAAATCCAGAGAAGCTATTGTCCTAAGCATCTAACTCCACTGGAGAGAGACAGTCTCCCCTAGGTAAACATACTGCCTCAGCAGGGAAGATGTTTTGTTCTGATACCTATTTCCTTCAGGATGTTTTTACCTATGCACTGTCTCACCCTGTAATTAACACCTTGGTTCAAATCCCTGTAGCTGCACGTAGCCGATGAAAGGGGTATAAGTCTGGAGAGAAAAATAAATTTTCAGCTCCATTCCATCTGAGCTCAATGATGCTGTGTGTGTCTGGTCTATTCCCTTCCCTTTGTGTTTCTTTTCCCCCTCTCCTCATTAGGCCCCTCAGTCTCACCCCCCCCATCCAGGTACTGTCCGACTTGCCAGGCCGGCCCTGGCAGTACACTACCATACTACCGTGTATGTGCTGAGTTTTATCAACTAGTTCTGAAATAGTACTATCGCAGCCCCATGGGCCTGGCAAGAGTCCCCTTGGCTTCCATTTTCCTACATCTCCACAGGGTCTGATCTGTACCTAGAGGGACCCAGTTGCTCATCACTTATATTTTACTAGTTAAGCCAGGTATGTATCTATTGTTGGACCCCCAAAGGCCCAAACCAGGACGCTGCACCCCCACAGAGACTCACAGACGGGATATCGAAGCAAATAGCAAGAGGATTTATTCCAGTGCACTGGGACCGTTCTAACACACAGGATAGAAGGGGCCCCAAGGAGCAAATGGTGAAGCTTTTTATACAGTTGTTGGGCACAAACCGAATTCGTACAAGTTGATTGGTTCCCAAATTGCTTTCCCATTTTGATAGGTAGGGGCCAGTTAACCTTTAAATTGATTGGTCTTGGCATATAGCAAGGTCACGGGCACCAGGAAATGTACACTTAGGGTAAAGTCCCTTGCCCAAGGCTATTAGGCGGCGGCTGTAGCTGCCGCTCATTTTAGGAATTTGGGCTGGACACAGTGCCCTTGAATTAAGCCTGACAATAATTGTTTTATGGTTTCTGGGGTAGGCTAGTTCTTGGAACAGGGAGTTCTGGAAAGTACTCAATAATTATTGTATTGAGTAGAGAAAGCCAGCGCCGGGGGTCTCCGGCCTCACATTTCCCCCCTTTTTCTTGTGACTGTTCCAATCATGGAACAGATGTTTTAGCTCCTGATCACTAGCATTGGTTAGTTTATAGTCACTCCCTGGAGAATTTTTAAGAAACCGGTATGGTTGTCTGAGAACCATAATCTGTACTACACTGATTCTTTTCCTAATAAAAGCTATTAGTTTACTTAAAATGTAGGACCCAAAGTTTAGAGCCAACAATAACATTACCAAGGGTGCCAGTAGTGTAGATATTAACGTCGTCACCCATGAGGATGAATTGAACCAGGATTTAAACCAGAAAGTGGAGCAAAGTCCTCCTTGTTGGAGAAAAAGTAAATCTGAACCTCTCCTGTAATGGCAGCTCCCAGACTCTGGTACTGTTGTCCCTGTAGAAGTAGGGAGGCAGTTTCTGTGGCAACTCCTGTTGCCCCCACCCCTAATAGGAGTGACAGTGTGAGAACTGTTAAGGGCTCCCTTTTTTGCTTTAAGTGGGTGTTTTATCATACTGTCAGTTTAATGAACCTGAGTCTATCTGGCCTCAACAGGTAATATTCTGGTGTGCCAATAGGCACTATACATGCCATGTCCCCAGTCTTAGGGAGTTTTCTTTTGACTAAAAGTTCCAGCCTGTGGAAATGGGACGTTGTAATCTCTTAGACTGCTTCCTGCTGAGAGGGGACGTCGTCAAGGGCCCCAAACAGGCTGGTATTAGTCAAAAGCTTGGGGGGGGGTTAGGCAGTGGGGTACATCTGGTTCGATGATCCAGGAAAGTGGACGGAGGTGGTCACATCAGCTGGACTGGTCATCAGCTCACAGAAGGTCCAGGACTCACAGTAGTCGAAGCAGTTTGATGCCTGGATGGTGTCTGTTAGCCAAGTAGTGATCTATTGAGACAGATAAAAACTAGAGGCAGAAGTTAAAGTTTACAGAAGATACATTTGGAACTTTTTATCACATTGTAAAAAGAACAGCTAACAAGTGTTTGTTAAACAGCCAATGAGAAATCACCTTAGACTTGAGACTATTTAGGCACTTAAAAACATATGTTTTGAGGGACCTTAAAGTGGTCCATAATTTACACAACACAGAATCCGTTTTGTTTTTATTTAGTTAATTAATATCTGTTTACAGAGTACAGTATCATAAAAAGTTTAAGTAACTAAAACCAGGTTATGCACTACTAAGACAAAATCTGTCATTTTAAAATGTAGAGAATGGTTTTTGGCTTCCTTTAGTAACAAAGTATGATTTCATATATCTAGAAGAAAATGGGAGAGCCAAGCAAGCCTAATCCAGATAAAAACAATTATACCAGCTCATCAGAACATGTATCCAGGATTTTAATGTTATAACTCTGAACCCCCCCTTTTTTTTTAACTTTTATCTCAAACCACCTTCTCACTTAAAATCACTTTTTCAGACTTTCACAACTTACCTAGGCTTTCATATCTGCAGACTTTTACACTCAAAACTTAAATCACTTTCTTAGACCTTTATATTTTAAACCTCATAACATTCCTTTAAACTTTCTTTAATCTAACTATCTACCAAATACAAAGTTGTTATTACCGAGCAAAAACCTATTTATCTTTTAACAGGGGCCTGTTAGCAAGACAATCCTGTTTGTCTTATTCAGACAGGGACTCTAGTAGCCTCAGAGAGAGAAACTGGTTGTCTATTGCTGTTAAACTAACAGAATTACAGTTAGCCATCAACACCACCAGAGATCTGGGAATACTAAATTATAGCAAAAAATGTAACTCAATTAAAATGACAGAGACTTACCCATACCTATACAGATGACCCTGGACTCTCCGTGTTCTCTGTGACCTTATGGGGAACAGAGGTCTCAAGACACTGACAGTCTTCCATTGCCAGGCCAGTAGGTATCTTTCTGTGGATAAGACTCAGAGGGATCGAACCCTGCTCTGTCCACCCAAAGCAGGATGATCTACTCTCTAGTGTCTTATTTGTAGGCAGGTCTATGGCAGGTGAGGAATTGGGCAGTTTTGCCCAGTGGTACATTACGACAATCCAGGTGAAGTTGCTCTGTCCCTGTCTGTCTTCCCTGGAGGTGCTGGGGTCATTGTTAGGATCTGGGGTCTCTACTTAAAACTCCAATTAAAAGTCATAATCAGCAGATCTCTGAGGGGTGAGGGCTATCTATGTTAAGTATCTCTATGTTAACAAAACTTTGCCTATAATTTTTTTCTGCTTACTGTACTATCTAGGTCATCGTAAACATTTTTTAACTTAAACTGTCTCATAGCCTGATGAATTTAAATATCTTAAAAGCTGTTTTTGAAAACATCTAGCTTTAACTTTTATCTTTTGTGAAAAACCTAGAGTTTCCTTAAAGTATTTTAAAACCTTTTAACTTTGTGTTTATAATATCTCACAGTGTAATGCACATATTTTTCTTTTCAGCAGCATTCTGTCTTTTAGGCTTAAGCCAACTGTTACAATAAAGCTCAGATATCACATGGTCCCTTAATTTTAAAACTGCAGGTTTTTTACAAATAAACTTCAGTTGTTTTTGTTTTGTTTTAAACACTTTACTTTTAAACTGAAATGATGACTGTCAGCAAAAGATGTATTCTTGTATAAGAATACACAGAGATACAGTCTTTGATATCTTATTAAACACTTCTTAAAATCTTAACTTTATAAACCTTATTTTAGCATACAGAAACACTATATAAAATCTATCTTAAGTTAATATTTTCTTTTTAGATCTATACCAGAACACACATCTTTAAAACACAATTTAAAAGGGCCTTCCTGTTAGTCTGCCCTCCTGACCCTTTGTCTTCTCCTTAGGCTTTTCAAAGGAGCGCAGAGTACCTGCTCTGTATTGGCTCTTTACCCCTGTGTGTGTTCCGTTACACACCCAAGTATGTCATCTTGCCATATCATGTAGACTCAAGACAGCCACAGAACTCTTTCAGGAAGCCAAGCTTGGGTCAAGTTCCTGCCTTTTAGTTTTAGGGGCAGCAGCAGGAAGGAGGGAACAGGGTGTTCGCCCCAAGAACCCTCTCATCTCCCTGGCAGGGAGCCCACCGCAAAGCGCAGCACATGGGATGTCCTTGGGACTTGAATTAACTGAGCTGGTTTTTTCTTGCTCCCCTGAGACAAAGTTTCTGGGTCTCCTAAGACCTTTCCTCCCAAATGTCAATTGTTTCTTTTACTGTCTTAGGAATTGGGGAGATTCCACACACCCTGTGAAATTCACCTCTGTCTAACATCTCATCCACGCCCACTTATCTTCCACACCGGGTTGTCATCTTTCTCCGCCCGTGTGGTCCCCTCCCTCCTGGCCCCGGCTCAGGACCAGTTTTTTCTGGCCTGTTATGATTCTGACCATTGACTTGAACCACAAAATGAATCCTTACCGTGGTGACTCAAATAAAAGTATAATTTCACACACAGATAAAGAAATCTTAATCAGGTCTGGAACAACAGAGGAACCTTACGACTTTTTCAGAGATGACTTGTTGCCTTTTTACAAATTGTCTGTTAGTGGCAGAAGTTATTTTAGCATTTTGACTAGTAGCACAAGCTGCTCCATGCCTCTCCTCTAAGTTTGCAGCAAGACTCATTTCTAAGAAAACTTGCCCCAGATCTGGCAAGCTAACATTTAAGACAGTGATATTCAAATGAACACAAAATACACATTATTTTTATACATTGACACTGGTGATTACCAAGACAGAATTCATACATCAGATGACATTTAACATCTTGAACTCCTGACCGTAGTAGGATCAGCTTATCAGAACTTTACAGCCAGAATTAATCTATACATTTCAGATCACTTTTTACTTTAATTTTCAAAATAGCTGAGGCTTAACAAAGCTAGCAAAGACAAGCAGGTAAAATATACATCTTTGCACCCAAATAGACCTTCCAACTGTGTGCCTGCAGCATCACAAATAAAGTTCCTCTATTGTAATGTACATTCCTTTTGTCACACCCTCCTCAGCAGTCTGCCTTCCAGGCCTGTTTGAATCAGCTCTGGTGCAGTGGCAGTTCAGCCATCTTAAAAATTTCTCCTTTATTTTTAGTATAGAAAAAACCATCACATGGCCTCTCGATCTCTAAAGACTGCCAGGTTGTTTACTCAAACCTCAATTGCCTTGATTTACTTTGTTTTAATCCCATAACTCGCACCCTAAAAATTTGGCCGTCAGCACAAGGTACATTCCTGTATCTGAATACACAGAGGCATATTTTCAGCATAGAAGAGAAAAAATCATGCAAAATAAAATCTAATTTAATTTAAATATCTGAGATTTGTTGTCTCCTTGAATGGCAACATGTGGCTACCTCCATCTCCTCTTTGATCCTGGAAAAGAATGGTAACGTCCACATCCTAAATGGAGTTACATCCAAAAATGCAGTCACACATACGTTACTCAGCTTTAATTTAATGCTCTCTTTTTAAACTTACACTAGAAAAAAACATCGTCATTCACACACACTCAGATAGAAAACAGAGAGACCTCAGAACTTCCCTTGATATGACCTGATGCTTTTTTACAGTTTGTCTGCATAAGCAGAGATCCGAAACAGTTCAGCCCAGCGTCCTTTTAAAAACGTCTATCTCCGTAGCCATGCGCACAAATGGCCACAGAGACGACAGGGACAGTGTGCATAAACCATTCCGGAACTCTGGCCAGCAGCAGAAACTGCTCCAAGAAGTCTCTCCCCAAACAGCAGCCTGTCCTCTAGTTTCTAGCAAGCTCTACCTCAGTGGCAGTCATTACAGGACACCTGAATCTTTAAAACCATTAGTTTTCTTTACCCAAACCACATACATATTTTAAAATACCATTTGAGTGATTTTTACACAAGAAAGTTTGGCTGTTATCTCAGGAGTGGGTGAGCTGCACCCCCTCCTGCCTCTTTTTGGTTGCTTTGCCTCATTAACTCTTTCCCTCCTGTGGCCAAGAGCCCCAAACCAAGGTTGCTGAGTTGAAACTGGCAGCTCTGGCTGGGATGGGTCCCAGAGGTCTGCTCAACGCAGGCCTCCCTTCCTTGCAGCTGGCCTTAGGAGTTGCTTGGCCGACGTTAGATCTCACGTGTTACACAGGAAAACAGACAAACACAAAACATATAACCATGAAACTGAGACAAACATGAATCAGATAAGACAATGGCACCGCACAATTTCTCAGAGGTTTTCAGGTGTACATCAACTGACTGATAAGTCAGCTCTGTCCTTGACTCCCTTAAAATGAGATACAATTATGTCGAGAGGTCCAGATGGAGTTTGTCCCACATCCAAAAACAAAGTCAGTCCGAGTCTAGCCATACACACACACACACACAGAATCATACAGAAACAGCAGTGCACTCTCCGGTGTTTCCAGAGTCAAGTAAGCACCTGGCACCACTGTCCGCCCAGAGCTCTCGGCCAGAGAGTCTGTCAGCGGAAAGGCCTCCACAGCCTCCAGATTCCAAGCAGGTCAGGACCTCCAGGTGGGTCCTATGACCCCAGATGGGTCCTCTCACAACCCAAGCTTCCCGACACAGATCGTCCCGACCCCAGACAGGAGGGTAGCTCATCAGCAGCCCTCCTACGGCTATGGTGTAACCTCAGACCAATGGCCAAGCGTCAGAGAAAGGGGGGTTGAAGTCGACTGTCCCATTGTCAACAAGTCAGAAAGAACCAGTGAAAATACAAGAAACAGATTATGCAGACTCGCCCAGGAGGGGACTTCTACAGCTCCTCTACGGAAGTCACAGAAGGTTGAGACCGGCCTCTAGCAGGCATCTCCAGAAGGAGGAGAGGCTCCTCTCCCTCCTCCCGATGGAGAAGGATCCTCACGGACCCCTCTCCGAACAGATGGGGGGAAGTCCTCCCGGACTTCTCCCCGTTACCAGACTCTGGAGTGTTCTCCAGGGCCCCACAGCCTCCAGATTCCAAACCCTCCCAATGGCGCTTCTCACAAAAAGACAGACAACAAGACCTAATACAGATAGTCAGGCAAATAAGTCAGTCACAATTTACACAAAAATCAGACACAAAGAGAAACAGAGCTCCGATATCGGACAGATGCCGGTTCCTGCCAAACCAAATGGCAGAGATTCTGGCCAGATGCTGTGGGGCCACCTGCCCCCAGCTCAGACGGAGAGGAAACCTTACGGTGTCCCCTTCAAATCCACTGGAGCATCCTCCAGGGTCGGTCCTGGCTTATACCATCCCGGTAAGCTTAAGCCGCGTGGCGGGATCCTTACAGACCATGCACACCACAGACCGTTACAGACACCGTTTACAGCTCTGACCAGTTACTTGTTCCAAACACACAGGCAGACAGGCGAACAGACAGACAGACAGACAAACAACAGATGCTCGAGCTTACCTCCGATACCCAACTTGTGGGGTCTGGGGGGATGCGTTGATTCCCGGTCAGGGAACCAAAATGTTGGACCTCCAAAGGCCCAAACCAGGACGCTGCACCCCCACAGAGACTCACAGATAGCATATCGATGCAAATAGCAAGAGGATTTATTCCAGTGCACTGGGACCATTCTAACATGCAGGATAGAAGTGGCCCCAAGGAGCAAATGGTGAAGCTTTTTATACAGTTGTTGGGCACAAACCGAATTCATACAAGTTGATTGGTTCCCAAATTGTTTTCCCATTTTGATAGGTAGGGGCCAGTTAACCTTTAAATTGATTGGTCTTGGCATATAGCAAGGTCACGGGCACCAGGAAATGTACACTTAGGGTAAAGTCCCTTGCCCAAGGCTATTAGGCGGCGGCTGTAGCTGCCGCTCATTTTAGGAATTTGGGCTGGACACAGTGCCCTTGAATTAAGCCTGACAATAATTGTTTTATGGTTTCTGGGGTAGGCTAGTTCTTGGAACAGGGAGTTCTGGAAAGTACTCAATAATTATTGTATTGAGTAGAGAAAGCCAGCGCCGGGGGTCTCCGGCCTCACACTATAACCCACACCTGGCAGGCAGAGGGAGAAGGATTACATTAGGCCCTGCCTAAACTACACAGTGAGATCCTGCCTCAGACAGAGGCAGACAGCAGGCAAGCAGAAAGATTTTATTGGTCTAGAAAAGATCAGAGGGACAATTTTTTCCCATTTCCTTCCAAACTTCATGTGATTTCATCACATTCTACCAGCTCAGAGCCGGAACAAGGTCAGAGGCTTCTGATTCCCACAGTCACAGTGAGTCACAGATAGATGGGGGAGGAAGGAAACTCTTCAACAGACCCTGGCAGCCTATGAGAAAATAATTCAGCCTCACTGGAACAGTCCAAGTGCCCTGGGGCACATTCAAGAGCTTAGGGACAAGAATTTCTTTTCAATGGTCAAAAATGTGGACTAAAAATACTGTAAAACAAACATAAAAAAAGAAAGGAAAATGTGGGCTAATGAGATGGTTTACCAGATAAAGGCACTTCTCATCAAGCATGGTGATGTGAGCTCTATCAGGACTCACAGAGTAGAAAGACAGAACTGACCTCTGACCTGCGACACACACACCACATACCACACAGTGAGGCATATCCACAGATATACCACACACACATACATGCATGACACACATACCACACACAGACACCACTCACAATACAACACACATACATACAGAAACACAACATACATATGAACAAATAAATGTAGTTTTAAGAATTAAAATGTGGGGGCTGGAGAGATGGCTTAGTGGTTAAAAGCATTGGGTGCTCTTCCAGAGGTCCTGAGTTCATTCCCAGAAACCACATGGTGGCTCACAGCCATCTGTAATGAGATCTAATGTGTGAAGTACTCAAACATTAAAGGAAAAAAAAGCTAGTATCAGAAGTAAGGAATACTAAAGTGTCAGTTCTCAAAATCAATGAGATTTAAGGAATGTGTATTGTGCATTTATGTATGTATCTAAGAATATGTGCATGTAGAGGTGTGTGTGTGTGTGTGTGTGTGTGTGTGTGTGTGTGTGTGTGTAGGTAGGCAGGTATGGGATGTCTGGAGGGGATCAAATGGAAAGAACAAGCAGAGCTGTAAGAACCTGGCTTTGCCTCCTGGTTAGAGCACATCCTAGTCACCCTTACCTAATTTTTCAGCCCGTTTCCTCATCAGTAGAGTAAAAGTGGGGAATGGTGCCTGTAGGAACTCTACTTCATTCGATGTTCTGGATCAAATGGGCTCTGATTTATAATGGTAGCCTGTTATGATGCCACGCCCCTCAGAGAAGCAGTGACAGACTTTATGTCTTTTGTTTTCAATGAATAAAGTGTGTGTGTGTGTGTGTGTGTGTGTGCCTGTGTGTGCACTTGTCTAAAGATAAAGACATGAAAAGGCCTGCATCTGGGACAGGGGTTGGATTCTTCAAACTATATGCTGTAAGTCTTCCTTTCTTCTACTGTCTAAACATTCCCATTACCCACCCAGCCCTTCCAGAAGATTCCAGGATATGAAGTATATCCTAATGCCACTGTCAGTGACTCTGAAGTCACTGGGATCAACAGTGGTGTTCAAATCTTCTAGACTAATAGCAATGCCAATAGGACTATTACCATTTTAGGGAGCAAGCTGAATCTAATCCTACCTAAATCTGTTTTTCAGGCTGAAGTTCTCTAAATTCACAAGATAAAAGGGTGTTGGTGGTTTGAATGACAATGACCTCTATAGGCTCATATATTAGACTGCTTGGTGCCCCCGCTACCTCCCCGACACACACAGTTAGTGGAACTGTTTGGGAAGGATTAGGAGGTGTGGTCTTGCTGGAGAAGGTGTGTCACTGGGGTTGTCATTGAAGTTTCAAAAGACTTACACCATTCCCATTTAGCTCTTTCTCTGCCTCTCTGCCTATGATTGCTGTCTCAACATGTCAGCTCTCAGCTACTGCTCCAGCACCATCACTGCCTGCTGCTGTCATGCTCCTTACCATAATGGTCACAGATTCTATCTAGCCTTCTGGAACCATGCACCTCCAATTGAATTGTTTTTTTGTTTTTTATTAGTTACCTTGGTCATATTGTATCTTCACAGTAGTAGAAAAGTAAGACCAAGGTTGACACATTTGTTTAAAACTCCCCACCCAGAACAGCATAAACAGTTGTAGCAGGTATGTGAGGAGGCGACCCTGCTCAGGTGAAATGTTTCAGAAT
The DNA here is from genome assembly GCA_026225945.1 of Cricetomys ansorgei. Taxonomy (NCBI): domain Eukaryota; kingdom Metazoa; phylum Chordata; class Mammalia; order Rodentia; family Nesomyidae; genus Cricetomys; species Cricetomys ansorgei. The sequence continues at coordinate 2,824,898 of JAMJFZ010000020.1, forward strand.
TTCTAAGAACCTTGATTCAATCACCTACTGCTGCGCAGTAAACCGCCGTCATCCAATAGTTGTACACAGCAACAGCGGTACAGTGGCTGACGACTCTGTGGGCTGTGCAGCACTCTCGGAAGCAGTCCTCCACAGCTAGAGCTGCTCAGGACTCAAGACTCAAAGTCCACACTCGAGGATGACTTGCTCCCACTGCTGACAAGATGGTGCTGGCCATTGCTAGGAGCTCTATCCAGATCCTTGGCTTTTCCACATATGGCCGAATTGACTTTCTCTCTAGTGATGGCAGGGTTCTGAAATGGAGGAAGGATAGATGCCAGCCTTTCTTCAAGTCCAAAAGTGCCCAGCAAACTGTTTCCTGTGCACTCTGCTAATCAAGTCAGCACCAGGCTCAGCTGTTCTAAAGAGACACCACATGCTCCACGTCTTGGTGAGAGGAATACATGCACCCGCAAGATGTGCAGAATCATTCACAGTTGTCTCTAAAGACTACCTAGCACCATGAGTCCCACCAGACAATCACCTTGCCCATTTTTACCAGTGATCAGATTCAGAATGCTGAGTGATCTCCCCACTTTAAGGGGTAAAGCCCACTAAATGGAGAAACATGCATGCGCAGGGAGAGAGCATCCCTCCAGGGCTGAATACCATCTCAAGTTAAAACGATCAGAAACCTAGAAACCAATTCTGAGCACCTACTGTGCTCCAGGTAGCCTAGGGGAAGAGCACCAGGCTTGGCATCAAAGACCTGGAGGGAGTACAACAGACTTGCCACGTTCATGTCCTTATACAAACCACTGAATTTCTTTGGACCAGTTTTCACAGTGGTGAACTGGCCTATCCTGTCCAGTCAGTGCAAGAAGAGTCCTATCCTGCAGGTGATTACAGCTGAAGGACTAAGTCTGGCTAAAGGGCTAGAGGGAAGACAAACACAGAAGTAGAGGCCAGGCCTCTGAAAGCTGCCATGCAACCCATCCTGCTTCCTTTTGCCCATATCAACTGGATAGAGGCAGAAAATGCAGCATTAAATCAAGACCTGAGACGGTGGGAGCCAAGGCCCCTACATGTGTTATAGAGTGCTAGTCTCTCGAGTAGCAGCTATGATTTTCATCAGAGCAGCAATGATGACCTGCGAGGGACCCTCAAGACTGGGCCTGCTGGTTATTGCAGTTCGTTCATAGAAGGAGGAGTGGGGAGAGTCACTGGACCCCCACCAGAGACTCCATTAGCTCCTTCTTTCGGCCTCCCAGCCCACTGTATGCAATCTTGTAGCCTCTTAGCCTCAGGAGACGCTAGAGTATGTAGTATGAGGAAAGTTAGTTGAAGGGGGACACTTCATCTACACAGCTCTGGGGAAGTCATCATCCATGCTGGGTAGACTTCCTGGTGGGGCAGCTTCCATGGAGGTCATCCGCACTCCTGTAAATAACCATTCACCCGTGTTCTGGAAGTAAGACCAATAACTCATTAGTTCCCGAAGCTGGACTTTGATGGAGTCTTACTTTGGTTTGTCATTGGTGCTCTGTAGAGAGGCATAGATTTTTCTATGCCTCCCCCCAAGAAAGGGTTTGAGCACAAAGTAACAGTGCAGTATGGGCAAGAAATACCTTTGCCAGACCCAGCACTGAGACACTCCAGTCATCTGTCCCTGCAGTTCAGTCTTCTTTTCACCTCTACAACTGGATATTGAACAGAAATCAATACTTGACACTGGCAGGCACCGCTGGCAACACAACGATAAGTGACTATTTTCACAGGAAAATTTGCTGTTGCTGCATGTCAACATCTCCCAATGGACCACAAAATGCAAATAAGATCATTTGATGGCCCTATGCAAACAAATTCTTCTGCATTATACTTAGCATTTTGTATTTCCTGATTTTCTGGGTAATGGCATCCATTCTTCTTATCTATCATGGGTTATTAAAGAGGGAGAGAACTCAACTGAGAGGACAGAGAAGAAGGGGCTATGAAGTAGAATATATGGAGATAGGGATTAGGGGGCTGAGGGTTACAGAGGGAGGGTCCCAGGGGCCTGTGCTTGAGGCTTAATCATGAAAAGTTCCCTTCAGAGCCAGACAGTGGTGGTGCACGCCTTTAATCTCAGCACTCAGGTGGCAGAGGCAGGCAAATCTCTGATTTCAAGGTCATCCTGGTCTGCAGAGTGAGTTCCAGGAACAGCCAGGGCTACACAGAGAAATCCTGTCTTGAAATGAGAAGGGGGGTGGGAGACAGAGAGGGAGAGGAAGAGAAAGAAAGTAAGTACTCAAGGTTAAGGACCTCTGAAGGAACTAAACAAGACATTAAAAGGTGCAAAGACTCTACCCTGGACATGTCATGAATTGGAAGAATTAATATTGTGAGACTAGCTAGTTTATCAGAAAACAATCTATTGAATCTACAGATTCAATGCAATCTCTATCAAAATTCTGATGACATACCTAGGAAAAATCCTAGGATTTATATAGAAACATAAAAGACACAGAACAGCCAAAGCAGTCCTGAGCAAAAAGGGCAGTACTAGGGGAGGAACAATACCTGACTTCAAATGACTCTGCATACTGACAAACTCAGACCAACATGCTATAAAAAGGGGGCCTAGAAATAAACCCACCAAGCTACAATGCCTGCCTTTTCGGTGAAAATGTTAAAAGAAAATCCAGTGGTTAAAAGCACTTGCTGCTCTTCCAGAGGTCCTGAGTTCAGAAAAGACAGCCTCTTGGACACATGGCACTTGAGGGGGCAGGAGTTTGGGTTTCCATATGTAAAAGAATGAAACTAGATTCATGTCTTTTATCCAGCATGAAAATCAATTCAAAATGTATCAATAAGTTTAATGCAAAGAAAAACATAGGCATGGGCAAAAAACTCTAATAACACAGGAAATTATCCCCAGGGGACAAACGGTATTGCATGAAATTACAGTGCGTGCACAGCAAAGAAATAACAGAGTGAAGAGAATGAAAAACAAAACCTTTGCCAGCTGACATCTGAAGGAGTTAACATTTGAATAAGAGTAAATAAAATTAAAGCTAAAACGCAAATGCTACAGACCACTGGGAGACATGGAGCAGCTTTACGGACAAGACAGTAAGAGCTGGGCCAGGAAAGAAAGAGGTTTGGACAAACAAGGGAGAGGGAATATTCTAGAAAGATACTCTGTTAAAATAAAGTTATGGCGCTTAACGGAGAGTCCAGACTTTGTAATTTCCAATGCTCTTTATTAATCACAAACCATGTCAAATCTCAGGGAATTCTAATGCCCCGGCAGCTAGGCAGAGAGCTCACTCCCATGGCTTCCTCACCCCATGCTCTTCTCTTGGTTCTCTCCCTGCTCCTAGCTTCTTCCTTGCTCCCTGCTGTCTGTCTCCTCTCTCCTTTCTCTTTCCCTAGTTCTTTTTTATTCCAAATCCTCTCTCTGTCTCCACCCAGCCTTCCAATATACAAATCAATGGAGCCTAACCTTCATCTCCTTAAGGCTAAGGAATGTCCCATTCTTGTGGAGACTGGGATAGCCACTCCTTTGTTTACTGGTAGGCAGTGAATTCTTTACTTGCTTCAAGGACACCTTACTAGAACATTATCCATAACTAAAATCTCCCACAACAATACTCTTCATGTGCAAGGACACAATTCTGGGAAAGCAAGGCATGTCTGAGGAAGGATGAAGCTGTGTCTTAGGCTGAGATAGCTAGAATGTCCTAGTATGGCGACACACACCTGTTACCCCAGGATGTGGCAGGCTGAGGCAGGAGGATTTAAGGCCAAGGAGGGGGACAGGACAATGAGGGGGGAAGGACACGCTAGAGCAAGGAGGGTGTATGGCTCTTGGGCCTGCCACAGGGAATGTAATGGAACGTTAGGCAAGGAAGGCTGTGGAAAACTCTGGAAAGTGTCACACTAATTTATGGCACTGTTTTACTTGAAGTCTTAGTTTTATGCCTGGCACCCACGTAAATATCGTGGGAGGTATGGTGCACGCTTGTAACCCTGGTGCTGCATACTCAGACACAGGCAGACACAGGACTCGCTAGCCTGCTGGTCCAAGCCAATGAGACCCTGTCTCAGAAGAGATGGATAGTTTTCCTGGGGATGACACCCAAGATTGACCTCTGACCTCGACAAGCACACATGCACATGCTCCTGCACACACACTCACACAGAGACAGGGAAAGAGAGAGAGAGAGAGAGAGAGAGAGAGGGAAAGGGAGGGAGAGAGATTAAAATAAATCCAAGCATAGGTGTTGTGGAAGTTTACTTTAAGTAAACTTTTGTTTTGTGCACTGTTGGGTGTGGGGTGCCTAGGTCTTGGCGTTTTGTATTGTCTGCAGGTGTTGGATTTATATGGGGGATGTTTGACTGCTCAGGACCTGCATGTGCTATCAGTAGAACACCTGAGGAGTTCTGAATCAATAAAAACATCTGAGCTCAGATGCTCAGGGTTCCACTGTCCATGGGACCAGGATAGCGTTCCTTCTGGCAGGACTGCACATACAAAATATGCCTCTGTGACTTTCTTGGTGAGCCACCACAGCAGGATACTGCTACATGTAGGGACATGGATGATTCAGAGGGTAGGTGGTTGGTATATAGAACATATTGGACCATTCCCTCTACCCTATGGAAGTCTGGAAATTTTCATAATGTAAATTTAAAACAAAATAGTATCATCTTAGGTCAGGAGAGTTGGCTCAGGGGTTAAGAGCACTGGCTGTTCTTCCTGAGGACCCAGATTGGATGCCTAGCACCCATATGGCAGCTCACAACTATCTGTAACTCCCATCCCAGTGAACCTGACCTCCACATACACCAAGGACATATGTGGTGCTCATACATTCAAGTAGGCAAAACTCATACACGTAAAATCACAAAATAAATGTAACCCAGGAGGACTTTTCATGCTGCTGTTGCTGTTGTTATTAGTGGAGACTACAGATTGTGAAATGGATGACATCTATGATAAGTAAGAAACGTCCTAGAAAACAGGGCACCAAAGTATTGAGTTCATCTTCTTGGTGAATTATTATAGGGATCATGTTATACTTGTCTATGCTGTGTGAAGGTGATATGCTAATTTATACTCCTTTTAGAATCATATAAATGGCTTTCCATTTAGTAAAAGTGTTTTTAAAATCTGATTATGTAATGATGGATACACTCATGTGTTAGATGATTATGAAAAATAACACTTAGGGGGCAAAAATGATAAAGTGGGGAAATTTCCATCTATAATGACAACACCAAAAAGAATATAAGTTCACAGAAATACTACATGAAACAGAAAGGTTTACACAAATGGCTAGATGGGAGGAACATCAAACTACCAACACGTAGTTGGCTACCTTAGTCATCTCTCTCCCCGTACTATTCTGGATTACTAAACACCATTTCCATGATTAAAAACATGAAAACAATTTATATCCCTCCTTGAACTTTTAGTCCCTAGAGGGGGAAAAAACAATCAAATAATATGTTGCAGACAGATATTAAAAAATCAAAAGTACTTCAAAACAAGAGAAAGGCTTCTCTGGATCCAGCCTTGGCCAGTTGGGATCTCCCTTCTGACAATCTGAGAAGCACAGTGCAGCTCCGTGTGATCCTGGCTAACAATCTTGGTCTTTGCACTTGCAGCGTTTAATGACGCTAATGACAGAAGTCTCTAGCTGTCCATGCTGAAATGCAGCGATAGAGAACAGCCCTTCATTCCCAGCACTAACCTAACAGGGAGTACCAGAAACTCAAGTATTTCACAAAATAATTTTATAAAGGGGCTTGGGTTGTAACTCAGCAGTGCAGGACTGGCAGAGCATGTGTGACACAGAGGGTTTAATCCCAGCACCAAAGCCAAAAAGTTCCTTACAGTACAAATAGTTAATCTAAGATTCTTTCTTTGACCATAGCAAAATCTAGAAGTTAATAGCATAATTTAAGAAATAAAATAAGGGGTTGGAGAGATGGCTCTGTGGGTTAAGAGCACTGGCTGCTCTTCCAGAGGACCTGGGTTCAATTCCCAGCACCCATATGACAGCTCACAACTGTCTGTAACTCCAGTTCCAGAGTATCTAACACCCTCACACAGACATACATGCAGGCAAAACACCAAGCATATGAAATAAAAATAAATTAATTAAAATAAAATAAAATGGAAAATTTTCCAGCTAGAATGTTCATTATGTCTGTACTTTGAAATAGTTAAGATGGTTACTTCTGAATTACTAATTATTTACCAAAATAATAACTAATAATAACTACTTCAACCAAATAGATTACCTTCATTAAGTGCCCGAACGATAATTTAACACAGTACACAGGCAAAGCACCCATACACATGAAATAAATAATAAGTTGTTGTTGTTGTTGTTGTTACTCAGACATGGATCTGGAAAAATAGTCATTCTTCCAGGGGACCTGAATCCATTTCCCACACCCGGATCAGACAGCTCACAACTGCCTGTAACTCCAGCTCCAGGGGATCCAGTGTCATCTTCTGGCCTCTGAGGGCACCTGCATCTATGTGCACACACCAGTATATAGATACATACACATAATAAATAAAACACAGTCTGTAATATTATTCAAGCCAGTCATGGTGGCAAATGCCTTTAATTCCAGCAGTTGGGAGGCAGAGGCAGTTTAAGGCCAGCCACTCACTACAGAGTGAGTTCCAGGGTGACCAGGGCTATACAGAGAAACCTTATCTCAAAAAAAAATTACTGAAACACAATTACTGGAGCTATATTGAAAGAGAAGTGGTGGACTGATTATATTGACCAAATCAAAACCAATCCCAAGTATTACACTATTCAAACATTTTAAATATAGCACCATGCCATTAGTCCTGTAGTTAGTGACTATATGGTCATTAAACAATCAAGATCTCTGATATTCGAGAGAAGTCGGAAGCTGAGTCACGGCACTCCTTTCTGTAGATCCCAGGTGCTAGTTAACTTGCAGCCTGCTTAAATAGAATTAACATGTCCCTGAAAATTGCCACCGTGGAGTTGGTAAAATCACCACTTTGAGTGGGATCTCCTACTGTAAGCCAAAATAAACCCTTTCTCTCTTAAATTGCTTTTGTCAGAGAATTTCCTATGGCAACGGAAAAGTAACTTGACTTTGGCCTCTGTCAGCCTTTCTTCCCATTACTATTAGAGCTAGGATTATCATTTAGAGCGTGTTCTTTTTGCACTCAGAATTTTCATTTCTGCATGAATTATTTTCTCGGTTCCTTTTTTTTCTTCTGTTTCTACTTTTATTTCTTCTGAGCTACAAAAATCTCTCCTGTCCTGTCTATTTTCCTGTGTTCTCTCTTAGCTTCATGACCGTCCTCGTCTCTTGTACTCCTATCTACAGTGCTCCTCGCTTCTGCTGAGATCACTTCCAGACAGCACTCTCCTGCTTCTGTACCTACTTCTGCCATGTTCCCTCGCTCTGGTGTTCTGTTTGCTTTTGACTGGGCCTTGTTCTCTACTGGACCCTTTGCTTCGGCTGGGCTCACGCTCACTACTTTCAGATTCTGTTGTCTTGACTTCTGTTCCTTTCCCGACCTTAGGTCAGATCTTAACAGTCTTGTGACCCCCTCTTCATTCTTGGATTTATCTTTTGATTTGTCCCCTCCCTAATTTTTAATTGTATTTATCATATTTTTATGAATTCCCCCCAATGTCTTTCTCTTTGCATCAGATATGGTTTTAGCCTTCTCTTCCTTCTATCTGGACTCTCAGATGTGTCTTATGATTTTTTTCTTTTCACCTCTCTCTTTTTTACTGTAATTGGGCTCGTTTGGTTTTCTTTTATTTCAGTCAACTCATTCTTACCCCTATCCATCTATCCTTAGCCTCTGTTGCTGAGAATTCTCACTATATCTGAAGTGGCCCCTTGATTTGCATCTAGATCAGAAATGTCCTTCCTTTACTATTCCTGTGAGACCCAGTAACTAAGAATTGTTGCTGTAAGAAGCATCTGGGAGTCAGGTGGGCCACTCCCTCCACGCCCCCTACACACACACACACACACATTTTCCTTTCCTTTCCTTGTCTATGGCTTAGGAAGACTTTTTCTCACTAGAAATTTCTGTTTTGGCATAGAAGGGGTCTCTTTGGATGGACAACAGAGAGGAGCTGTGCCTCAAGATGTTCAACTTCACCTTCACTTGGACTTTGTGTGTGTGTGTGTGTGTGTGTGTGGTTTTGGGAATCCTTCTTGTTCTCTTTTTTCCTCTTTTGGTTTCTCTTCAGAAGCACTTTCAGAATCAGAACACTGAAAATCACTTGAGCTATCTGAATCACCAAGGATGATAGGATTGCAACTCAATATGGCCTGTCTTTTCTTAACTTTAGATTTGGGATATAGCTCTCCACAAGTGAATCAGTCGTGCCTTGGCAAATGGTTTGCCCATTGGGTTTACTTTCTGCTTTTATAACTCTCACAATTTCTTGACCAGAAATGACCTGCCCAAAGTCAGTGTGATCCTCATCACATTGAGGTGCTGGCTTCCTTGTTAGAAAGAACCAGGATCCCTTTGATCCACCTTTCCATTGGCCACTAAGGGAATTCTGCATGTAACAGCTTAATTCTCATCTTAAAACTTCCTCCACACATTCTCCCTCTCTTCCACTCCCTTTGCTGAAGTCACCTCTCTCCTCTATACAAAGACAACAAAAACTTTCAATTAGGGGCACAACATTGGAAAAGTGACTCAAAGACAGCTCTTCTGGTGTGCTGATTAATGACAATGCCAAAAAGCACATTGAGAACGCCAGACATTTACTCCCATAGTTCAATACTTCGGTCTTTAAAATGAGAGGGGGAAAGAAATCTCCATCATGGAGGACGATCCAAGCCCTCTTCTGCTTCTCCACGGATGGCTTTGTCTTTCCTGGGCCTGATTCCACTGACTGCCTCCCTTCCTCACAAGCCTTTCTGGTATGAAGGGAGCTGATGCTCTTCTTTTTACTTAGGTTTGAACTAGCTGATTTTTTAGCTTTAAACAAAACCCTTCATTTCCCGCTTACTTTCTACATAGCTTAGTGTAGCTTAGTGTGCTCTCGTTTTGCTTCTTTCTCCAGGTTTTTTCTTCTCCACACCATTCCCACTCCTCTATGACTACTTCCACTGTAGTCTCATCAATTAACTAAACTGTATACACCAGAGCTCTTGCTGTACTCCCTCCATTCATCTCCCAGTCTGGGAGATGCTCACCATCGAGCAATAACAGAGTTTGAAGTGAGAACAGAGTATGTGTCTATCTGAAGACTACTTACCCAATTCTCTGACAACTGAGGATCAGTAAAGCGTGATGTTTTGTTCTTCAGTAGTATCCCACTGTTGTTTTGCCTGTGTATGAATTGCTTGGACTTTCTGCACGGAAGCCCAAATTTTCCCATTTCTCAAAGGATGTCTTAAAGCTAAGCATACCAGGTTAGCTCTCAGATTCCCAGAATATGCTCTATTACTATAAAGGTTCGGGATTTTAAAATCTATTTTTATAAGCGCTACTGCATTATGACTTTGAATGTTAATTGCATCATGGCTCTGTTTTCTTCCTTGGGGACTTGCTTGTAAGTGTGTTGGGTCTTCTGCATCTCCTACAGCTGTCCTCTTTCTGAACATGTCACCTTTTTATCGTTGTTTTGATCCTACACATTTTCATGAGAATGTGCCCCTGTCTTTTTATATGCCCTGTTGAATCTAGACTCTTTTCTGTGCCTTGTAAGTCACTCCTTAGAACCCTCATCTCATTTCGTGTTCCTGGACTCAGTTCTTATGTACAGCTGTTTTGTTGTGTCCTGCTCAGCACTAAATTTCCAATACGTGGTGGTCACGTCTGCTGTTGCTTCCCTGATTCCGTTTGATTCATACTAGAGTGCTGTACTACAATTTCTTCTGCTCTGAAGTTGGGTCTTGAATATTCTTTATCAGTTTTAGAATTTAGATTTCCAACTTACTTCCTTTTAAAAATAATTTTGTTGTGTGTTGGAAAAATGTCTCAAGGGTAAAGACACGTGCTGCCAAGCATGCATTTGATTTCAAGGACCCAACATGAGAGAATACAAGAACCAACCCCTGAAAGTTGGCTTCAGACTTCTACACCTGAGCAGTGGTACCTACTTTAAAAATGATTTTGTGAGGCTAATGACTGCTTTTTCTGCTCATTCTCAAAATGTGGGATTTTCAGTGTTTCTATAAGAACGGAGCTTTGCTCAACAGCACCCCCTTCTGTTGGTGCACTGAAATGCTCTTCTTATATTACTCCAACTATGTGATACCAAGTATCAAACTCAGGTTTTCAAACATGCTTTGCCAGCATTCTACAAACAAAGCTACATCCCCAGCCCCCTGAAACACATTTCTTAAGGAATAGCATCTTTTGGGCACTGGTAAGGAGTTTGGTCTCTTAGATTTCATGGAATCTTTGCTTCTATTGGTTTTTCCTCATATAAATCCTGTCAAGGGCTCCAGATCTGGTATTGATTTCAGATACTTATTCCCCCACTCAAATGAAATACGAGTTTGCAGTATCATGTCTTAGTTATGTACGAGTTAAATGTGATTTTGCACAGCTTTTGTTGGCCTCTATGTTTCTTGAAAGATGTATGGAAAGATTCAGATTAGGTAGCTATTTTTTTTCAGAGTCCTTGTTTCTTTGACAAATCTTGTAAATACCAATATTGATAAAGTTTTAGACAAGAATTTCATATGGAAATAACATAAGAGGCCTGGTTTATTGGCTTCATACTAGAAAAAACAAAAACAAAACTGATTTTTTAAAAGATTAAGATAGGGGGCCAGTAGGATGCTACCAAATGAGTTTGATCCCACATGGTGGTAAGAAAAAAGCCAACTCCACACACAACACACATAATGATATGTGTGTGTGTGTGTGTGTGTGTGTGTGTGTGTGTGTGAGAGAGAGAGAGAGAGAGAGAGAGAGAGAGAGAGAGAGAGAGATAGAGAGAGAGAGAGAAGAGAAGAGAAGAGAAGAGACAGACAGAGACAGAGTAAGAGGGGGAAGGAAGGTAAAGAAAGAACAAGTATATCAAAGTAAGTACATGGAAAAAGAAGGAGAAAGTTGAAATAGAGAGAAAATAGTTCTTAGGTCTAAGCAATTTTACTCTCCCTCCTACTCAGCATGTTGGATTCATGGACTGTTATAACAAGGACTATGACCATGACCATAGTCAGTTTGTCCTGCTGTCATCTGAAATGGTGTGTTTAATGATGTCACTATCAATGGATCGAGACTGTCAGTACGTGGAGACAATCTCTCTGAAATAGCAGCTGCCCTAGCCTCACAGGTCAGTGACTCATCTTTTTACTGATTATTCTGTGTCAGAAAACTTGCTATCCGTGGCTGTAGGTGGTGGGATAGAGAATGTCAGCCCTGAACAGATATGAGACAATGTCTCCAGGGGAGGCCTCCAGGCTCGTTAAACTGATCCCAGAGTCTGGGCCAGGAAAAAAGAACCAGGGAGAAACACAACCATGTATTTCCTTGTCAGTGGATGCTGCATAGCTCTGCATCCCATTCCTTATCATCTTGACCAAGACCCAAAGCTCTGCATCCCATTTCTTATCATCTTGACCAAGACCCAAAGCACTTAGTTTGTGGTCCTCCAAGTACCTGGATAATGAGGCAGAATGAGGAAGATGAGCCCAGTAGTCTTGAGTTACTATAACCACTTACTGAGTAGACAGACTTAACCTTTCTCAGCCTTAAATTTTTGTGTTTGTGTGGGTGTGTATGTGTGTGTGTGTGTGTGTGTGTGTGTGTGTATAATTTTTTTTCTTCCCTCTGAGACAGGGTTACTCTGTTCTCTGTTGTACCTCACTCTGTAGACCAGGCTGGCTTCAAACTCATGGAGATCCACATGCTTCTGCCTCCCAAAGGTGTGTACCACCACCACCCAGCTAAAAATTTCTTAAATCTTCTTAAAGTCTTAAAATTTACCAGCCTCAGCTCATCCTGGGTAACCGGCTCATGACCTAGTGCCTGGCTTCTGACAGCCAGCAGATCTAACTAGTATCTTCCATTACATTCACATCTACAGACAATTTAAATGGGTTTCCTCACATCTGGCGATGGTTCTAATTTCATTGCTGGGATGCTCAGATGTTCATGAAACAGGAGTGTTGTGGGAGGCTGGAACAAAGGGATTGCTATACAGAGGTCAAAGCCAGCCTGCACTAGAGGGAAAGGGAGTGTGCCCAGCTGAACCCTAGTGATTGAAGCACAGTGCTCTATGGCATGCATATTACCTAGAATTCCAAAGAATTCTGCCATCATTTTTTGATCATCTTGCCATTCCTAACATTCCAAAACCTAAGCACATACACTACAGTCTCAGACTGGCCTAGTCACCAAGACGGCCCTTTATCTTGCCTCTCTAACCTAAAACTCTCCAACTGGCCCACAAGCATCTGTCTACTCTCATTTCAATTACTGCAACAAGGCACACATCCAATGAAGCCCTAAGAGCAGAGATGTAAACTCCTCCCCAAATGAGGAGCATGGGTGACACAGTCACCCTATCCAAATGGTCCTCCCTGACCTTCCCGGAGACATGAATGAGTCTACAACTTGCTTCCAGCTAGCTTCAGCTACTGGAAGGCCCCACAGATGAGGAGGCCATACTAGGGTTGGGAAAGGCCAGGCCTTGTGCCTCCATTTTCTAAGATTTCTTCTGATTGGGCGGCAGGCACTTCTTTCATTGCTCCAGCTCCCATGGGGCAGCCTTGCAAAGGGCTCCAGCTTAGAAGACTAATGTAATGTAACGGGCAAAGGACAGGGAAACAAAGGTACATGAACAAGGCAACAACAGGACAGCAGGAAACAAACAGGATCATCGCTCGCTCATCTGCAAATTAGGGGCGACTGCGGATAACAGAGGAGCTGTCATCAAGCAGCAGAAATGAGACCTGATGAACACAGCCACACACACACTAAATGAATTGATCGCAAATTAAGCAGAAAACTGTTTATTCCTATCAAATTGAATACAAATCATTCAAACAAGACAACAAAAAAAATCAATTAATACAATGAATAGTTAGGGTAGCAGATATAGAACAGACTCAGATACTCTGAATTAAGCATACACCAAAATCAAGTGGAACACCAACTGCCACCCAGAAAAGCTTGAGCCAACATGTTCACAGGACAGTGAACCGAAGCCAGCAGACACAGGGTTAAAGACTGCCTTGACCTTGGAGGATCACAGTGAAATGCCATCATAGCCCAACGTATTTCCCCAGAGATCTGTTCATCTCAAAAATGAAATGCATTAAGTTCAGTAGTACAAATTCTCATAAAACTAGAAAAGCCTTGAGCCCTAACATTTCCTGCTTTCCATTTTCTCCCCTTTCCCTAATCCAAGAAGGGGCAAAGCTCCTTTTAAACGTTTAAAACAAGAGTCTTTTATTGAAAATCACTGTTTCTCCTACAATCATCTGTCACTAGAAGGAGTCCATATGAAGGCCACATATGAAGCTCTGCCATCTGGGCACTGGCTTAGCCTGTGTTCCTTCACACCAACCACACACAGAATGCCAAACCAAGGAGCACCCTGAGACACAGGTGATGACATTTATTCTGGCAAGAATTGTGCGGTTTGCCACTCCAAATATAAGAGGTGGCATTTATGCTTAATTAATGTTCTAATAGTTGCAGGTTTCCTTTATATGGCTTCATGGCTTCCTGATCCTAGAATGAAGGCAGATTAGCCTGGGTCCAAACCCAGCCTGCCTTGAAGCCTTGTGTTTACAGAGAACGCTCTTCTAGCAACTTCCTTTGATTAATTCAGCATTTCTCAACCTGTGAGTCACGATCCCTTTGGGGTTCAAAAGACCCTTTCACAGGGGTTGACTAAGACCATCCGCATACCAGATATTTACATTACAATTTATAACAGTTGCAAATCGAAGTAGCAATAACATTAATTTTATGGTTGTGGGTCACCACAGCATGAGCAACTGTATTAAAGAGTCACAGCATTAGGAAGGTTGCGAATCACTGGCTTAAGGAAAGACAGTAAAGAGACAGTCTAATGAAGCCACTCCAGTGATATCTACCACTCTTCCTGAGCCCACAAGCAGGCCTAAGCAAGTCTGTGGCCCAGGCTGCTTAGGGCAGAAACGTAAGCAATTGCTAAAGCAGGAAAATGTGGGACTGTCATACCTGTACTGTTTACTTGTACCAGGAGCTTGGGCAAGACTTCATGTCCTAGACTCCTTGTTTACACGGAGGACTGGTTGTGTCTGCCTCAAGGGATGCTGGGAGGATTCACCAAGACGCTTCTAAAGATCCTGAGAGTGCACACTTCCTTCAGAAGACCTCCTTCAGAGCAACCTTTTATCACAGTGCTGGAGGAGTGAATACAGTGTTTCCCAGAGCCTAAGAGGATCATGGGAAGCAAACTGAATGAAGAGCCGGGCAGACTCTATGAATGTAAGGTCAGACTGGAACCTCAGAAGCTGGACATCTTGGCCTCCATCTGACTTTCATCTGGAAGAGCCTGTGTGTGGCAGAAGGGAAGACGCTCCTTTAATTTTACCTCTGTCAAGATACTTTCAGCATTAACTTTTTTTTTGGTTTTTTGAGACAGGGTTTCTCTGTTGTAACTCTGGCTGTCCTGGAGGTCACTCTGTGGACCAGACTGGCTTCAAACTCACAGAGAACCACCTGCCTCTGCTTCCCAAGTGCTGTGATTAAAGGTGTGTTCCCCCACCGCCCAGCCAGTATTAACTTTTATTTCTACAAAATCATTCAGAAAAGAACAGGTGAGTCTGTTGCAGAAAATCAGACCTTTTTTCAGGCCAATGGATATGAAATCAGAAAAGACCTTGGGACAGATGTTTTTGCCCCATGCTTGTTTGACCAACAAATACTCCTGACCCTAGTGTCCCAGTGCTGGCTACCATAGTCTACTGGGCTCAAAATGCAGAGATGGAGAAACACCCTACCACTCTCCCTAGTCTCTAGAAGGGGTTAGAAAAGTCTGAAAATGTTCTCACTCTCTTTAATTTCCACAAATTCCTTTAACTCTCTACTTCCTTTGGTCTGTGGCAATAATCTCATGGTGACCCTGCTCTACAGTGTACAATGTTTCCCATACCCACCATACTTTCCCAGGAAGCCTGGCCTTTACCTGTTATCACCCCACCCCTATCAAATGACAACCTGTGGATGGTTACAGACCTGAGCCAGGCATCTGCACTTCAGAAGCTTGTCAAGTGAACAATCTGATTTCTCTGAATTGAGAGCTCGAGGAGGAATGCTGGCCTGCATTTCCACCAAGGCAGCCAAAGAACATGCGCATGAAAAGGCGACTAAAGGGAACCGTAAGAGTCCAGGCTGCACCGTGAGGAGGAGACTTCATCAGCACACAGAATGTATGGCAGTGGATGGACTGGTGACTCACGGGACGCCTGGATGTAGTCATTTGTTTCAATACCACTAAAGTGCTAGTCCACCCCTGCCTTGTCCCCCGACACAGACTATGAGATGTTACACTAAGCCGTCACCAGTAATAAAGGGTGCTCCCTGGGACAGGCAGATGCAGGTCACCTTTTTAAGGCAACAGGAGGAAATTTCGCTGTTCTTCCCAGAGAAGAGTAAGAATCCACAAGGTGGCAAACAAGTCTGGAAGCCAGGAAAGTCTTTGAGCAAATGCTTTATTGATGTATAATTATTGACAAAATATTAGTATCTTTATTTCTGGACTTTACAGCCACCTACAGACTGCATCTTTGGACCGGGAAGAAAACAGAAAGACTCTATGTCCCTGTAACGGTAAAGCTATCTCACTCAGTGCAGGTGCGACATACTTCTAGTGCAAGACACTCTGAGCCCACAGGCTCTGTTCCCTTTACTGACATCCTACCATCCGATTGGATCACTCACAGAAAAGAAACACTGTCCACATTAATATTTAGCAGCATGTTTGATATTCATCTCGCCTTCAATATTTAACTATTTCATTAGTCCAGTGATTTCCATACAGAACATATGATCATCCAACATTTCCATAAGCGAGCGTTTCCCTTGGTTTTTGAGAATCCCCAAAGACTCTGAGGAATCCTTTTTTACACAATAAAAGGTACAGAGTGGGCTCATGACAGACACAGTAGCTGTGTAACAAAGTAAGCCTGGCTCAGTTCCCACTATGAAGGGACCGAATCTGCTCTCCTAGCTCTCAGTTCATAGAAGGAGGAAGTTAGAGTGGTAAATGCAGAAGCTACCATGTTACTGAATGGCCTATGAAGGGAGCAAGCAGATCAGAGAAGGAACAGACAACAGAATCTAGGATGTCTGAAACTGGAGAGAGAAACAGTCACTGGGGAGAAGCAGCTACCAAGTGCAATTAGCATCAATTCAATCATCAAGAGGGTGCACAGCCCTTAGAGTTCTCGGGTTTGTAGTGCTGTTGTTCAGCAGCACAGGGGGATAAACCAGAGACCCCACATTGCATGCATAAAGGCTACGATACCAGCATGTGGATGTCAACCCGTCTAGAGTGTAGGCTCAAACACTGGGTTTGCTTTCCTGTGAAGGTAATGACACACCTGCAGAGCTATACCTTCTTTTCAGAGGCAGAGGAGAAATTCTTTTTCATGGACTCTTCCTAGCCACTAGATTTCCCTCATCCCTTCACCACTTAAACTAGAAAAGATGCCACAAGCTATTTCAGCTAGCTTCTAACTTGGCCAGAGCACCAAGACTACACGCACGACTGAGAGAAAGACCATGTACGTCTTCTTGGTTCTTCCACTGGAGGGCTCAGTATGCTTCTTTGGATTAGATAGGTGTGATCTTGTTTGAGAAAAGTGAGTAAACGTAAGGCCAGATTTTGTTAGTCTCCGTCCCAGAAAAGTGGTGGAGCACCCCTCAGCTCCTGAAAGACAATCCAGACAAAGGCCATTTAGGTTTCTTAACATCACATCAGGACAGTCAAAGAACCAAGCTGAAGCAGGCATCATCCCGTCTGTTTATTGTTTTCCAGCCAGGCCTAGTCTACCTGAATCACTTGTTTACATGAAGCATTATCAGAATATCTGAGCCAATTAAACAGGAAACGGAGGGCTGGGGGTTGGACTTGGAGGGGAACACCTGCATAGCATGCATGAAGCCTCAGCTTGAGCTGCCACCCCCACCCCACACTCAAGAGAGAGACGTCTAGACCTGAGTTTACAGACTGAGACATGTTCTAATAGTTCCTGAATAAACATGCTGGACTTTACTCCCATATACCACCCCCACTTCATGCACTTCTGGGAAGTATGGGCCTTTAGACATATCTAGCTGGAAGACACTGTCTCAGCCCAGTGTCCTTCCCATCAGGCCCTACAATGACAGGTCCTCACTATGAACACACCGAGGTACACTTACTTGTACAGTTCGATGACTGGTTTTGCCACATCCTTGTACTGTCTTAGCTTGGCAGCAACTGCTTCTGGCTTATTATCTTCCTGTTGGACCAGTGGCTCGCCAGTGATGTCATCAATCCCTTAAAACACCAAAGAAGTCATTTAACATGGCCAACCTCTGGGCATTCCGAAGGTCAGAACTTTCTTGTACAAAACCATGTGATCAAAGTGAACGCCAGCCACACGTACGGCATGCCTGGAGCTTTCGCTGTGCTGACCTCATGTCTCGAGAAGAACATTACATCTATTCACATCCCCACTTTTCTCCTTTTTTTTTTTTTTAATTTTCCAAGACAGGGTTTCTCTGTGTAGCTCTGGCTGACCTGGAACTTGCTATGTAGACCAGGCTGGCCTCAAACTCACAGAGATCTGCCTGCTCTGCCTTCCAAGTGCTGGGACTAAAGGCATGTGCTACTACCACCCAGCTAAACTACTGACATCTTTATAAACTTGTCCCGGTACTACTGCTAAATGGTACTTTCAATTCTGCCTAAATTCTGGGAATCTTAACCCAAAACATCTTTACACAAGGTCCCAGTGATCCCACTAAATATTCCCCAGACTGCATTTTTCTCTAAACTGTGGCTTCTTATGGGAAACAAACTGACTTAAGGAGTTAAACTGGAGAGCAAGCAGGAGGCTGGGAAGTGAAGGCTCATGCTGCCAAGCCTGGTTAACCTGGACCCATGACATGGTAGGAGAGCCTGTAAATTGACCTGTGCCATGGCACCCATACACATACACATCCATATGTCCATGGATACAAACAAACTGTAATGTAAAGGCAAAAACATTTTTTAAAATGGCTCAATATCACCTCTGCCAGCTTTCGAACTGCTGTGGAGTAGTCTCTCAAATAATGGTGCATCAAAATAGTCATGATAAAATACCCAGGATCAGAGACAAGCATTCCAAGAAATGAGAAATTAAATCTATAAGAATTTCAGTCAAACATGGTTGCACAGGAGAGGCAGAGGCAGGTGGGTCTGTCTATAAGTTCAAGACACAGTAGTGGCATCATAATTCTGCTCCCAAGTCCGTAGCTGTCCTCTCTGGAGAATCTGTCAGAAGTGAATCTGTCATAGACAGGCTGGGGAGGAACTGATGTCTCTGGAAACAGCATTGTAATTGGGTATTTCTCCAGGTTAAGTTGTGCTGTGGAAGGTAACACACTAGTAAGCAAAGCTTTTCCGATAGTCTAAGAATTGACCAGCTGTTTCTGAATTTAAGCTCTCTTTAATTGCTTTTCGGCCATGTGGACTCTTTCTGAACAGGATGCACACCCTCTATCCAGCACTCTGTGCATCTTACCAGTATTTGGGGTGGGTCGAAGTCCAGGTTATGGACCCTCCCACTGGAAGGGTGGATCCATCGTCGGCTCAGGCAGTCTTTAAAGTGTTTCAAAAGGAATATTCAAACTGATCACCAGGTCCACATCGCAGATTCTGTCCAGGGCTTCTGCATACACTAACGTCCTCGGGAACCCTGAAGGACAAAACGGACAAAATCGATTGAAAAACACTGTCGACTGAGTTTAGGAGAGATAAAATCTACACAGTCCAAAAGGAGTTAACTAGGAATTTGTAACTGCCTCTGTACATGTGCTATTTAATAGCCCGGTTTCTATGCTTGGTCTAAGGAGTCACAGGATCAAAGTGAACTGTGCACTGAACTGAAAACCACTAACCCAGCCTTGGCTAAGCCTTGCCTTAACCACCCACTATGCTGTTAGGCAGGCTGTACTTTCTCCATTTCCTCCTATCTGGGTCCTTTTAGCTCTTATAGTCTGTTATTTATCCTTAGGCTACCACAAGTAACTACAGGCATATCCTTGAAATCCTGGATAGGCACCTTTATTCAGCTACTAACCTGCACTTAATGTAATATAAAACATAACAATTCCATATGGCACACTTGAAATGTGCCAGGAGAATACTAACCAGTGCTTCCAGTATTTGGGAGAGTATAGCAGGAAGATTGTGAGTTCCAGGCCAGCTTGGGAAATAAAGGAGATACTGTCTCAAAATGAAATTAAAAAAAAAGTTTACCTAAAATAGTTAAGCCTTAACTAAATGTGGTGACAGGCACCTTTAATCCCAACATTGGGAAGGCAGAGGTGGGTAGAGGTGAGTTTGAGGATAGCATGGTCTACATAGCAAGTTCCGGGCCAGTCAGGGCTATATAGGAGACTCTATCTTTAAAAAGTTAAGCCTGATCTCAAAAGCAACTAGTCCTTTGAAAACTATTAGGTTGCTGCAAAAATTAGTCTGTGCACTTTTCTAAATGTGGAAAAATAACAAAATATAAATCTGGGCTCATGGCACTGCCTTTACTCCCCCATAATAAAGTACAAGGAGGAGACTCAGTCACAGAAACAGAAGTGAATGAGGCAGGAAGGGTGGCTGGCTTGCCAGTGATTAGAAGTGACAGCCATTGAACAGCATCATCAGGACAGGTGTGGTGCCCTAGACTTGAAAGTGGCCAAAGGCCCTGGAAGCAGTCTGACCCTCCACAGGTATCTGGGTTGCCATCACACATGCTGAAGAACAGACTGTTGCTTTGATTAGACATAAAGGCGAGCCTTCGAAAAGTGTGCACTGCCACTTAACTACTTCCAAGATTTTTAAAATACAATTCTTAGCCTCAGCTTTAGGGTTCAGTCCTAGACAAGAATGCAGACTAGGGTATTAGGCCCTGGATCCCAAGGGTAGTGGATGCCATTCTTCAAACAGATCTAGATCACTGTCTCAAGCTGGTCTGAGCACAACAGCAAGTTACTCAGGTGTAATTCTAACATCAGAGGTTGCCAGGAACAGTGCCAGGGAGAACATGGTGAACCCGGCCATTTTAACCAGGAAGCACGTGCATTTTTAAATGAACATGCTGACAGGAGTAGAGTATGAAGACCTATCAATCAAGAATGCCTACATGAACTAGTTTCTCATATAGGCTAGAGGGAGGGGGTGTAAATAAATGTAGGTGCTTGGCTTCTCTGATCTACATAGTTAGCATTTGATACCTATTGATCCAAACTCCCTTCTAGAGATCTACCCTTATAACTAAGTGAGATTCAAGTCCCTGGAACAAGGATTGGATTGTTAGGATATTGGCTTGTGAGATGAACCCCGCATATGAACTTCAGGTTAAAATATGATCCATGGGTCTGGAGAGATGACTCAGGGGTTAAGAGCACTGGCTGCTCTTCCAAAGGACCCGGGTTCAGTTCCCAGCACCCAACCCAAATGGCAGATCACAACTGTCTGTAACTCCTGTTCCAGGTGATCAATGTACATGAAATTAAATAAATTATTTAAATATATTACCCATGAAAATCCTTGAATAGAAAAATCCATATCTAGGGGGTTGCAGAGATGGCTCAGCAGTTATAGAGCACTGGATACTCTTCCAGAGGACCCCAGTTCAATTCCCAGTGCCCACGTGGCATCTCACAACTGTCTTTAACTATGCATGCAGGTAAAACTCCAATATACATAAAAGAAAAAGAAAAATCCACATCTAAATAAGAATAGTCATTTCTGGGGTGTGGGGAGCAGCTCAGCAAGAGGGAGGATGCAAGACTCGGGGTTCACTACTCAGCACTTGCATGTGCCCATGCATACACATACACAGAAGAAGAGACGGGGAAGATAGGAGCAGGGGAGAGGAAGAAAGGGCAGACACAGAGAAAATATGAACCTGACTGAACAGGCTACTATTCCTTACAATGGTGACCTCAGAGAGACTTTCACCCCAGTGGAAGTACTACACATGAGTGTGGTACTTACCCCACTAAACTTGGCTGCTAACAGCCACTATGAAACCTGGGTAACGCCTATTTCTGAAGTGCCCTGAACACAGGGAGCTATTATGTGGGCAGGGATGTAGAAAATGGACGGGATGCACATTTGGTCAACAGGTGGCAGCATTTACAATTCTTCCATGAATAGAAAATTACAACTGGGCAGGGATATTGACTCTGTCATAAACACTTGGGAGGAGCTGAGGTAGGGGGACTGCTGTGATTTAGGGGCCAGTTTGGCTACAGAATAAGGCCCATCACAGAGGTTTATCAGGGAAAGAGAGAATTACTCACGAATGAGTGTTCTAGAGAACAGAGTGGCGGTGTGCTGGCTGCCCAGTGAATGGGGAAATACACCAGCAAAGTCAAGAGAAAACTGCACTACACACGGTGCTTGCTGTCTCCATTGAGCATGGCTTCATAGCCACACAGTCTGCCTCATCCTGCCATACCTATCACCGCTTGTCCCTTAACCCGACCTAGAAAACATGCTCTTGCCTGATTCATTCAAACAGCCGCTCTAGATGGAAAGCTGAAACTTCTCTGACTCCACCATGCTGCAACATAATAGCAACAGGCCTGTCTCTCAGATTCTCAAAAAGTCATGTGTAGTGAGAAGTGGCTAAATTCCTTCTGGCCACTGGGCCTCGGCACCTGGTCCTTTACGCCATGAGCCTGAGAAGGGCAATGGAAGCCGGGTTCATCTGTTTTCTAATTTAGAGTACACTCACGGGGAGGCAGAGGCCAGGTCCACTGGCACATTCTCAGGGAAGAACAGGCCCTCCACCTGGCAGAAATAACTGGGCAGTTCTGCCTGTAAGGTAACAGCCAGTATCTGCCTCGATTGGCACCTTGTGAAAGCCCCTCCCCACCTAGCAAGTCTGTGGTTACTTCTGACCATCCCAACTGTGGGTGTTCAGTAGAAGTATAAGGTGCTGCTCTTGGTCCTGGGCCATAGGGACCTGCTACCGTGGAGGCAGGTGGTATTCTTCCAGCCTTACATAGTGACAGTGCAAAGTCTTCACACCAGCCCCGAATCCTTAGCAGTCAACTACAAGGAAACCACAGTGAACCCTGTTTCACATGGCCCAATTCTCTGCCCTCTATATGTCTACTACGTAACCTCCAGAACCCACTTCATTCCAGCCTGATTAGCAGACAGAAGAGTTAAGTGTTGTGCTTGGTAAGTGAGTAAGAGCTGTGGGCTCTAACCCCGTACTCCAGAGCCCTTCACCCCTTGCTCACTGCAAATGTTCTGGGATGCATGGAGATGCTCTAGAACGTGGAGAATTAGGATATGAGAGATGCAAAATAGAGAGCCTGCCCTTAAGAGCTTACAAGTTAGTAGAAAATGACTTAGTGATGAACTGACAGACAAAATATTTCAGGAAAAAAAAATGAACTAGACAGGGTAGTACAAACCTATAGTCCCTATAGACACGTAGGAGTGTTCTGGCTCACTTCTGAAAACAACTTAAGACAGAAAGGGTTTATTTGGCTTACATGTTCCCAAGAGTCCATTATTGAGAGAAGTCAGGGTGGGACAGAAGTAGGAACCACAGAATGCTGCTTACTGGCTTGTTCCCAAGCTTACATTGTATTTATATGCACGAGTGTTTTGCCGGCACATATATACATGCATCACATGCACGGCTAGTGCCTGTAGAGTTACAGATGGGGGTAAGCTGTCATGTGGTGCAGGATACTGAATCCAAGTTCTCGGCTCTTAACCACTTATCCAACCCAAATCCTTGTTCTTAAACCAGTTATTCTAATATTGTACCTCTTTCCCATAAGGAAAGATGCCCCTTGTGTGGAAGCAGGAGCAACCATCTGCAAGCCTGTGTGTAAAGGCTCCTCTGTTTAAAAATCCTCTTTGTTCTCTGTGCACAGACAAGTTGGGGGAACACTGGCCCTGCTGTATCTCAAGGCAAAGGGACAAATGACTTCACCACAGGCTCACTCATTTCTACACTGAGGAAAACAGCTAGTCAAGCATCCCAAGGGTTCAGCTACTGGTGGCAGGTGAGGACTTTCTGAAACTGGACACAATGCTCAGAAGCCTTTAGCATGTAAAGCACTACTGTAAATGCTGACATCCAGCTATGAACACTGACACAGTGTCTGCCTATACTGGAGGGCCGTGAGCTGAAAAACCAAATATGCAAGTAAACATAATGTTGTGTGATTTTGACATAAAAATGAACCAGACATGGTGGCACAGTCATGCTCAGAGGGAGCAGGAAGATCAGGAGTTTAAAGTCATCCTTGGCTACATTAGGGAATCAGAAGCCAGCCTGAGCTACATGAAACTGTCTCAAAAACTCCAAGAGGAAAAAAAAAGCATAGTACAAATAATACTAATATTAATAAAAATAGCATGCCTATGATTTAGCCATGTATGTCCAAAACCCCTTAAGAAGTCCATGCTTGTAACCAATATTTATAAAACTTATACCAAAAGTAGCCCATCTTATGAATGAGGAAAAAGAGTAGCTTGGCTTGCTCAAGATAGCAAAGCTGGCAAGTGACCGACTGATAATTCAGATCTCTCTCAGTCCAGCTGTTCAATTCCATTCAGGTTTCCTTAGCATGGGTGCCTTGTGCACAAGATCTTATTACTAAGCAAGCAAAGTAGCCTCAGAGAAAGTGAATAATGTTTCCCTGATGGTCCATTTAACTCATAGTTCTAAAGACACCAGTTCTGTAAATGAGGAATGTGGGCTCTCCTAACAGCTAAATGTGGAGTATCACGGTTTCATCCTGTTCTTGCTTTGTGGGCTCCTAAAGAAGTAGCCATGTGTGTCAGGAAGTATATGGTAGGACACAGAAATGCAGAGATCCTCATCTGAATGTGAGCATACCTGAATTTTAAGAATTGTTAAGCACACAGACCTGCTCTGCTACTCGGAAGGCTGGCTAAGGCAGGGCCAAGGAGGCCAGCCTGGGCAACTTAACCAGTATTGGGGGGGAGAGCATGTGGTTAAGGGGTAGAACAGTTCCCCAGCATCACAGGAACTGGCTGTAGCGGAGTATGCCCATAATCCCAGCACTCATGAGGTGGAAGCAGGATTGGGAGTCAAGGCAGAACTCTATTGGAAATTGGAAACCATCCTAGGATACAGGAGTCCCAAGTCAGGGGTCACCAAAATGTCTCTTCATGTCCCCACTAAATTACTGCTATTTAGAAAACTATTAGCTGGTATCACTGAACCTAGACTCTCACACCTAGTGAAGCCCTGTGCTTTCCCTCAGCACACCATTTAAATGGAAATTAAATTATATCTATTGAGAATATCAAGATACATAACAACCTCGTTAAAAAGTAAAGTAGAATCAAGGGGACCAAAGAGATGGTTCCACAGTTAGGAGCACTTCGTGTCCTTCCCCACAAGACCAGAGTTCAGTTCTTAGTACCCATGTTAGATGCCACGTAATCATCAGTAACTCCAGCTCCCACAAATCCAAAGCCCTTTGCTGGCCTCCTCAGGCACGTGCAGAGACACAAACTTAGACATACACATAAATTTTAAAAATAAATTTAAAATTTAAAAAATAAAATCACATAGGACTTGGCAAAAATAATCTGATCAATTTTAATACACCAACTAAAAGAAAGATGTGTCCATCCCGGCAATAGTATCATGGCTACCTGGCTACAAAAACAACCATGGAAACCAACCAAAGGCAACAAGCAATATCCATCATTGTGGTTTGCATGAAGGTCCCCCAAAGGTTCATGTATTTGAACGCTTGGTTCTCGACTGGCATTTTGGGGAGGTCGTGAAACCTGTAAGAGACGGACTCTTGCTAAGGGAGGATGCCACTAGGGACAGGCTTTGAAATTTATGGCGTTCTGGTCCTTCCCTCTGTGCACAGAAAATGTGATCAGCCAGCTTCCTGTCCCTGCTACCACTCCATGCCGTCTGCATCTTTCTTAAGTTGCTACTGAGTAACAGAACTGATCCCTCAGGAAAATCAAGCACACAAGAAGACAACTATATCAAGTTCTATGTGTGAAGTACAGAAAAGGAAAAAATGCCACAACAGGGGGAAAATATACAGGGGAGGGGATGGAGAGGGTGGTGAGCCAACCTTTTCTTCCTTTCTTTCTTCCTTTCTTTCTTTTTTAAAGGTATGGTCTCTGTATGTAGCCCTGGGTGGCCTAGAACTCGCTATGTATGTTCATAAACTCAAAAGAGCTCTATCTGCCTGCCTCTGCCCTGAGTGCTGGGATATAAAATGTGTGTCATCATCAAGTCCTCCTGCTCGAATTCTTCACATTAGGTATTGTGGTGGGGCTCCAGAATTGTAATACTTAGATCACTGCTCTTCACAATGCCAATTGCACTTACCTACTGAACATGGATGCCACATCATCTAACCATGACTGGCAGGTGGACATCTTCTAGCCCTGCTGTGTCAGAGAGCTCAAGTATGTTCTGCGTGTTCACTGTGTGTGCATGCCATACCACACATCATAGGTCAGAAGAGCAACTTCCGAGAAGCAGCTCTCTCTGCCTGTTGTGGGTTCCAGGGATCACACTAATGCCATGCATTGAGTGACAAGCATTCTCACCAATGGCGCCGTCTTACCAGCCATAATCCTGCTTAACACATTTATTTTCTTCCATCCTCCTTCACTGTCACCAGTCAAGTGCAGCATCGGCTACATCTCTATTTAGAAATAGCCCTTACACATACATGTGAGCGCTCATGCATTCTCAAAGTGGGGCTGCTCTCTATCTTGCCAATAGCCTCTCCTCTCACCTTCTAAATAGATCCATTTCCCCACCAGAATCATACAGCTTCACAAGGGCAACAGAGAAGACTGCTCTGGCATTTGCTAAAAGATATGAAACAGAACGTATTGTTGGTTCCCAGGAGACGCCTGCTGCCCAGTGCGGAGCAGCACTATTCAGGTCAGCCTTACAAAGGAAAACAGAAAAGATAAAGTTCAAGCTCCACGAGCCAGTCTAATCTGCTAAAAACCACTCTGCAAACGCGGGGTAAAACCCTCAGTCGCAGGACCCCTAGTCTAGTCTCTGCACATGGACCTCCTCACTAGGCCAAGGGTGGGCAGTCACGCTCGGGTGTCTCAGGTCTGAGACCACTCTCCAGGAAAAGAAGCACCACAGTAAGGCTGTACATTCAAACAGCCTGACTTCTGGGCAGAAATATGAAGACATAAAAATAGAATTCCCTTTATAAAGAAAGAATCAGTGAGTTTGTACGGTTCATGATGAAACACAGCCCGGTTGATATAATTCCAGCTTCTTAAAATGTGAGTCTCGACCCATATGCAACTGATTGTGGGACTGCAAAAAATATGGCAACAGAAAAAGTTTCTGAATTCAAATTCAAGCATGTAAGGAACCCAGGCTGTGATCTCAATGAAGCCTTGCACTCTGTACACTCACAGGCCAGTGACACCTCAGGCAGATGTCAGGTGCAGTGTTACTGGAACTGGAGTCCAGTCACCCTTAGTTGTGTTGTGAGTTCAAGGCCAGCCTAAGCTACATGAGACTGTATCAAAAACACAGGAGGGAGGGGAAAGAATACTCAAGGCTGGCAAAGAACTGACCATCTTGCCAAATGTGCCACCACATGCAGCCAACAGCAGTGTTTTTCCTACCATACAAAGGTTTCTGTTCTCCTGAGAAACATAATGCTGTGTGTGGTGGGACCTGTAATCCTAGCACTCAAGGCAGAGGAGGAAGGGTCTCTGTGAGTTAGAGGTCAGCCTGTTCTAGAGAGCCCCAGGCCAGGCAAGGCTACATAGGACCCTGTCTAATTAATGATTGCCAGCAAATGGTCTGTATGATTATTGTAGAATTTTCTGTTACTTATATTTATTTGGAGGGAGGCAGGGAAGGATATACCTGTGATCAAAGATAACTTATGGGATTTAGTTCTGTTCCTCCACCATGAGTGGTCAAACTCAAGCCTTGTATCAAGCACCTTAACCTGACAATAATCTTGCAAGCCTTATATACTTATTTTATCTACTTATATGCCAAGAGCACCAGTGATAACCTTAAAGTTACCCTTATCTTGAATTAAAAGGCTTAAAAATTATTTTCCAAAATGCAAAGGGACTTCCCATGAAGACTAATGGCATGATTTGGATATTTGGATATGAGTGCATGCCTCAAGGATCCATTTGTTGAGACTTGGTTATGAGTGAGACACGAGAGCATGTGACCATTTTAGAGGTAAAGCTTAATGGGAAGGGTGGGTGCCATGCAGCGGACAGACAGACACCTTCCTTGGAAGAGATGAACATGGGTCTCAAGGATACCAGCTAATTCCCTTGAGAATAGAAGATCAAGGAGCAAGGTACCTACATACTCAAACCACGAAACCTCTCCTTGTGTGTGAGCTCTTACCAGGGAGCAATCTACCCATGGTGTGCTACAGTCAGGGAGCCCTCACTATGGTGTCTGATCTTGTTGTGTTCTTCACTCCTCAGGCATTGCAACACTTCATCCCCAGTTGGAGGTGCTGTATGTGGAGGTGGGGTATATGGCCTGCCACAATTCCAGTTTGCTGTCTTGCTTGAAGGTGCTGAGGGTGTGATCGATCCCTTTGCTCCCTGCTCCAACTGCCTGTTGCCATCTCTCCCCTGCCATTTTGGACTCTGGAGCCCTAGCAAAATGTTAACTTTCTTCCATGAAACCCTTTTGGTTGTGGTATCTTATCAGAGAGACAAAAAAGTTTCTAACTAATACAGTCCTCCTACAACTTCCAGCTAAATAAAACTTTTTGTTTACACACTACTCAGCTTTAATTATTGCTATATTAACAAAAGATGACTAATGCACCAAATAAAAATATTTTGAAAACCTATCATGACGGCTCACATTTCTAATCCCAGCATTTGGGAGGCCAAAGAAGAGGATCACCATGAGTTTGAAGTCATCTGAGCTACACAGTGAGACTCTACCTCAAAAAGAAAACAAAACGAGTGTTTCTTATCCACGTGCTGTGAAGGTAAGCAGGCTGAACATTCTAGCACGACTGGAGATGGCGGAGCCGGAGCACAGCCCAGCTCCCCACCCGACTCCGCGTCCCTCGGCTTGGATCCACTGAGCTGACTGCCTCCCACAGTTGGCAGATGAGTCATCCGTCATCCAGAATTCCTTCTAGACAGGCCTCTACACATTCAGTCACCTTCAGCACAGTCAGCTAGCACACGCTCTGCTAAGCAGGAGCTTGTACCCGGCAACATACGGGTCCAAAGCAGAACATGGGGGACCAGGCAGTCCTTACACCCCCACTGTGCTGAATGGACAGATTCTCCAGCTTTGAAGAAAAACCAAAACTGAAAATGACCAGATGGTTTGTCAGGAAGAAAGATGAAAACTAAATCAGTAGGGAGACTGACACACTTCACTAAAAATAGACCTGTAATATAAAAGAACTAGCTGTGCTCCAAGAGAACAGTTAAAGACAAAAGCAAGCATGAAAAGAGACCTAACAGTCCATTATAAGTGACTGACTTTGCAACTCTGCGAGGCTACATTTTTAAAGCTATTTTTTAACTTCACACTTCATGTAGTAACCTACTGAAAATTCAGGCCCTGTGCACCAGCCATGCCAAATACAACAAAACCTCGTGGCACTCACTTAAATGTTACTTTCCTAAGCATCTTATACCCAATCGCTCATTTCATCCTCAACGCACTCTTTCCTAATGCATCTTCCACAATGAATCAAATCCACAAAAAAGGTTAGGTGACCTGCTCAAGGTTACACACAGCCAGGGAGGAGAAAGAGTTAAGATTCAAGAGGAGCAGTCCTGCCCCAATTCCCATTAGTCACCCTTTGAAAGGAATTTAATAATAGAGATACGATCCCTAAAAGTACACAAATTTTATTTTACAAGGCATAAGGCTTTATGATTAAAAAAAACTTTATTTAAAGGGATTATTGACAGGTATCACAAAGCTAGAGCTCATCCCAAATACACAAAAAATATTTGGGCTGTGGGTACAGTGGCACACCACTGTTACAGCGCTGCTGGGGGAGCCTGTGACTCGCCAGGCAGGCGACTGATGCAATAGTGGCACGGCTGTCACGGGGTAACCATCAACTGCTTCTTGCTGGGCTCAAAGTCTAATCTACAGGAAGAAATTCACATCTGGTACTGCAAACTTGTTCAAGGCCTAGTGGGGAAGGAATTGCTGCTGTTTTGCTAAGTGGGCATGTTGTGCCTGTCAAACTGACTTCTAAATTTTATGTTTTTGACCACAGATAATTGCTGCCATCAGGTTTCATTAAAGACGCTTCTATTTGCTATGGGTAACAGTTAAACTAAAAGCTGTTAACTGCTCAAAGTGCTAAGAATAAGTGACTATTAGGTATCCATCCCTAACAGGACATCTCCATTACCAACTCACCCACACCCATAACCACACCACCAGGGCTCAAAAACACCACAGAAGAGTGTTTGTGTGTGCCAGCTACATCCATGCCACCTTGACAAAAGCTAGAATTCTCACCTGAATGAGAGGAACCTCGATTGAGAAAACTGCTTCCATAAAAATCAGGCTGTAGGCATGTCTGATGTGAGAGGGCCTAACTCACAGTGAGTGGTGACACCCACAAGGTGATGGTCCTGGGTGCTACAAGAAAACAGGCTGAGCATGCAAATGTAAGCAAGTAAATCCATGTCATCTGCATCAGCTCCTGTCTCCAGTTCTTACCCTGAGTTCCTTCTATGATGAACTGCGATGTGCAAGTATAAGCAAGTAAACCCTTTCCTCGACAAATTGTTTTTCGTTATGGTATTTCATCACAGCAACGGAACCCCTAACTAAAACAGGGTGAGACGCATAAGAGCCAGAAGAAGATGTGTTGTGAAGTTTTCTAGGCATGGCATGGCCTTTGCACTTAGCACTCTTGGCAGTGTGATTACTTGCACTTAGGCCCGCCTGAGACCAGGCCCACCAGGGTTCTGTCCCGGAGAGGTTCACACAGCTCTGCCATTTCCTGAGGACTTATAGGAAGTTTAGTGGGACTGCTCCAAAAGGGAGAGACATTTTCTTCAGTGGTACAGCCAATGATAAGTTGTCCATTCTCCTATAAATAAGCTCTTACCCAGGTTCCTTAATTAAACTCACTGGGGCACACATTAAAAAAAAAGAAAAGAGAAAAAACAGAAAAATAAAAAGGGGACTAGTTGGGAAATGGGAAGATCGGTTGGAGTGGTACAACAGATAAAGAGTAAACATGATCAAAACACATATTTAGGTACAAAAATTCATAATGAAAGTCATATATAATTAATATAAGTATTTTAAATTTTCCTCCATTAAGCTTTTCTTGGTTATTTGATCACAGTAGCATAAAATTTGACTGACATGCACAAAATGAAAAGGACTTCCTTTGCTTTTTTTCTTGCAAGCTCAGAAAACACTAGGCTGAGTTGTGCACACTTACTCTGTACTTACCCTCCCCCTCAAACCCATGTCTGTAACCCACATTTTTCCACCTAGGGGACATCCATCTTCTCACTTGTATTTTATGTATGTGAATGTTTGCTTTGCATGTTTGTATGTATGCCATGTACATGTCTGGTGGCTGAGGAGGCCAGAAGGCACTGGATCCTCTAGGCTTGGAGTTACAGCTTCAAGCGAGCTGTCATGTGTCTGGGAACCAAACCCAGGTCCTCTGCGAGAGCAGCAAATGATCTTAACCACTGAGCTATCTCATCAGAGGCCCACTACCTTTTCCAAAATAATTAACCCAACCCTTTCATCAGTACAATTTCCTCTCTGTGTCCTTAGAGAACCATAAAATGTGCTTTCTCTTACAGTGTTTGTAGGTTTTGTTTGTTTATTTTAGCATTTCTTTACACAGCTTATTTTTTTCCTGAGATATGAGCATCTTTAAAAAAGGAATGTCTTAGCTGGGCAGTGGTGGTGCACACCTTTAATACCAGCAGTATTAATCCCCATTCAGGAGGCAGAAGCAGGCAGATTTCTGTTGAGTTTGAAGCCAGCCTAGTCTACAGAGTGAGTTCCAGGACAGCCAGAGGTAAACAGAGAAGCCGTGTCTGGAAAAACCAAAATAGATAGATAGATAGATAGATAGTCAGTCAGATAGACAGTGTAGTGCTCTCATGGAAAGCTCTCATGGTTGGGTCTAGAGGGAGCTTAGACCACAAGCCCTGGCATAAGGAGCTGGCGGGATCCCTGGCCCCTCCCCTCTGGACTGACAGACCACAAGCCACAGTAAAACTCTGTCCACTCTCAAAAGATAGGCTGCAATTGGCAGAATTGCTTACCTAAGTCCCTGTCCCCGGGAATATGCCTATCCCAGTAACCTTGTCTTAACCAATGACCTCTATCCCTGGGTACCAAAATGACCCTCCCCTGCCTGTACCCCATAAATGTCACAACCTTTGCATTAAACACAAGAGATGTTCCACTGACAACACTCTTCCAGAATTCTTTGCAATCCCCTAATCTGGGACCCGCCAGGACATGTCAACCTCACACACTGCCCTGGGAGCTACCTTCTTGGGAGCTACCAGGGGCTAAGCTAAAAAGCCTAGCCACCTGCTGTGGTAGGGAAGCTAGGCCCTGAGGGCCTATGGATAGGGTGGGGGGAGAGGAAGGAAGGAAGGAAGGAAGGAAGAATGGAAAGAAAGAAAGGGAAGGAGGGAGGGAGGAAGGGAGAAAGGGGCAGGGGGAGAGAAAGGAATATCTTAAATATTTGTCAAAAGGAGTTCAAACAAACATCTTTGAAGACACATCCAGGGCTGAAATTCAGAACGGAATGGCTAGATCATAAGTAATCACAGTACTACACTGCACCTCAAAGGCAGCCACCTGTGACCAAGTGGACTGGAACTCACTATACAGCCCAGGCTGGCTTACAACTGCCTTGGCCTCCCAAATGCAGAGCCAAGCGGCATGTCCCCATATTCAGCTAAGGCTCCATTTTTATAATATATACATATATATATATATCTATATATATGTATATATATATATATACACATATATATATATATACATATATATAGATATTATATATATAGATATATATAGATATATATATCACGTCAATATAGGATTTTTTAGACACGCTATCTATTAATCTGTCAAGTGAAAACTAAGAAACTAATAGTTGGGATTTGCACAACTCCAGTGAATGAAAAAGCCTCTAATTTAAAATAGTACACCCCGTGCGGTTTCATCACGAAAATGAACAAGGAAATAGCAGCCACTCTGTGGGCTTCAAGTCAAAGCTTTCACAGTAATATCCAACAAGCAAAACAATTAAGAGGCTTCATCACACCAGGTTTCCATGTTGTCAAAAGCTAATAAAGTAAAAAGTTATGAGAGCAATCAAGGATGCCAAGTCCAGCCTACCCGTCACCCACTCATCATCCAGTTGCCAGTGCTGGGTGTTCCAGTTCTGTCATCATTAGGCGTGTGATCATATGATCTGGTACCAAAAGACCTTTTTCCAGGTACTGCTTTGCCATATCACCAACTTCTGTTAAAGAGAAAAAGAAACACTCAAGAGGCTTCCAAGATACATGTAGTGGCACAAGCCTATAACACCAGAACTCAGGAGGCAGAGGCAGGAATGTCAGAAGTTCAATGTCACCCTCAGCTACCAGCAAGGTGAACCCGGGCTATATGAGGTCCGTCTTCAAAATTTTGTGAGGAGGAGTGACAGTTTATCCTTCCGGTTTCATCATCCACACCATAGTCGCAAAGACACGTGATGGTAGTGTTTTACTACTGGCTTTTACAGCTGGCACTGTTGCTTCTTTAGCACCTAGTGTATTATAAAAAGCAACTCTTTGAGATAACACGGGATGATGATGATGATGATGATGATAATACAAGAAAAAGAATGGCCAGGGTTAAAAAACAGTACAGAGGGAAATGAGAAAAAAGGCTGGGAAAAAAGCACCGAGGCGAGCACAGCCTGGGCACCACACCCAACAAGGTACCCTAACAAGGACAGGTATTCATCACACAGTGCAGGAGGACTGGAGACAGCTCAGCCTGGGAGGCTAGAGGGAAATCATTCTACTGATCCTCAAAGAGAAGACCATATGAAGTTGCATGTCGTGGCACATGACTTTAATTACAGACTGGGGAGAAAAGTGGATCTCTGGGAACGAGGCTGGCCCGGTCCACAAAGCAAATTCCAGGCCACTCGTGCCACACTGTTAGAGCCTATCTCAAAAAAGATACCACATAGAAGGATTAAGACTTT
Source organism: Cricetomys ansorgei (assembly GCA_026225945.1). Classification (NCBI taxonomy): domain Eukaryota; kingdom Metazoa; phylum Chordata; class Mammalia; order Rodentia; family Nesomyidae; genus Cricetomys; species Cricetomys ansorgei. Next base: position 2,858,367 of record JAMJFZ010000020.1, read on the forward strand.
AAGGGGAAAGGGTCCTTTCCTGAGCCTAAATGTTACCAGATGGCACCGTTGTATAGGCAATTCGGCATTAGTGAACTGCCCACTTCATAAAAGGATATGATGTAGAAACTGTCACACTAGAGATAGGCATAAAAAGACTGGGCTAGAACTTACTAAAAGTTCTTAGTTTTCTAAGAACTAAACATTTTCTACAAAAATGAAGTCCTCTGCTGACCAGGGATCTGATAATGAACTATTAAGAGCCCATTCACACAGGCTAGTTAAGTTCTTACAAACACACAAAACCAAGCAGGTGAGTGAGGTGTTTCAGTGGGTAAATGTGCCTGCCACCAAGACCAACTATCCAGAGTTCAATGTGTTGTGGAAATTTATTTTTAATTATGTATAAAATGTTTTATAAATGTTTATAAAATGTTGAGTGAGAGGCTAGCCTAGGTCTTGGTGGCTTTTTTAAAAAATTGTTTGCAGGTGTTGAATTTCTGTGAATATAGCACTGGCCATGATGGTGGTTCCCTCTACTGAGGTCTGTCAGAGTTTGCATGTATGAGAATGCCTCCGTGTCTTCTTGGTGAGCCGACCCAGCAGCAGCGTTCAACTACAAATGGGCTCATCAATGTGGGGCAGGACATCCAACGGGGAGACAAGAAAGAAGAGAAAGAAACTCCAGACCTCAGAGTCTGGTAAAGTATGCTCAGGGAAGCTAGAGGAGGATAGATTATGGTATTAATTGAAGGCTCCTGAAGGAAGAGGAGAGAGAGAAAGGAAATAAGCTTCTGTGAAGAGAAAAGGCTGTGAAATTAATAAATAAATGAGGAAAAAAGCTCCGAGGTGAGAGCCACAGAATGGAGGCCATTAGAGATAAAGAATTCAGCTGGGAGCAGGAAAAAGCAAGGTTTCCTAATCATGGAGATAACACTCTCTTGCCGCTGGTGGTGGCCTGCTGTTTCACAGACTGGGTTTTCTGATAGCTGTGTTGTGTGTGTGTGTGAAGCCCAAGATATTGTATTTGAGAGTCTATGAAGAAGGGTATATGTTTTCTCATAGCAGTGTGAGAGAGAACACCAAACTGCCAGAATCTTAAACCAGAGATTCTTTCCACTGGCCCAGGACCCCTGCTGTTGTGGAAGCAGGGGCTTGGAGTAAAAAAAGCCACTTAGTTAAACTGACTATGCTTTTTTGTTCTTCCTACAAACCCGACTAAGAAAAAGACAAGTAGTCCACAAACCTATGAGGTGGTCTTGACAAGACACGTCTGCTATAGTGATAAGAACTCCATCCATGAGGGAAACCTTTCTGCACACAAGGTTACCTGCTATTTTTTTCTGTAAACCAGACTCTATCTTAAAATCTGGAATGTGTTTCCTAAGGGTCAACACACAGAAACTGTCTTCCAGAACTGGCTAAGTTTTTGTTTCGTGATGGCAGCCAAACGTGGTACTGTTAAACCAGCTGGTGCTGGTTTTGAAGGCATGAAGGGGTCTTTGGAGAGCATCTGAGGCTTGGCACACTATAAGAGGCCAGGAGAGGCCACTGGTGAAGGTGCAGCATTGATAGTAGTTGAAGGCCCAGATGAAAGGTCATGTAAAGAAGTTAGGCTTGACAGCATGAAGAGAGCCTATGAGAGGCTATTGGTGAAAGTGCAGCCCAGTTGCAGCAAGGGACCCAGCAGTTATGGAGATGCCAGTATCATGGGATGACCACCAAGAACAGCAGTAGCTTGAGAGTCAGCCAGAGCCTGGAGGACAAGCTGTGCGTGAGGCAGGACAGAGCCAGAGAAGTGATCCAAGCCCTTTGGAGGAGCCCAGAAGACCATGAGTGAATTCCAGATAAGTGGACATTAATAATGTTTCTCTGCTGTCCAAAGACATTGTGAAAATCTTGAGAGATGTTTGGTTTCACTTGGTCCTGTGCATTAACAACTCTTATAAATAGTTTTGCTGGTGTAGTGTTAAATTGTGTTGTAAAGGTAAAGCAATTTTTTTATATAGAAAAGAGGAAATGTTGTGGAAGTTTATTTTTAGTTATGTACAAAATAATTGTTTTGTGCACTTTGGGGTAAGGAGCTAGCCTACGTCTTGGCACTTTGTATTTCCTCCAGGTGTTGGCTTTCTGTGGGGGATGTTTAATTGCAAATTAATTGATAATTGCATGTGCTATCAGTAGAATACCTGATAAGTTCTGAATCAATAAAGCATCTGAGCTGAGATGCTCAGGGTTCCACTGTGAGTATGGCACTGGCCATGATAGTGTTTCTCTCTGCAGAGGTCTGGCAGGGTTTCAATTATGAAATATACCTCCTTGTCTTCCTTGGTGAGCTGCCCTGTAAACATACTACTACAAAAATGCCAAGATCTATGTGGTAGGGAGAAAGACTCTAGCAAATTGTCCTCTTACCTTCCTCCATTCATGCCTGCCTAAGGTAGGTAGGTAAGTGGATGGGTGGATGGATGGATGGATGGATGGATGGATGGATGG